>JAPVLO010001009.1:0-309527 GCA_027257055.1 Cephalopachus bancanus | reverse complement strand
GAGTACACTGGCACAATCATAGCTCACTGCAGCCTCAAACTCCTGGGCTCGTGGGATCCTCCCACTTAAGCCTCGTGAGTAGCTGGGACTACAGATATAGACCACCATGCCCAGCTACTTTTGTTTGGTTTTTGTAGAAGTGAGGTCTCACTATGTTGCCCAGGCTGGACTCGAACTCCTAGACTCAAGCAGTCCTCCAACCTCAGCCTCCCGAACTGCTGGGAGTATAGACATGTGAGCCACCCTGTCCAGCCTTGTTTTCTTTCTGATACAATTAAAAATATTAACTATAAATGACAACACAGCTCAATGAGTATTCTATTATATATTTAGAAAAATTACAGGAAGCAAAATATTTATACTTTAGGCTCAGAGGCAAAGATGACATATATACACAAGATCATTTGTAACAGGGTAAATCAAGAGATTGCCATATATTAAACTACTCTCCAAAAGCCAAGTCAACATTACTTACTGGACTCCAGCCTTCAATTAGACCGAAAGGAAAGAAACCAAGAAATTCTACCCACTTCTTATGCCATTCTTCTTGCTTTTCAGTAATAGAATGTCTTATAGTCATAAGATCTTCTTTTATTCTATGCCTATGATAGCATTAAAAAAAAAAAAAAGCTTTACTCAAAACCTGAGTATAGGCCAGTCCAGGCACAGTGGCTCACATCTGTTAATCCCAGCACTTTGGGAGGCGGAGGCAAGAGAACTGCCGGAGTCCAGGAGTTCAAGACCACACTGGGCAACTTAGCAAGACCTCATGTCTACAATAAACAAAAAATTAGCCAGATGAGGTGGCACATGCCCGTAGCTCCAGCTTGTCCAAGACTGAGGTGGAAGGATCACCTGAGCCCAGCAGGTAGAGGATGCAGCGAGCAGTGACTGTGCAGTGCACGCAGTGCACTCCAGCCTGGGCGACAGAGTGGGACTTCAACTCAAAAATATATAATAAAATAAAAAGAACATAAAGAATGTTAGGAACTAATTTTATAACACAAAAACTGTATTATCTGTAAGCTACACGATGATTTTAAGAGATGTACCAAAGAAAAATCACTTAGGTTTATAAAGGTTAAACACTAAAGTCGTAAGACTCAAACCTAAATTTTGTAAAATGCATTGAAAACAACAGGCAAGCCAGGCTTGGTGGCTCAGCCTGTAATCCCACGTTTTGGGAGGCTGAGGTGAGTGGATTGCCTGAGCCTGTGGGTTTGAGACCTGCCTGGGCAACTTGGCAAGACTTCATCTCTACAATAAAATTAAAAATTAGCCGGGCGTGGTAGCACGGGCCTGTAGTTCCAGCTACTTGGAAGACTGAGGCGGAAGGTTAGCCAGAGCCCAGCAGGTTGAGGCTGCCTTGGACGGGAACGGCCACTGCACTCCAGTCTGATGAGAGAGTGAGACTCCAACTAAAAAAAAAAAAAAGAAAACAACAGGCAAAGGTCAAGTTGAAATTCTGGCTTATATTAACACACAGTCCATTTTCAAATTTGTGAGTAAGTACTTAAGAAAATGAAATTATTTTTCCTTACTTGAAAACTTCTTTGGTGACTGGAGGACTGCTTGAGTTCAGGAGTTTGATACCAGCCTGGGTAACATAGGGAGACCTCATCTCTTACAAAAAGTCAAAAAATAGGCTGGCCATGGTGACATGCTGCGGTAGTCCCATCTACTCGGGAGGCTGAAGCAGGATACTTGAGCCCGGGAGTTTGAGGCTGCAGTAAGCCATGACTGTGTGACCATGCTACTGCATTCCAGCCTAGGCGACAGAGGGAGACCCTAACTCAAACATAAAAAATAAACAATTAATTTAAAAAACAGATCCAATAGAAAAAGACTGGCAGAACTTCCTTAATTTTTAAAGCAAATTTAATGTCACAATCATGCTTAAAGCATTTTAAAGGAGACATGTGTTTCCAGGTGGTGGGTCCCTTGAGAAAGGGAACAGTCGTGTGTTGGGAAGGGAATGTAAAGTAGGACAGCCATTATGGAAGAACATTTGAAAGCTTCTCAAAAAACTAAAATAGAACTGCCATATGATCCAGCAACTCCACTATGGGGTATACGTTCAAAAGGTAGGGAATTTGTAAATGGAAGAGATGTCTGCACTCTCATGCCTACTTGCAGCACTACTCACAATAGTCAAGATAACGGAATCAAACTAAGTGTCCATCAACAGATGAACAGAGAAAGAAAATGTGGTATATACACAACAGCATACGACTCAGTCATAAAAAAAACAAAAACAGGGCCGGTCGTGGTGGCCCCCCCTATACTCCCAGCACTTTGGGAGGCTGAGGTGAGAGGACTGCCTGAGCCCAAGGGTTTGAGACCAGCCTAAACAACTTGGCGAGACCTCGTTTCTACAATAAATCAAAAAATTAGCCAGGTACGGTGGGGCGTGCCTGTAGTTCCAGCTACTTGGAAGGTTGAAGCGGAATGATCACCTGAGCCCAGCAGGTTGAGCCTGTGGTCAGGAATGTGCCACTGCCCTCCAGTCTGGTGACAGAGCGAGACTCCAACTCAGAGAAAGGAAGAAAATCCCATCATTTGTAGCAACATGGACGGAACTGGAGGCCATTATGCTACGTAAAATAAGCCAGGCACAGAAAAAGTCTCACAGGTTCTCACTCCTCTGTGAGACCTAAACAAGTAGATCTCAAGGAGGTAGAGTAGACTAGTGGTTACCAGAGGCAGGGAAGAAAGGGAGAAGGATGGGATGGAGTTGATTAATGAATACAGAAATACAGGCACATAGAAGGAATACATCCTCGTCTTCAGTAGTACAACAGGGAACTTAGTCAACAAAAATGTATTTCCAAGTAGATAGAAAAGAAGAACTGTAATGTTTCCATAACACAAAGAAAAATGCTTGAAGTGATGGATATCCCAATTACCCTGATTTGATCATTATACATTGTGCATGTGTATCAAAATATCAAAAACTGTGTGCCCCCAAAATATGTACAAGTGGCCCAGTGCTGTGGCTCATGCCTGTAATCTCAACCCTTTGGGAGGCAGAGGCGAGAGGAATGCCTGAGCCCAGGGGTTCGAGACCAGCCTGGACAACTTTGGCAAGACCTCATCTCTACAATAAATCAAAAAGGATTGGGTGAGGTCTCGTCTCTACAATAAGTCCAAAAATTAGCCGGGCTGGTGGCAGACACCTGTAGCTCCAGCTATTTGGAAGGCAGAGGCAGAAGACTCACCTGAGCTCAGCAGGTCAAGGTTGGGGAGGCCTGAGCATACCCCTGCACTCCAGCCTGGGCGACAGAGTGAGACACCAACTCAAAAAATATATATATATTTGTAAAACTGCAATATAGTGATTAAAGTGTAATTTTTTAAAAAAACCAACACCAAAAGATGGTGGATGCCTCCCAATAACCGTCTGAAATGACTCTTTTTTTTTTTTTTTTTTTTTTTTGAGTTGGAGTCTCACTCTGTCGCCCAGACTAGAGTGCAGTGGCCGCTCCCGGCCACCACAGCCTCAACCTGCTGGGCTCCGGCGATCCTTCCGCCTCAGCCTTCTGAGTAGCTGGAATTACAGGCATGCGCTACCACGCCCGGCTGATTTTTTGATTTATTGTAGAGATGAGGTCTCGCTGCCCAGGCGGGTCTCGAACCCGCGGGCTCAGGCAATCCACTCACCTCAGCCTCCCAAAGGCGCGGGATTACAGGCTGAGCCACCGAGCCCGGCTGAAATGACTCTTAAAAGGGGAAAGCGTCTATGACAGTGCTGAACAAAAGAAAAAACTGCCATCACTAAACCAGATATTGAAAGAGTTGAACACATTTTCGAAGGGAAACAACAGTTTGCAACCTTACTGATGGATAAAGCAAAGAAGAGACATCCCAGACTGCCAAAACACCGGAGAAGGACGCAGTGGCAAGAGCCCTTCTCAGCAGAGCCCTGAAGAAGCTGCAAACTTCTCTGCCAGGACAGACAGGAGACTGTGTGATGGGGCAGCAAGTCTTGTGAACCGAGCAAGAAATGCATCATCAGAACCTGCTGAATGCCATCCACTGGTCGTCCATTTCTAAAATAGACTTCATACGTGAATAGCATCAACGTCTCAAAAACAGTTGGCAAACAAGATTCAATCACGGCTCCAAACTCTGGTGGCGAAAGTTCCAATACAGCTAGAAAGGTCACCACAGGAAAGGCAGAGGAGCAGGAAGGGCATCTTCTAAGAACTACCTTCACTGTGCACTGGCACCGCAGGGGAGATCAAGACTTCTGGGACCTTAAGAAGGAAGAAACACAGGCCTGAGCACATTATGCAAACGGCTGTCCGCCGGGCACACAGCAAAGCTCAACCCTGTGGATGAGTGTTGGAGATCACTGCCCTACTTGAACTCTGCTGAAAACATACTTGGCGTATGTGCAAAGTCACAACCTATGATGGCAAAGCCAGATAGGCATGTATGCTGAGGCAAGTTGCAAAGTGCAGCAACTGCTGTGTTACATTAACCACATTGCTTTACACATTACGCATTAACCACATTGCTTTACAAGTAGCTGCACGAGGCCCTGCAAACAGTCACGTTTTATTTGCAAGAAGCTTTCTGAGACTACACCAGAAAGTTTCCTTTGCACCGCTTGTACTTCATCCTTAAATGCTTACTTCGTCATTTTGTATAATAAAAGTCTGGTGGGTAAGAGACTAGGGGCCTTTGTTCCGCGAGAGAAAGAGCCTCCTGGTGCCCCGCCTTCTAACCCAACAGTGTCTTGTGAATTGTTAGAGCGCGCCGTTCCTCTTCCAAGACCCTTTACCACCCAGCCGCGCAGAACGCAGCGGATGAGCCCGCGGGGTCTGCCACGGAAGGGCGGGCCCCCCCTCCCCGCCGGCCGGGCCTCCTTACGTCCGAGGTGCGTGTGCAACGAGACCTTCCCGGTGCCTCTTCTCGAAAGAGGTGGCCAAGGCCGACCTCATCCTCGCAGCGGGCGCGGGGACGGCAGAGAAAAAGGAAGCGCAAGTCCAGGAGACTCCGAGGGCATAGAACTAGCGTAAAGGAGCCAAAGGGTGTCCAGCACCAACTCCGAAACAGGGAGCCCCATCAGCTTCGCAAAAGAGCGGTTGTCCAAGCGCAGGAAGAGTCGCTACCTGCGCAACGCCCGGAGGGTCTTGTAGTTTCCCTCCTGGCGTAACCGGAAGGGATGGAGGGACGGGGGCGTTGCCCGGCGAGAGATAGAGTCCTCCGGGGGAAGTCCCGCCTCCTTCGCAAGCCACTCGGCGCAGGCGCACTCTGCTATTGCTTAAGCTCGGGAGTCATGGTTTGTCGCTTCGCTCAGGTGGTGGGGGTGGACTCGCGGCTCCGTTTTCGCGAGACCTGATGGCCCTTGGAGGCGAAATGATTTCGGGTGAGAGAGGAGCAGACGGCGGTTATGGAGGGCTCCCTCTTCCTCCACGTGGAGAAGATTCCGGAGGGCCCTCGGAGTCGCCTGGGCTTGCGCCCGCTGCGAGAATAAGCTCGGCCTCGGCCACCTCTTTCGAGAAGCAGCGTCTCTGGATGTTTCTGCCGGCTCTGGCTTCGATCACCGCCCGGCGACGTCGGCTGCGGGAAGGTCGCGCCGCACACGCACCCCGGACCGTGAGGAGGCTGATTTTTAAAAAAATTTATTATGGAGATGAGGTCTCGCCAAGTTGCCCAGGCTGGTCTCGAACTGCTGAGCTCAGGTGATCCTCCTGCCTCGGCCTCGCAGAGTGCTGGGATTCCAGGTGTGAGTCACTGCACCTGGCCTATTTGTCTACTTTAAAAAAGAGTCATTCTACTTTTATTAACATTAGTTGTATCATTTTATGTGTGTGACATGCTAGCTTTTAAGGATTAGTTTTATGATGTTAATTTCTTAAAATTCAAATTCAACATTTTTATATTAAATTATGTCTGTTTTCTGTTATCTCATTTGTGTTCCTTGCAGATTCTTCTCTATGTGTTACAGAGACATTTAATGTACACCCACAAGATTTGCACAAGTGCATTGCCAGAAGCCAAGTAGCACGTTACAGATTTTTACAAAGCTCGCAAAGAAAAGATTACATTAGCCAAAAATATCAGGAAAATGCACAGTAAGTAATAGTTTGATAGTTAGAAAATCATTATTTTCTTTTTGAACAAATGTCAGTGTATAACATCAGTAGAAATAATCCACACCTACCTGAAAACCCTGGCTTTTGGTTGTTCCCGGAGACGTTGAGCAAAGCTAAAAAGGGAAAATATCAAAGTGGGGTATACTAGTTAGTTGTGATGGAATTATAGTTGTTATTTTGTGTGTTTTCTTCAAGATTATTAGTTAAGCAGGTACGAAATGCAAGATCCAAATATCTAGAACTACAGAATCAAAAGAGTAAGTGACTTTTAGAGTTAAAAGTTGCACTTGATATTAGTTTACCTCTTGCACTTACAGGTGAGGAACCAGAGTCCCAGAAACATTAATTAAAATAATATTTCAAAGGCTGGGCGTGGTGGCTCAGGCCATAATCTCAGCACTTTGGGAGGCTAAGGTGAGAGGATTGCCTGAAATCACGGGTTCAAGACCAGCTTGATCAACATGGCGAGATCTAGTCTGTACAGTAAAAAAAGAAAAAAAAAAATTGACCATGTGTGGTAGTGCGCGCCTGTAGTTCCAGCTACTTGGAAGGTTGAGGCATAAGGATCGCCAGAGTTCAGCAGGTTGATACTGGGATGGCTGTGAGCTTGCCACTGCACTCTAGTCTGGGTGACAGAGTGAGACTCCAACTCAAAAAAAAAAAAAAAAATTAGCTGGGCATGATGGTACATACCTGTAGTTCCAGCTACTTGGAATGCTGAGGAAGAAGGATCACCTGAGCCAGTAGGTCAAGGCTGGGGTGGCCGTTGCGAGCCACTGCACTCCAGCCTGGGCAACAGAGTGAGTGAGATCCCAACTCAAAAAAAAAAAAAAAAATTCATCAATAGCTAGATGGCGATAGTGTAAGAGCATAGTTAAGACTCCTAGTCCAATTCTCCTTCTAATAACTTATTATTGCTTTGAGATTAAGTTTTGTTATTGTTTTTAGTTGGAGTGGTTGCTAGTGGGTGACTTTGCAGGTCAATTAGCTCTTTGGATGTTTTACTACGTCATTTTCTTCCAACTAACTAGATTATTAAGTCTTTACTAGAACGGAACCCTATGATGATCAAAGTAATGTAGAAGAGAAAATTGAAAAGGTGAGGCAACTTTTGAAGGGAAAAATTTAATCTTTCTTACTTTTGTAATATGCAGTGTTTGCTCAATAAATGGGAATCTTCTATTTGCCATTTCTTTTTGCAATACTTTTACTGTTTTTTCCTACTTACTATAGGTGATTATATATAAAGAGATCAATATAGTGCCTCTAAAATACTTGAATATAATGGAAAAATTAACTTATAATTTATAAGATGAAGCATATGCAAAAGCATTGTAAAGTATGATTAATTTAAAATCATTCATCCCAGCACAAAAAGTTCTGCTTGGTTGCAACTTAAATAGTAGTATTAATTTACCTAAATACGATATATTAACCGAAGGGCGATGTTACATTTGGAAGAAAACTGAGGAATCAAATTGAGGCTGGTTTGGCATGAGGGAGGAAACTGGCAAATGAAAATGATCCGAGGCCTCCAGAGGTTGGCTTTGCTGTGGGATAAGAGTGTTTTCTCAGACTTTCTTTTTGTTTGGATGAAATCTCTCCCAAGCTCTTTTTTGTTTCTGTGATCACCAAGCTGCTTTGGGTATTAATTTAGCTTTCCAGCTACCTTGTTACTAGAAAAGATGTGTGTCCTCATAGGAAATATTTTCATTCAGTGAATGTTTATTGATCACCTGCTGTGTTCTAGCCATCTTGTAGATATGGGGACTGCAACGCTGAAGAAAACAGGCAAAGTCCCGGGATGGAACTTTCAATTTAGTGAATGGGAAGCATTTCTGTTACTGAATGCAGTATCTCTGATTGTAAATGTAATAGATTCGTATGAAACCTGCTAAAGTTTTCAGAGCAGTCTACTTGAGTTTGGTTGATGTTGTTCATTTTCTGAGTCCAGTCAAGAGCCACTGACAAGATAAAATTCTAGATTAGTAAAGTCTAGATCCTGGATGATTGTAAATTCTTGATCAAGGCAAGGCCGCCGTCTTGTGAGAACTCTAGACTGCTAGCAAACGCCTCTTCCTTTTGGAACAATGTTACTTTGCCATGTAACACTTTAACTAGAGATACTTAGAGTGGTGCACACTTGTAGCCCCAGCTACTCCAAAGACTGAGGAAGAATGATTGCTCAGCCCAGGAGTTGGAATCTGCAGTGACCTATGATTGTGCCCTTGTACTCCAGCCCGGGCAACAGAGTGAGACCTTGTTTCTTTTAAAAAAGAAAAAGGAAACCAGGCTTGGTGGCTCAGCCTGTAATCCCGCACCTTGGGAGGCTGAGGTGAGTGGATTGCTTGAGCCCGCGGGTTTGAGACCCGCCTGGGCAACTTGGCGAGACCTCTTCTCTACAATAAATAAAAAAAAATCAGCCGGGCATGGTAGCACGTGCCTGTAATTCCGGCTACTCGGAAGGCTGAGGCAGAAGGATCGTCGGAGCCCAGCAGGTCGAGGCTGTGGTGGCCAGGAGCAGCCACTGCACTCCAGTCTGGGCGACAGAGTGAGATTCCAACTCAAAAAAAAAAAAAAAAAAAAAGAAGAAGAAGGAGAAAGAGAAGGAGAAAAACGAGCTAATTAGAGATATTTAGTTTTTGTATCATGGGAAGACACAGACAACAAATGTATGTAATTATCATATTTCCCCTCCTCCTTCCCATTTTTATATAATTTCTATTAAAGTATAACATGCACCAGTGCATAAAGCATAAGTATATACCTTGACAAATTTTCACAAAGTGGACACACTCATGTAACCAGCATCCAGTTTAAGGAATAGAGTCTTACCAGCACCTCAGAGTCCTCTTCAAACTCCTTTCATTTACACCTATTTTGCCCCAAGGCTAAATACTATCCTTACTTCTTACATTAAAGGTTAGTTTTGCCTGTTTTGAACTTTATATAAATGGGAATATACAGAACACATTCTTTTGTGTTTGGGTTTTTCTTTGGAGATGGGATAGCTCACTCTGTTGCTCAGCCTGAGTGCAAAGGTGTGACCATGGCTCATTGCAACCTTGAACTCTGGGTTCCAGGCCCGCCTCAGCTTCCCGCGTAGCTGGGATTACAGGCATGCACCACTATGCTCTGGTTGTGTTTTCTTCGGAACACAACCAGAGCATAGTGGTGCATGCCTGTAATCCCAGCTACGCGGAAGCTGAGGCGGGCCTGGAACCCAGAGTTCAAGGTTGCAATGAGCCATGGTCACACCTTTGCACTCAGGCTGAGCAACAGAGTGAGCTATCCCATCTCCAAAGAAAAACCCAAACACAAAAGAATGTGTTCTGTATATTCCCATTTATATAAAGTTCAAAACAGGCAAAACTAACCTTTAATGTAAGAAGTAAGGATAGTATTTAGCCTTGGGGCAAAATAGGTGTAAATGAAAGGAGTTTGAAGAGGACTCTGAGGTGCTGGTAAGACTCTATTCCTTAAACTGGATGCTGGTTACATGAGTGTGTCCACTTTGTGAAAATTTGTCAAGGTATATACTTATGCTTTATGCACTGGTGCATGTTATACTTTAATAGAAATTATATAAAAATGGGAAGGAGGAGGGGAAATATGATAATTACATACATTTGTTGTCTGTGTCTTCCCATGATACAAAAACTAAATATCTCTAATTAGCTCGTTTTTCTCCTTCTCTTTCTCCTTCTTCTTCTTTTTTTTTTTTTTTTTTTTTGAGTTGGAATCTCACTCTGTCGCCCAGACTGGAGTGCAGTGGCTGCTCCTGGCCACCACAGCCTCGACCTGCTGGGCTCCGACGATCCTTCTGCCTCAGCCTTCCGAGTAGCCGGAATTACAGGCACGTGCTACCATGCCCGGCTGATTTTTTTTTATTTATTGTAGAGAAGAGGTCTCGCCAAGTTGCCCAGGCGGGTCTCAAACCCGCGGGCTCAAGCAATCCACTCACCTCAGCCTCCCAAGGTGCGGGATTACAGGCTGAGCCACCAAGCCTGGTTTCCTTTTTCTTTTTTAAAAGAAACAAGGTCTCACTCTGTTGCCCGGGCTGGAGTACAAGGGCACAATCATAGGTCACTGCAGATTCCAACTCCTGGGCTGAGCAATCATTCTTCCTCAGTCTTTGGAGTAGCTGGGGCTACAAGTGTGCACCACTCTAAGTATCTCTAGTTAAAGTGTTACATGGCAAAGTAACATTGTTCCAAAAGGAAGAGGCGTTTGCTAGCAGTCTAGAGTTCTCACAAGACGGCGGCCTTGCCTTGATCAAGAATTTACAATCATCCAGGATCTAGACTTTACTAATCTAGAATTTTATCTTGTCAGTGGCTCTTGACTGGACTCAGAAAATGAACAACATCAACCAAACTCAAGTAGACTGCTCTGAAAACTTTAGCAGGTTTCATACGAATCTATTACATTTACAATCAGAGATACTGCATTCAGTAACAGAAATGCTTCCCATTCACTAAATTGAAAGTTCCATCCCGGGACTTTGCCTGTTTTCTTCAGCGTTGCAGTCCCCATATCTACAAGATGGCTAGAACACAGCAGGTGATCAATAAACATTCACTGAATGAAAATATTTCCTATGAGGACACACATCTTTTCTAGTAACAAGGTAGCTGGAAAGCTAAATTAATACCCAAAGCAGCTTGGTGATCACAGAAACAAAAAAGAGCTTGGGAGAGATTTCATCCAAACAAAAAGAAAGTCTGAGAAAACACTCTTATCCCACAGCAAAGCCAACCTCTGGAGGCCTCGGATCATTTTCATTTGCCAGTTTCCTCCCTCATGCCAAACCAGCCTCAATTTGATTCCTCAGTTTTCTTCCAAATGTAACATCGCCCTTCGGTTAATATATCGTATTTAGGTAAATTAATACTACTATTTAAGTTGCAACCAAGCAGAACTTTTTGTGCTGGGATGAATGATTTTAAATTAATCATACTTTACAATGCTTTTGCATATGCTTCATCTTATAAATTATAAGTTAATTTTTCCATTATATTCAAGTATTTTAGAGGCACTATATTGATCTCTTTATATATAATCACCTATAGTAAGTAGGAAAAAACAGTAAAAGTATTGCAAAAAGAAATGGCAAATAGAAGATTCCCATTTATTGAGCAAACACTGCATATTACAAAAGTAAGAAAGATTAAATTTTTCCCTTCAAAAGTTGCCTCACCTTTTCAATTTTCTCTTCTACATTACTTTGATCATCATAGGGTTCCGTTCTAGTAAAGACTTAATAATCTAGTTAGTTGGAAGAAAATGACGTAGTAAAACATCCAAAGAGCTAATTGACCTGCAAAGTCACCCACTAGCAACCACTCCAACTAAAAACAATAACAAAACTTAATCTCAAAGCAATAATAAGTTATTAGAAGGAGAATTGGACTAGGAGTCTTAACTATGCTCTTACACTATCGCCATCTAGCTATTGATGAATTTTTTTTTTTTTTTTTTGAGTTGGGATCTCACTCACTCTGTTGCCCAGGCTGGAGTGCAGTGGCTCGCAACGGCCACCCCAGCCTTGACCTACTGGCTCAGGTGATCCTTCTTCCTCAGCATTCCAAGTAGCTGGAACTACAGGTATGTACCATCATGCCCAGCTAATTTTTTTTTTTTTTTTTGAGTTGGAGTCTCACTCTGTCACCCAGACTAGAGTGCAGTGGCAAGCTCACAGCCATCCCAGTATCAACCTGCTGAACTCTGGCGATCCTTATGCCTCAACCTTCCAAGTAGCTGGAACTACAGGCGCGCACTACCACACATGGTCAATTTTTTTTTTTCTTTTTTTACTGTACAGACTAGATCTCGCCATGTTGATCAAGCTGGTCTTGAACCCGTGATTTCAGGCAATCCTCTCACCTTAGCCTCCCAAAGTGCTGAGATTATGGCCTGAGCCACCACGCCCAGCCTTTGAAATATTATTTTAATTAATGTTTCTGGGACTCTGGTTCCTCACCTGTAAGTGCAAGAGGTAAACTAATATCAAGTGCAACTTTTAACTCTAAAAGTCACTTACTCTTTTGATTCTGTAGTTCTAGATATTTGGATCTTGCATTTCGTACCTGCTTAACTAATAATCTTGAAGAAAACACACAAAATAACAACTATAATTCCATCACAACTAACTAGTATACCCCACTTTGATATTTTCCCTTTTTAGCTTTGCTCAACGTCTCCGGGAACAACCAAAAGCCAGGGTTTTCAGGTAGGTGTGGATTATTTCTACTGATGTTATACACTGACATTTGTTCAAAAAGAAAATAATGATTTTCTAACTATCAAACTATTACTTACTGTGCATTTTCCTGATATTTTTGGCTAATGTAATCTTTTCTTTGCGAGCTTTGTAAAAATCTGTAACGTGCTACTTGGCTTCTGGCAATGCACTTGTGCAAATCTTGTGGGTGTACATTAAATGTCTCTGTAACACATAGAGAAGAATCTGCAAGGAACACAAATGAGATAACAGAAAACAGACATAATTTAATATAAAAATGTTGAATTTGAATTTTAAGAAATTAACATCATAAAACTAATCCTTAAAAGCTAGCATGTCACACACATAAAATGATACAACTAATGTTAATAAAAGTAGAATGACTCTTTTTTAAAGTAGACAAATAGGCCAGGTGCAGTGACTCACACCTGGAATCCCAGCACTCTGCGAGGCCGAGGCAGGAGGATCACCTGAGCTCAGCAGTTCGAGACCAGCCTGGGCAACTTGGCGAGACCTCATCTCCATAATAAATTTTTTTAAAAATCAGCCTCCTCACGGTCCGGGGTGCGTGTGCGGCGCGACCTTCCCGCAGCCGACGTCGCCGGGCGGTGATCGAAGCCAGAGCCGGCAGAAACATCCAGAGACGCTGCTTCTCGAAAGAGGTGGCCGAGGCCGAGCTTATTCTCGCAGCGGGCGCAAGCCCAGGCGACTCCGAGGGCCCTCCGGAATCTTCTCCACGTGGAGGAAGAGGGAGCCCTCCATAACCGCCGTCTGCTCCTCTCTCACCCGAAATCATTTCGCCTCCAAGGGCCATCAGGTCTCGCGAAAACGGAGCCGCGAGTCCACCCCCACCACCTGAGCGAAGCGACAAACCATGACTCCCGAGCTTAAGCAATAGCAGAGTGCGCCTGCGCCGAGTGGCTTGCGAAGGAGGCGGGACTTCCCCCGGAGGACTCTATCTCTCGCCGGGCAACGCCCCCGTCCCTCCATCCCTTCCGGTTACGCCAGGAGGGAAACTACAAGACCCTCCGGGCGTTGCGCAGGTAGCGACTCTTCCTGCGCTTGGACAACCGCTCTTTTGCGAAGCTGATGGGGCTCCCTGTTTCGGAGTTGGTGCTGGACACCCTTTGGCTCCTTTACGCTAGTTCTATGCCCTCGGAGTCTCCTGGACTTGCGCTTCCTTTTTCTCTGCCGTCCCCGCGCCCGCTGCGAGGATGAGGTCGGCCTTGGCCACCTCTTTCGAGAAGAGGCACCGGGAAGGTCTCGTTGCACACGCACCTCGGACGTAAGGAGGCCCGGCCGGCGGGGAGGGGGGGCCCGCCCTTCCGTGGCAGACCCCGCGGGCTCATCCGCTGCGTTCTGCGCGGCTGGGTGGTAAAGGGTCTTGGAAGAGGAACGGCGCGCTCTAACAATTCACAAGACACTGTTGGGTTAGAAGGCGGGGCACCAGGAGGCTCTTTCTCTCGCGGAACAAAGGCCCCTAGTCTCTTACCCACCAGACTTTTATTATACAAAATGACGAAGTAAGCATTTAAGGATGAAGTACAAGCGGTGCAAAGGAAACTTTCTGGTGTAGTCTCAGAAAGCTTCTTGCAAATAAAACGTGACTGTTTGCAGGGCCTCGTGCAGCTACTTGTAAAGCAATGTGGTTAATGCGTAATGTGTAAAGCAATGTGGTTAATGTAACACAGCAGTTGCTGCACTTTGCAACTTGCCTCAGCATACATGCCTATCTGGCTTTGCCATCATAGGTTGTGACTTTGCACATACGCCAAGTATGTTTTCAGCAGAGTTCAAGTAGGGCAGTGATCTCCAACACTCATCCACAGGGTTGAGCTTTGCTGTGTGCCCGGCGGACAGCCGTTTGCATAATGTGCTCAGGCCTGTGTTTCTTCCTTCTTAAGGTCCCAGAAGTCTTGATCTCCCCTGCGGTGCCAGTGCACAGTGAAGGTAGTTCTTAGAAGATGCCCTTCCTGCTCCTCTGCCTTTCCTGTGGTGACCTTTCTAGCTGTATTGGAACTTTCGCCACCAGAGTTTGGAGCCGTGATTGAATCTTGTTTGCCAACTGTTTTTGAGACGTTGATGCTATTCACGTATGAAGTCTATTTTAGAAATGGACGACCAGTGGATGGCATTCAGCAGGTTCTGATGATGCATTTCTTGCTCGGTTCACAAGACTTGCTGCCCCATCACACAGTCTCCTGTCTGTCCTGGCAGAGAAGTTTGCAGCTTCTTCAGGGCTCTGCTGAGAAGGGCTCTTGCCACTGCGTCCTTCTCCGGTGTTTTGGCAGTCTGGGATGTCTCTTCTTTGCTTTATCCATCAGTAAGGTTGCAAACTGTTGTTTCCCTTCGAAAATGTGTTCAACTCTTTCAATATCTGGTTTAGTGATGGCAGTTTTTTCTTTTGTTCAGCACTGTCATAGACGCTTTCCCCTTTTAAGAGTCATTTCAGCCGGGCTCGGTGGCTCAGCCTGTAATCCCGCGCCTTTGGGAGGCTGAGGTGAGTGGATTGCCTGAGCCCGCGGGTTCGAGACCCGCCTGGGCAGCGAGACCTCATCTCTACAATAAATCAAAAAATCAGCCGGGCGTGGTAGCGCATGCCTGTAATTCCAGCTACTCAGAAGGCTGAGGCGGAAGGATCGCCGGAGCCCAGCAGGTTGAGGCTGTGGTGGCCGGGAGCGGCCACTGCACTCTAGTCTGGGCGACAGAGTGAGACTCCAACTCAAAAAAAAAAAAAAAAAAAAAAAAGAGTCATTTCAGACGGTTATTGGGAGGCATCCACCATCTTTTGGTGTTGGTTTTTTTAAAAAATTACACTTTAATCACTATATTGCAGTTTTACAAATATATATATATTTTTTGAGTTGGTGTCTCACTCTGTCGCCCAGGCTGGAGTGCAGGGGTATGCTCAGGCCTCCCCAACCTTGACCTGCTGAGCTCAGGTGAGTCTTCTGCCTCTGCCTTCCAAATAGCTGGAGCTACAGGTGTCTGCCACCAGCCCGGCTAATTTTTGGACTTATTGTAGAGACGAGACCTCACCCAATCCTTTTTGATTTATTGTAGAGATGAGGTCTTGCCAAAGTTGTCCAGGCTGGTCTCGAACCCCTGGGCTCAGGCATTCCTCTCGCCTCTGCCTCCCAAAGGGTTGAGATTACAGGCATGAGCCACAGCACTGGGCCACTTGTACATATTTTGGGGGCACACAGTTTTTGATATTTTGATACACATGCACAATGTATAATGATCAAATCAGGGTAATTGGGATATCCATCACTTCAAGCATTTTTCTTTGTGTTATGGAAACATTACAGTTCTTCTTTTCTATCTACTTGGAAATACATTTTTGTTGACTAAGTTCCCTGTTGTACTACTGAAGACGAGGATGTATTCCTTCTATGTGCCTGTATTTCTGTATTCATTAATCAACTCCATCCCATCCTTCTCCCTTTCTTCCCTGCCTCTGGTAACCACTAGTCTACTCTACCTCCTTGAGATCTACTTGTTTAGGTCTCACAGAGGAGTGAGAACCTGTGAGACTTTTTCTGTGCCTGGCTTATTTTACGTAGCATAATGGCCTCCAGTTCCGTCCATGTTGCTACAAATGATGGGATTTTCTTCCTTTCTCTGAGTTGGAGTCTCGCTCTGTCACCAGACTGGAGGGCAGTGGCACATTCCTGACCACAGGCTCAACCTGCTGGGCTCAGGTGATCATTCCGCTTCAACCTTCCAAGTAGCTGGAACTACAGGCACGCCCCACCGTACCTGGCTAATTTTTTGATTTATTGTAGAAACGAGGTCTCGCCAAGTTGTTTAGGCTGGTCTCAAACCCTTGGGCTCAGGCAGTCCTCTCACCTCAGCCTCCCAAAGTGCTGGGAGTATAGGGGGGGCCACCACGACCGGCCCTGTTTTTGTTTTTTTTATGACTGAGTCGTATGCTGTTGTGTATATACCACATTTTCTTTCTCTGTTCATCTGTTGATGGACACTTAGTTTGATTCCGTTATCTTGACTATTGTGAGTAGTGCTGCAAGTAGGCATGAGAGTGCAGACATCTCTTCCATTTACAAATTCCCTACCTTTTGAACGTATACCCCATAGTGGAGTTGCTGGATCATATGGCAGTTCTATTTTAGTTTTTTGAGAAGCTTTCAAATGTTCTTCCATAATGGCTGTCCTACTTTACATTCCCTTCCCAACACACGACTGTTCCCTTTCTCAAGGGACCCACCACCTGGAAACACATGTCTCCTTTAAAATGCTTTAAGCATGATTGTGACATTAAATTTGCTTTAAAAATTAAGGAAGTTCTGCCAGTCTTTTTCTATTGGATCTGTTTTTTAAATTAATTGTTTATTTTTTATGTTTGAGTTAGGGTCTCCCTCTGTCGCCTAGGCTGGAATGCAGTAGCATGGTCACACAGTCATGGCTTACTGCAGCCTCAAACTCCCGGGCTCAAGTATCCTGCTTCAGCCTCCCGAGTAGATGGGACTACCGCAGCATGTCACCATGGCCAGCCTATTTTTTGACTTTTTGTAAGAGATGAGGTCTCCCTATGTTACCCAGGCTGGTATCAAACTCCTGAACTCAAGCAGTCCTCCAGTCACCAAAGAAGTTTTCAAGTAAGGAAAAATAATTTCATTTTCTTAAGTACTTACTCACAAATTTGAAAATGGACTGTGTGTTAATATAAGCCAGAATTTCAACTTGACCTTTGCCTGTTGTTTTCTTTTTTTTTTTTTTAGTTGGAGTCTCACTCTCTCATCAGACTGGAGTGCAGTGGCCGTTCCCGTCCAAGGCAGCCTCAACCTGCTGGGCTCTGGCTAACCTTCCGCCTCAGTCTTCCAAGTAGCTGGAACTACAGGCCCGTGCTACCACGCCCGGCTAATTTTTAATTTTATTGTAGAGATGAAGTCTTGCCAAGTTGCCCAGGCAGGTCTCAAACCCACAGGCTCAGGCAATCCACTCACCTCAGCCTCCCAAAACGTGGGATTACAGGCTGAGCCACCAAGCCTGGCTTGCCTGTTGTTTTCAATGCATTTTACAAAATTTAGGTTTGAGTCTTACGACTTTAGTGTTTAACCTTTATAAACCTAAGTGATTTTTCTTTGGTACATCTCTTAAAATCATCGTGTAGCTTACAGATAATACAGTTTTTGTGTTATAAAATTAGTTCCTAACATTCTTTATGTTCTTTTTATTTTATTATATATTTTTGAGTTGAAGTCCCACTCTGTCGCCCAGGCTGGAGTGCACTGCGTGCACTGCACAGTCACTGCTCGCTGCATCCTCTACCTGCTGGGCTCAGGTGATCCTTCCACCTCAGTCTTGGACAAGCTGGAGCTACGGGCATGTGCCACCTCATCTGGCTAATTTTTTGTTTATTGTAGACATGAGGTCTTGCTAAGTTGCCCAGTGTGGTCTTGAACTCCTGGACTCCGGCAGTTCTCTTGCCTCCGCCTCCCAAAGTGCTGGGATTAACAGATGTGAGCCACTGTGCCTGGACTGGCCTATACTCAGGTTTTGAGTAAAGCTTTTTTTTTTTTTTAATGCTATCATAGGCATAGAATAAAAGAAGATCTTATGACTATAAGACATTCTATTACTGAAAAGCAAGAAGAATGGCATAAGAAGTGGGTAGAATTTCTTGGTTTCTTTCCTTTCGGTCTAATTGAAGGCTGGAGTCCAGTAAGTAATGTTGACTTGGCTTTTGGAGAGTAGTTTAATATATGGCAATCTCTTGATTTACCCTGTTACAAATGATCTTGTGTATATATGTCATCTTTGCCTCTGAGCCTAAAGTATAAATATTTTGCTTCCTGTAATTTTTCTAAATATATAATAGAATACTCATTGAGCTGTGTTGTCATTTATAGTTAATATTTTTAATTGTATCAGAAAGAAAACAAGGCTGGACAGGGTGGCTCACATGTCTATACTCCCAGCAGTTCGGGAGGCTGAGGTTGGAGGACTGCTTGAGTCTAGGAGTTCGAGTCCAGCCTGGGCAACATAGTGAGACCTCACTTCTACAAAAACCAAACAAAAGTAGCTGGGCATGGTGGTCTATATCTGTAGTCCCAGCTACTCACGAGGCTTAAGTGGGAGGATCCCACGAGCCCAGGAGTTTGAGGCTGCAGTGAGCTATGATTGTGCCAGTGTACTCCAGCCTGGGTGACAGAGTGAAAACCTGTCTCCTAAAAAAACAGAAATAGTTATAGGATATATGCTTGGTAATTATGTCTTTATTAGGGGCTAAAACCATCTGTTCATAACTTAACATTATTAGTGTGGTAATGAGTCAATGTGTTTGCTTCTAAACTGTGAATTCTGTTTTAAGGCTGTGGATCTATTACCACCTATGTCTCCTCTTTCCTTTGATCCTGCCTCGGAAGAAGCATATGTGAACGGTATTCTTGCTCAGTATCCTGCCTCTCTTCCAGGTGAGTTATTTATTATTTCTCTTTTAAACCTCTCTCCTGTCATTTACCTCATTATGATAGTAGTTGTTTACATTCCTTGTCTTTATCCTCCAATTATTTTTTTATCGTGGTGAAATGCATGTAACATAAGGTTTACCATTTCAGTCATTGCCAAGTGTGGGACTCGTTGGCATTTAGTGCATGCACAGTATTGTGCAATCATCACTACTGCCTAATTTCAGAACATACTCATCCTCTCAAAGGGATACTTCACCAACTGGGTGATGTGGCTTATACCTGTAATTCCCACACTTTGGGAGGCAGAGCCGAGAGGACCGTCTGATGCCAAGGGTTGCAGGCCAGGCTGAGCCACTTGGCGAGGCCTTGTCTTTACAATAAATCAAAAAATCACCCAGACCTCTTGGCGTGTACCTGTAGTTCCAGCTACTTGGAATGGTGAGGCGGAAGGATTGCCTGAGCAAGGCAGGTTGAGGCTGCAATAGCTGAGAGCGTGCCACAGCACTCCAGCCTGGCGACAGAGTGAGACTCCAACTCAAAAAAATACAAATAGGCAGGATGTTGTGGTTCAAGCCTGTAATCCTAGCACTTTGGGAGTCCATGGCAAGAGGATTGCTTGAGTTCAGGGGTTCAAGACCAGCCTGGACAACTTGGTGAGACCTCGTCTCTACAGTAAATAAAAAAAAAATTAGCTGGGCCTAGTAGCGCGCACCTGTAGCTCCAGCTATTTGGAAGGCTGAGGCGGAAGGGTCGCCTGAACCCAGCAGGCTGAGGCTGCGTTGGCCGTGAGTGTGCCACTGCACTCCAGCCTGGGTGACAGAGTGAGACTCCGACTCAAAAACAATAAAATATTTAAAAAACTTTAAAAAAAGGAAACTTCAGTGCATTAAATAGTCACTTGCACACAGCTTTCCCCCCTTGGCACTCCTGTCTCTATAGATTTGCTTATTCTGAATATATCATGTAAATAGAGTCATAAAATAGGAGACCTTTGTGGGGGGCTTCTCTTGCTCTCAGTTTTTCACTTTGCACAATGTTTTCAAGTTTCACCCATATGATAACATGAATCAGCTTTCAATTTTTTTTCTTTTCTTTAAAAACCACGTTATGGCTGGGCGTGGTGGCTCGCGCATATAATCCCAGCACTTTGGGTGGCCAAGATGAAAGGATTGCCAGAGCCCACCAGTTCGAGACCAACCTGGGCAACTTGGCAAGACCTCATCTCTACAATAAAACAAAAAATTAGCTGGGCATCGTGGCACATGCCTGTAGTTCCAGCCACTTGGAAGGCCGAAGGATCACCTGAGCCCAAGCAGGTTGACGCTGCAATGGCCATGAGCATGCCACTGCACTCCAGCCTGGGTGACAGAGTGAAACTCCAACTCAAAAACAGCAACAACTTTTTGCCGGCGCAGTGCCTCATACCTAAAATCCCAGCACTTTGGGAGGCGGAGGCATGAGGATTGCCTGAGACCCAGGTTGAGACCAACCTGGGCAATAAAAAAAAAAAAAATTAGCTGGGGTGGTGGTGTGCACCCATACTTCCAGCTACTTGAAAGGCTAAGGTGGAAGGATCATCTGAGCTCAACAGGTTGAGGCTGCAGTGGCCATGAGCATGCTACTACAGGCTAACCTGGGCGACACGGTGAGGCTCTAACTAAAGAAGAAAACCAAAACCAGCTTTATTTAGATGTAATTTATATACCATACAATTTACCCATTTAATGTGTACATTTCGGTGGTATTTGCTATGTTGCCCAGGCTGGTGTTGAACTCCTGGACTCAAGCATTCTCTCGCATTGGCCTTCCTGGTCCATTTTTTCTTTGATAAATGCTCTTCCCTTAGGATAAATTCCCACAGTAGAGTCAACACTCTCTCTTTTGTTCTGTTACGGTGCTAGGATTTCATGGCCCTCAGTCTTGGCATGACAAGAGAGAGTAAGGACTTAGCCAGGGCTGTTTAAGCTGTCTTAGAGTGTGATGTTAGTAGGTCTAACACATGTTGCCAATTCATTAATGAGAGGTAGAAGGTGTAGAATGTTTCTATTATTCTGTCTTATAAGGTTCCACAAGAATGATTCAAATGGAGACACTTTGTTGTCCCCTATAAAAATCCTATCCTCAAGTGACATTCTATCAGTCCAGCAAACAGTAAGCACATAGGTGTTGCACTGCCAAACACCGTGTTAGCTAGCCTCTGGATATAGCCTTTGGAAAGATGTAAGTCTTCACCATCTGTAGTTGGACCTTGGTGGCATTGGTCCATAGTTTGCTGGCTCTGTTTCAGAGGGCTTTTTGATAATTTTAATGTAAAGTTTTCATAGAAAGTCTAGTAGAGATGATTATTCCTTTGCCTCTGGTATCTGGGTTATATTCTGTCAAGGCTAAATTGAAATTTGAGTCACTGCAGTGATTCTGAATTGTCTTCAGAAGGTAGGTAAAGATTCCAAAAGTGCATGTTTGAAAAGTTTGAAAAGTTATAGTTGCCATTATATAAGATATTTACAAAGCTATTCACTCTGTACTCCCGGCAGTACAAACAAGGAAAGCACCAGCATGATTGTTGCTGAAAGTGGTCTCGGCCGGGCGTGGTGGCTCACACCTGTAATGCCACCACTTTGGGAGGCCAAGGTGAGAGGACTGCCTGAGCCCATGGGTTCAAGACTGGCCTGGGCAACTTGGCGAGATCTCATCTCTACAATAAACAAATAAAAAAAATTAGGTGGGTGTGGTGATGCGGGAGTATAGTTCCAGCTACTCAGAAAGAAGGCTGAGGCGGAAGGATCACCTGAGCCCAGCAGGTCACAGCCTGGTGACCATGAGCGTGCCACTGCACTCCAATCTTGTCGACAGAGTGAGACTTCAATCAGGGGGAAAAAAAAAAACCAGAAGAAAGTGGTTTCAGTGGTACTCTTGTTTTTCATATTATCTAGTGTAGAAAAGCCTTTAGCCCTTGGATTTTCAATATTTTTAACGATGAAAATAAAATAGTTCCTTTTTTGTTTAAGCAGGATTTATTGAGAGGACAGATTAGTTCCCACAGTGGGAGGGGACCCGTTGGGGTTGCCCAAATATTTTCTTTCCAGTTATCATTTCTTTGAAGGCTTTTAGCATTTTTATAACATAATCATGAAGAAAGATACATAAGATTTTAATGTTAATCCAAAGAGAAAAGGGAATTCAAAAGATTAAGAAATATAACATACAGGTCGGGTGTGGTGGCTCATGTCTGTATTCCCAACTCTTATGAGGCTGAGACAGGAGGATTTCTTGAGCCTAGGAGTTTGTGACCAGCCTGGGTGATATAGCGAGACCTCATCTCTACAAAAGGAAGCTGAGTCAGAAGGATTGCCAGAGCCCAGGAGGTCAAGGCTGTGGTGAGTCGTGATTGTACCACTGCACTGCAGCTTGGGCGATAGGGTAAGACCCTGACTCAAAAAACAAACAAAAAGAACCCAAGGTGCAG
This sequence comes from Cephalopachus bancanus, assembly GCA_027257055.1. NCBI lineage: Eukaryota > Metazoa > Chordata > Mammalia > Primates > Tarsiidae > Cephalopachus > Cephalopachus bancanus. Next base: position 287,279 of record JAPVLO010001009.1, on the reverse strand, counting down.
AATACAGGAAACCACACTTCTGAATAACCTGATGATTTTACTGTAAGTGAAAACCTATTTGCTGTAAAGCAGACTTTAGCTTATGAGATTGATTTTGGATTGAAATGTAAACGAATCTTAAAAGTAAGTCTCTGCTACAGTGAAATTTTGTGATTTATATCCTGCAGACATTGTAATAATGCAATTCTAGTTAATTAAATTTGTTTTTAATCTGTACTCAAGCTTTCGAGTGTTCATCGAGTTATTTAACCGTTTTGGAAAAAATACTTCTGGGCGTGGTGGCTCCTGCCTATAATCCCAGCCCTTTGGGAAGCTGAGGTGACAGGATAGCCTGAGTCCAGAGGTTCCAGACCAACCTGGGCAATAAGGCCAGGCCTCTTCTCTACAATAAATTAAAAAATTAACTGTGCGTGGTGGTGCACACCTTGGTTCCAGCTACTTGGAAGGATGAGGCGAAGGGATTGCCTAAGCCTAGCAGGTCAAAGCAGCAGGGGCTAGAGGTGTGCCACTGCATACTAAGCCTGGTGACATAATGAAACTCTGACTCAGACAAGAAAGAAAGAAAGAAATACCATTGACTTATGAAAATATATAGTGGGCAAGCAAAATGTTCACACTTGGGAGCCTGATACCCAAACTGGGCTGAAGTACCGCTCTAATTGTCACTGTACCTCCCTAGAGTAAACTGCCTTTTGATGACCGGGACGAATTGAGTGAAATCGTATCGGACAGATACGGGGCAGACAGTTTTTAAAAAACATTTAGATACATCAAATGAATGGAATTCTTTCCTGCTTATATCTTGGATTTGTTCTCTTTTTCTTTTCTTTGGTTGTGCCTTTTTGCTGTTACAGGCAGCTTCATCCTCAGAAAGAGTGTTATGCTACTTGGAAAGCTATATTAATTTACAACTAATTGTGACCATACTAAATTATGGTAAAATAGTATTTCTTTTTGTTGATCTCACAACTTAATTTAATTAAATTTCTATTTTCACATTTTCCAGTATTTACACATTTTGTGCCATGTCGACTTATGCATTCTCTATTGCTAAGTGGGAATTTGGGAATTAGTTAATTCTGCCAGTGAGTATATAATTTCTCATTAATATTAACAGCCTTTGGGTTTATGATAACCAGTGAACCTCTAGTGAAGAAAACTTCCAGATCAACCATGATTACTAAGGTTTTAATATTACATGTTTGTCTTCCTCAGAACACGAAGTTGAGACTTCCCAAAGACAAATGTGAGACGGTTTCTAAGAAAATACCAGAATTTGAAATGGAAGACTCTCCATTATCAGATTTTACAACAACTACAGAGGATAGTCGAGCTGGAGGGTCTCTGCCAGCCAAAAAAAGTGATGCATTCGAAAAAGAGCTAGATCATCTGGCAGAAGAGGTTAGAAAAGGCCGCAATGAGTATACTTAAATATCTGTATTATTTTCTCACTGGTATCGGGATCATGAGTGAAATACAGCTAATTACTGATTAGCTGGAGTAACTTGGGGGAAAGGCAGTAGAAATAATAAAAATCATGGCTAAAGCAAAATTGGTCTTCCCAAAAGTTAGGAGTAGATTTAATATAAACTTAATGTAGTTAAGATTATAAGCACGGGCTGGGCGTGGCGGCTCACACCTACAATCCCGGCACGTGGGGAGGCCAAGGTGAGAGGATTTCCTGAGCCCACAGGTTGGAGACCAGCCTGGCAACTTGGCCAGACCTCGTCTCTGCGATGAACCAAAAAATTACCCAGGCGTGGTAGCGCATGCCTGTAGTTCCGGCTACTTGGAAGACTGAGGTGGAAGGATCACCTGAGCCCAGCAGGCCGAGGCTGCAGTGGCCATGAGCAGCATGCCTCTGCACTCCAGCCTGGGTGACAGAGTGAGACTCCAACTCAGAAAAGGAAAAAAAAAAAGGTTACAACCACTTTCTATACTGTAAATATTATCTGAAAGTATATAAAAAAAAAACCTCAACCGGGCTCGGTGGCTGAGCCTGTAATCCCGCACTTTTGGGAGGCTGAGGTCAGTGGATTGCCTGAGCCCGCGGGTTCGAGACCCGCCTGGACAGGCGAGACCTCATCTCTACAATAAATCAAAAAATCAGCCGGGCATGGTAGCATGCGCCTGTAATTCCGGCTACTCGGAAGGCTGAGGCGGAAGGATCGCCGGAGCCCAACAGGTCGAGGCTGCGGTGGCCGGGAGCAGCCACTGCACTCCAGTCTAGGCGACAGAGTGAGACTCCAACTCAAAAAAAACCAAAAAACCTCTGAGATATTTTGGGGATAAACCATTACATAAATTCTTAGATAAATGTACCCAATAATCATAATTTTAAAAACTTTGTCAGTATTGCCTGTTGCATATCTGAGCTTCCTCTTTTTTTTTCCATATTAAAACAGAGAATATTCAGTATCATATCACTGCGCACAACCTGTGATCTTTTTGCTGCCTAAGTATTTCAAAAGTGATTAAATGCCTTGTAATTAACGAACTTGGTTTCCCTAACCTAACAAGTCCCGTCCCTTCACACCATTCTGCTTTTCACTGGTAAGTGACCACATGATACTACCATTGCTCAGTACTAAAAAAATTCAGTTTGCATACGTTAAATACTTAAGGAATTCTCTCATGTTCTTTCTTTTTCTTTTTTTGAGTTGGGGGTCTCACTCTGTTACTCAGGCTGGAGTGCAGTGGCACTCTCACAGCCCCCGCAGCCTCAACCTGCTGGACTCAGGCAGTCCTTCTGCCTCAGCCTCATTAGTACCTGGAGCTTCAGTTATATGCCACTATACCCAGCTCATTTTGTATTTTTTTGTTGAGATGAGGTCTTGCTATGTTGCCCAGGCACGAACTCCTGGGCTCAAGTGATTCTCTTGCTTCAGGCTCCCAGCGTGCTGGGATTATAGGTATTAGCCACCGTGCCTGGTCCCATAAAGTTATTTTTACTGCATGTTTCTCACAGCATCCCTGAGTATTGTTTGAATTTGGTTAAGCAGCCAGAAGATAAATAAGTTACTTTTTATTGTTAAGAGACAAAGAAATTTGGTTTAGTGGATACTAATTTAGGTGTTGGACTTCCTCCTTTATTCCATTCCTGACCAAACCTAAAGGAGCATTGTCTAAATAACAGAAGTGGATGACAATCATCTTTCTTGTTTGTAACATGAGGATCAGTTTCATGGTCTCTAAACGTCTTTTGTAGAGATGAGGTCTCGCTGTGTTGCCTTGCCTGGTCTCAGCATTCCAAAGTGCTGGGATATAGGCATGAGCCACTGGTCATGGCTCTAAATACTTTTAAGTCTCCGGTTCTGATGTTGCTTTTCACTGACTATACACTAAAGAAAGATGGTCAGTCTTTCCTCTCTTTCCTAATTGTGGAAGGAAAGGCACATCATCTGGTTAAAAGTGGAATGGGCTGGAATGGAAGGGTCCTAAAAAATCTCATAAGCGCTGAAAGTGAAGTGAAATTTTCTTTATGATAGTATTTACGACAAGGGATAATCGGTTGTTGATATCTCAGAAGGCCTATGTGTTTTTGGGCCAATTTGATTATGTTTTCAGGGAGTCTATTTTTTAGTGATCTCGGGGCAGAATTTTAAATTTGCATATTTTTTGTTTTCAATTATTGCCATTTAGTTGATAGTGTTATTTTCATAGCATATACTTTTCTATGTTTTAGAATGTATCCCTATACTTTGTTCAGTAATTCAGATCTGATTATGAGGTTTCTAGCTAAGAGGCCCATTGTCAGAATGTATTCTATTTGTTAATAGAGTTTTAGCCATACACATGTATTTAATTGAGAGGAATCTGCTTTACTTATTTATTGTCTATTCATTCATTTATTTTTGAGTCAGGATCTCACTCTGTTGGCCATTCAGTGGCATGGTCATGGCTCACTGTAGCCCTCCAACTCCTGGGCTCAAGGAATCCTGCTGTATCGGCCTCCCAAGTAGCTGGGACGACAGGCGTGCTTCTCCTTGCCCAGCTAATTTATTAATTTTCTGCCGAGATGATGTCTTGCTATGTTGCCCAGGCTGGTCTCAAACTTTTGGGCTCAAGCACTTCTCCTGCCTTAGCCTCCCCAGGTGCTGGGATGACAGGCATGAGCCTCCGCCCTGGCTTGCTTTGAAACTTGTCATTTTAGTGGATTCAGAGCTGTGAAGCCCAAAGATGTGACAGCAGCTTAGGTCACCGCATAGTCAGAACTGCTCCCAGATCTTCCCAAGTATGATGATTCTTGTCTGTTGTCTCCTTTAAAATGGGTCATTTGCTTAAGATGAAGACATATTGTGTTTAACTTAACTTTACAGGATGGTGCCTAGAGAATCTGTAGTTATCTGGGACCCTCATTGTTGCTTATTTTTGCGTTCTTTGCGATAGGAGGGACTGCGGACTCTGAAGTGCTTGTTGTTATCAGGGCTTTTGTTGCAGTCTACCCATAGGCTCCGTAACTTTCGCTTCATCTTTTCTGTTTTAGGTTGTCAAGGCTGTTTTATCTGATTCACCACAGGTCTCTGAAGGAAGAGAAGTAAAATTAGAGGAACTTATTGACTGTGTGGGTTCTAGCCCCTTCTTTACAAGGGACCGAATTCCTGGTACTCCAGAAAGCTCGAGTAAGTTCATAATGCTTTCTTTTCCTTTTTTTCTTTCTTAGACGTGACCACTGTTCGAACCATGGCCTGACAGAGTTAGCAATGGCGCTGCCTTTGTTCTGATGTAAGGGACTTTCATTGAAGTATTTTTTTCTTTCTTTTAAATATGTGGGGTACAATTCAGGGTCAGGGATACAGATGTTCATTATGCAGGTGCCCTTGGTGATGAGGTGTGTCCCCTCTCCCCTGGCCATTTCCCACCACTGACAATCCTTTTCTTACAGTGTTACGATAGATGTTCGAGGTCCGCTTATGAGTGAGAACAAGTGATACTCGGTTCTTGGTTTCTGCGATAGATCACTCAGTATTATGGCCTCTAAGTCCATCCAAGTTGCTGCATGGTTCATAATTTTGTCCTTCTTTATGGCTGGGTAATATTCCATCGTGTATACACCCCACATTTTTTTGATCCAGTCCTTTTGAAGAAGTGCGGGAACTGTCGCTTACGTAGTAGTCTTTACCAGTGTTTTGTGTCTTCAGCATACAGAGTTATAATCAGCCCTGATAATATGCAATTTTGTTTTTGTTGCTTTACTTAGCTTTTCTTCCGGGCAGGTTTTATTTGATCATTAAAATAAAATGCTCTGCCTCCAGATCTGACCTGTGATCCACATTTATAGAGTCCAGAGGCCATGTTCTCAATCAGCAACCAGAAGCATCAGCCAGAAGCTGTGTGTGCAGAGATCTTTACCCTCCGAAACGAGTCAAACTGCATATTAGTTTTCTCCTAGGGTCTTGCTCTGTTGCCCAGACTGGAGTGCACTGGTACAGTCGGAGCTCACTGCAGCCTTGAACTCGTGGACTCAAGCGGTTCATCTGCTTCAGCCTCTCAAGCAGCTAGGACTACAGGCATATGCCACCGCATCCCACTAATTAAATTGCTTTTTGGTAGAGATGAGATCTCACTGTGATTCCTAGATCTTGAATGGAAATATCTTTTTAATACTTGTCATTCATAAGTTCTGTATAAAAGGAGGCACTATTTCAAGAACAGGTTTTGCTATGTGTGTTTGTGTTCGGTCGGTTGGAGATGGAGTTCCTTGATGTTGTTGCGGCTTGTTACGTTGTGGATTCCTGGCATCCAATCAGTATATTTATATATATGGAACACATACTGAGTCAGCTTTATATCTTCAGCACTGGAAATAAAATGATGAATTGCATGCTTTGTGTTTGGGAATATTAGTAAATTGTGTTTCCCCCCTCTTTAATTAGTACCTGAAATTAGGAGCTCATGGAGAAAAGCTATTGAAATGGAAGATGGATGGAAATACAGAACCAATGCAGATGGACACTGAACATTTTAAAGAAGTCTCGCCAAACTCTTTACCTGTGTTGCATACTCAAAGAGCATTTAATATGGCCAGTTTGTTGTCAGAAACCTCTGCATCGGAATTTGACCAGGCTCATTTTCCGGAAGAGAAAGTTGTTTGGGACTGCAAGTATGTGCCTCAGAAACAGGCGGTGACTGGTCACACAGGTGAATCACTAACACAAAATCAGTCAGATTTGTTAGATAAGAAAGTATTTTGCAAGCAAGATGTGGAATGCATAGCTTTACCAAACAAGCTTTCAGAAACTAGTCAAATAGAGGATTTCTCCCCTGCTCTAGGCACAAGGGTAGATGTGGTGGGTGGCAGTGACGATACAAAATATCAGACCACTCTCAAGCCTCTTATAACAAGCCTTCCATGAAGGAAACTCTGACATGGAACTCTTTTCAGATATTAAGTGGAATTAGTTCTCCGAGTTTTAAGGATGGCGATTTCGGCATACTTCGTGAAACTCTTCCAGAAGTTGGTCGCCTAAATCTCTGTAGCTCCTCTAGCTCAGCACCCACTTTTAAACTGGAACCAAACAGTCCTGTGCACAGTGAGGTTTTTCCAGACGGTTCTGTGGGAGAAAGACAGACTACTTCGGAACCATCCTTGAATGTACAGGCGATTTGCAGGGGATGTGAGGCTCTGAAAAAATCTCTTTGCAAGGAAAGGGAAGAAGCCTACCTCCCTAATCCTGAAACACTTGAAAGACACACACCAGAATTGAGCCCTGGTCCCCAAAACATGCGAGCAGATGATACGCTGAGCTTTTTGGACACTCATTTTTACACAAACCATCTGACTTGCAAAACATGGAAGCAGATGATATGCTGAGCCGACATGCAAGCGGATGACATGCTGAGCTTTTGGACACTCATTATTGCACACTGACTGCAAAACCATCTTTATGCGTGTCCCTTGGGGGAAAAAACGGTCTCTTTGGCCACTTATTACGTTTTTTCCAGTGGATGTGTATGTAGTTTACAATTGTTTTAGGATGGGTGGGGGAAAAAATCCAAACCTGAAACTTGCTTTTGAAACACAAGTTTTTGAAAATAAATTTTAAAAACTCTTCTTGTCTGGTGGAAGGTGGTTTTTAAAAAGTGGAGAAACAAAATTTTTTTTTTCTTTTTTTGAGTTGGAGTCTCACACTGTCGCGCAGGCTGAAGTGCAGTGGCACGCTCATGGCCTCCGCAGCCTCGACCTGCTGGGCTCAAGCGATCCTTCTGCCAGAGCCTTCCAAGACGCTGGAACTACAGGCATGCACAACCAGGCCTGTCTAGTTTTTAGATTTATTGTAGAGGTGAGGTCTCACCAGATTGCCCAGGCTGGTCTCAAACCTGTGGGCTCAGGCAGTCCTCTCGCTTGCACCTCCCAAAGTGCTGGGATTATAGGCGTGAGCCACTGCACGTGGCCCGAGAAACACAATTTTAAATATCACTCTTGCACTGGTATGATAGCTGTGATTTTCTTTGAAATAAATTTAGTGGGAGTTGGGAATAGGAACAAGACAGGACTGGTCAGTGCCTTAGGTTCCTAGGACTGCTATAACAAAGTGCTACAAACTGGGTGGCTAGGAACAACAGAAATGTACTGTCTCTGGAGACCATAAGTTCTGGAGGACAGAAATCCTAAGTCAAGGTGCTGGCAGGGGCATGTCCCCCCGCAAGCCACTAGAAGAGGATCTTTCTTTGCCGCTTCCAGCCTCTGGTAGCAGCAGGCGTTCTTGGCTTGCGGCGGCGAAGCTCTAATGCTGGCCTCCGTCTTCACACGGTATTCATCTCTTGAGTGTCTGTGTGTCTTTTTGTAGGACACGGCGGTATCGATCAAAGACCCGCACTACCCCAGTAGGATCTCATCTTAGCTGATTACGCCTGTAATGTAATAACTGCATTTCCAAATAAGGTCACATTCCGAGGTGCTGGAGTCAGAGCTTGAGTTAATCTCTTTGGGGAATACAGTTCAATCCTTGTAGTATTAGTAATTATCAAAGCTGGGAGGTGAGCGCCTTGTGCCAATTCTAATTCTCATTCTAATGCTAATTATTATTACAATGTAGACCTCGTCTCTACAGTATATCAAAAAATTACCTGGGCGTGGCAGCATGCGCCTGTGGTTCCAGCTACTTGGAAGACTGGGGCGGAAGGTTCTCCTGAGCCTGGCAGGTAGCTGTGAGTGTGCCACTGTATTCAACCTAGGCGAGAGACTCCACCAAAAAAAAAATTCATCCATAAAAGGGAACAAAATCCTGTCTTCTGCAGCAACATGGATGCAGCTAGAGACCATTATCCTGAGCAAACTGTCAGTAACCAAAAACTAAGTACCGTATGTTATCCCTGATACACAGGAGCTAAACATTATACACACAAGGGCACAAGGGTGGAACCACAGACACTGGGGCACTCCTAAAGCAGGGACTGGGTGTCAGAGGGGGTCAGGGCTGAAACCCGTGCTTTGGGTACCATGTCTACCACCTGGGGGATGGGGGATGGGGAGACTCTGGAATCTTCATGCACTGCTGGTGGGAATGTAAAATGAGACGATGAGCAGTTCCTCAAAAGTCTTTTTTTAAAAAACGGGAGTTGATTAAGACAGAAAATCTAGGCTGGGTGCATTGGCTCACACCTATAATCCCAGCTCTTTGGGAGGTTGAGGTGAGAGGATTTTCAGAGCCCATGGGTTCAGCCTGGGCAACTTGGGGAGAACTCATCTCTACAGTAAATCAAAAAAATTAGCTGGGTGTGGTGGCGTGTGCCTGTAGTTCCAGTCACTTGGAAAACTGAGGCAAAGGATCACCTGAGTCCAGCAGATCGTGGCTGTGATGGCTGTGAGCGTGCCGCTGCACTCCAGCCTGGGAGACAGAGTGAGACTCAAACTCAAAAAAACCCAAAAGACAGAAAAGCTCGTAAGCGGAAGGGGCCTGAAACAGGGTTGCCCTCCTCAAAAGTCTTAAGAGTCTGACAGTTCCTCAGAAGCTTAAACAGGGTTATCATATAACCCACAATTCTACACCTAGATATCTACCCAGGAAAAGTAAAAACAGATGCCCATACAAAAACTTGTATACAGATGTTCACAGAAGCATTACTTACAATCTCCAAAAAGCTGAAGCAACCCAAACGTCCATTAACTTTGAATGAATGAATAAAATAATGATCTCTCTTATACAGTGAAATATTTTCTCATAATAAAAAGAATTGATACTGATATGATGCTACAGCATAAATGAACCGTGAAAACATTACGCTAAGCGAAAGAAACCAGTCACAAAAGACCACACATTTCATGATTCTGTTTATTTGAAATATCCACAGTAGGCAAATCTATAAAGACAGAAACTAGATTTGTAGTTACCTGAGTGGCTAGAAAGAAATGAGGAGTAACTACTAATGAGTATGTGGTTTCTCTGTTTTATTTTGGGAATAATGATACGCATATCATAAACGTGTCATCGTTTTAACCATTTTTAAGTGTACAGTTCGGTGGCATTTAGTCCAGTCACAATGTTGTACAACCATCACCACTCTCCATTTTCGGAGCCTTTCCATCATCCCAAACAGTGTGGCCTGAGTTCCTTTCTGAGGTGATAAGAATGTTCTAAAACTGATGGTGGCCAGGTGCAGTGGCTCACGCCTATAATCCCAGCTCTTTGGGAGACAAAAGTGAGAGAATTGCCAGATCCCAAGGGTTTGAGATTGGCCTGGGCAACTGCGCAAGACCTCTCCAATAAATCCAAAAATTAGCTGGGTATGGTGGCACGCGCTAAGTACTGGTCACCGCCAAGCCCTGGCCACTGCAGGCCACTGCTGGCACTGCGGTGCCTAGTACCCCTGAAACTTGACCTTGCTGCTGTGACCGCCAGAAAGAGCACCTGATTGGTGGGCCTAGAACCCATGCCCACACGGAAGGTGCAGGGGAACCTGGGAGGTGGGTATCTGCACGTTCAGCTTTGGTAGGGGCAGGTGGGCTCTGTCATCATGTGGAGGCAACCCACAAGAGTGACGTCTTCTCTGCAGTAAAATAAGGCAATGCAGCTTACAGAGAATCAGAGCTCGGGGCAGGCCCGGGGGTTGTGGTTGCCAGAATGTATTCACATTCATGTTGGCAAAGTTGGTATATGACTCCCCACTGCTAAATCTGACTGACTGTAAAAAAAAAAAAAAAAAAGGAGCACGGGCTCTCTCTACTCATTGCCTCCAGGCAAATTCTCCTCCGGGCAAATTCTCCATGACTGTGGCCAAGTCATTCACGTTCTAGAAGCTTCGATTTCATCTGTAAGTGGAGGTAGCAGTACCACTCTCATGGTACGGTCTGGAGGTTTAAATGAGTCAATTCATGTGGTGCACAGTAAATGCTCAGTGAGTACTTATTAGTAGATACGAAATTAATGATTATTCCATCTATTCACTGCTGAGTATCAGCTTTTCTGCACATATTTAGAATCCCCAAGGTGCTCTGGTCTAATGAAATAAAGTATTCTTGGGCAAACAAAAATACACTCTTCCCTTCTAGAAAGTCTCAACGCCCAACAGTCACCACACCCAGGTTTAAGCCTAGGACATCTGAGAGATACCCAGTTCTGTCTCAGCCTTATTTTCGGCCTGTAATACGCAGGCTAAACAGGAAGGCTAACCACCATCCGTATACTTTACATAATACTGGGGAGGCGGGGGGGGGGGAGAGGAGAGAAACGGGGACTCAAAGTACATATGCAAGCTTATCTGTGGCACAGCAGAGAAGAAAACACGTGTGGCTGCTATGGTTCTTTCCTCTGCAGTGTGGTTAAATGCCATAGCCGACGTTCATTGCTTACTTTTCACTGTCTACTCCGGACCCCTGGTGGGGGCTCTACCTGATGGAATGAACCAATCCTTAACTCCCGAGGGATCTAGTCTGGACCACTGCCCTGTCCTCTCTATTTTTTTTTTTTTTTTTGGTCTGTCTCCCAGGCTGGAGTGCAGTGGCATGATCATGGCTCACCACAGCCTTGACCCGTTGGGCTCAGGTGATCCTTCTACCTCAGTCTCCCCCGGTAGCTGGAACTACAGGTTCCTGCCACCATGCCCAGCCAGTGTTGATGAGTAGTATTTTTTATGGAGACAGCATCCTGCTATGTTGCTTAAGCCAGTCTCGATCTCTTGGGCTCAACCAATCCTCCCGACTTGGCCTCTCAAAGTGCTGGGATTATAGGCTTGACCATCTTAACTGGCCTGCCCTGCCCTGCCTACTTTTATTGCTGGATGTGGTGGTGGAGGAGACTCCCCGGCTTGCCTGCCCATCCCTTCTTCCCTCCATGTGGGCCAGGCTGCAGACTGGGTGCTTTGGAAACAGATTCCGAGGCGGGGCTCAGAGTGCGGGTCATGTTAGGAACACCACCAAGGACGCTAAGAGAGAGGAGGCAGGATGGGGTGGAAGGGAGACAGCGAAAGGCAGAGCAGGCCCCAGAGAGCCTCAGCCAACCCGGCGGGTCTCCGTGTCCCACACCAGAGGGAAATGGCCCGGCCTTTTTCACTACTTGTGTGAGCCGGGCTCGGAGGCTCAGCCTGTAATCCCGCGCTTTGGGAGGCTGAGGTGAGTGGATTGCCTGAGCCCGTGGGTTTGAGACCCACCTGGGCAACTTGGCAAGACCTCGTCTCTACAATAAATTAAAAAATCAGCCGGGCGTGGTAGCGCGTGCCTGTAATTCCAGCTACTCGGAAGGCTGAGGTGGAAGGATCGCCGGAGCCCAGCAGGTCAGAGCTATAGTGGCGGGGAGCGGCCACTGCACTCCAGTCTGGGTGAGAGAGTGAGACTCCAACTCAAAAAAAAAAAAAAAAAAACTACTCGTATGGCTGCCACCCCAGGAAGGGTGTGATGGGGTGAGGCACTAGGCCCTGCAGGAGTGGAAAGCTGGCAGCTGGCACCATCTGCTGAGTACACTGCCCACAGCTGGGCGCACGTCCTTGCTCGAGACGGTGCTAGGTGGATCTTCGTAATTTCCAAACAGGCCGCAATCCCGCTTCGCTTTAGAGCCAGGCACGGTCACCCCTTCAACTCTGTAAACACCGTGTTTTGTTAGTTCACCTAGTGCCACATGGAAATCTCAGAACCAATTCCGTGGAACATATCTGTGCAGGGGACACAGATAGGTTCCTCCCTGGGCACCAGGCAAAGCACAGAGCCTTGGAGGTGGCCAGTGAAAATCTTGCAAGCAGGTCATCGGGTGAAGAGGTCAGAGGCGCCACTCACCACGACCTCCCCACCTTGTCCTCTGCCGCAAATAGCTCGGAGTGGGGGTGTTTCCGGAAGACAGAGATTGACGTGCTGATTTTATAGACATGCTCCTAGAAAAAACAATCTGTGAGTCAAGTCATGGCAGATGGAACCGTATCAGGGGAGCTCATCATACAAAGGGAATTATTCTGCAAAAAGGAAGTTATTTTTATTAATCAAATAGTCTTTCACTCTTCGATTTCCTTTTCCTACCTGCTCTCGCCACCTCCAGCAAAATTCATGTGTTTTATCCATTAGCCTGTTTGAGCTTCTCAGGTAGAACTCATCTGCACTGTTAACCACAATGTAACACCCCGCAATGCTTCCTGGAAGTAGGGTTTCTTATTCCTAATGGATGACTGGAGTCGTAGAAAATTATCCCAGTAGGAGGTAATAGCAGTATGAATATGAAATCTTTCCATTAATGAATGAGAAAAGTTAAATAAAGGTCCTCATGACAGGGCCCCAAGCACTTACTCTCTTAAGAAAAATTTGCAGTAGTCTAAAGAGTTACGCAGAAGTGGACGCGGATACAGCTCAGTACCATGGAAGACGGAATGCTTTAAGGCTTCTAGAATTAAAATGACTAAGTGTTCTTAAATCATTGTGATTTGATTTAGTTTCAATTTACCATGGCCCTTTGTTTCGTTTGAGTACAGGTCTCGCTCTGTCAGCCAGGCTGGAGTACAGTGGCACAATCATGACTCACTGTCGTCTCAAACTCCTGGGCCCAGGTGATCCTCCTGCCTCAGCCTCTCGAGTTGGAACTATGGCACTCACCATGACACTTGGCTCATTTTAAAAAACGTTTTTGTAGAGATGAGGTCCTGCTGTGTTGTCCGGGCTGGTCTCAAATTTCTGGGCTCAAGCAATCCTCTTGCCTCAGCCTCCTGAAATGCTTGGACCGCAGGTGTGAGCCCCCGTACCCAGCCCCTCTGTACCATGGTTCTCAACATACTCTTTAAATGCTTCTTTGTTTTACCTAGACTTTGCAAGTTTTGCCCTTGCAGTGTTCTATAGTATTGTTCAAATAAAAAATGAGAGCAGTGCCCTTAGAGGTGTGCACGAGAGGGTCTATAGGAGGGCCACCATGCTCCATCGTGGGCATTCAGGGAAGGTGGCACCCTGACCCGTGGCTCAAGCCAAGATGCGAGGCTGTGCAAGAGTCAGCCAGGAGCACACTTTGATGCTCCTTCTTGACCTTTCCATGGTAAGTGTGGTCCTTCAGCTTGTCTTGTGCGATGCAGGGGCTTTGGTCTCCTCTTACCCCTGCCACGGGCACTGGCCCTCCCATTCTGCTGCCATCCCGAGTCATGTCAGAATCTTAAATCACTTTCAGTATTTACATAGTAGTGACAATGTGAGACTTGACATGTCGTGACAGTATGTTTTATGTCAATTATATCTCAATTACGCTGCAAGAAAAGATAAAGAAAAAACGCATGCATGGGAGGGGCAAAAAAAAACCCCAGAATTTATTTATTAAAAAATTGTGTATTCCTTACATATTTAAACTCAGGTCACCTTCAAAGTCCTCTCCATTCGATGCAGTACAGTTATTTAGATGTTTTCCACTGCTCAAACACCTTTTGAAGATGTCGATTTTGATGGCTTTTAGTGCTCCTGCCGTCTTTTGTTTCACCTCTTCCACATAAACAAAATGTTTCCCTTTGAGAATTTTTTAATGAGGAAAACCAAAATAAGTCGCTCGGGGCAAGTTCTGCTGAACAGGCATGTTGCAGCATGGGGGCCACGTCATTTTTGGTCAAAAACTACAGAATGCTCAGTACAGTGTGGGCAGGTGTGCTCATAAATCACCCATCATGAAATGGGTGGACACACTGCAAATAACCTCCAAAAAACATTCCCTGAAGCCAAACACAGCCTCCCACGACAATGTAAGCTAGTGCACTGATGCTGATGGGTTCCTAGAACCCGTACCTAGTTGTGGAAGCCAGCACTACAAGGGGCCCGCCCTCCAAAAGATAATTCTGGTGTTGCTGGTTTTTTGGTCCCCTTTCATTTAAAATCAAAAAGCTTATCAACCCATGTTATTTGCAAGCCTACAGGGAAACAGGTACTCTCATACAGTGCTGGTGGGAATGCCAAATGGTACAACCCCTAGGAGGCGAATTTCTCCCTATCTGGCCAAATTACAAGTGTGTTTAATCTTTGGCCCAGTCGTTCCACTTCTAAGCATCTGCACCCAACATACATTGGCAGAAATACAAAATATCATTTGTACAAGACTGTTCATTGAAGCGCCATTTGTAAGAGCAGAAAGCTGTAATCCAGCTAGAAGTTCATCAGCAGGAATATGAACAGATGGTGGCCCAGCTTCATAATCAAGCAACTATGTAGCTGAAAAGAAATAAAGTTTCAATACACCGCTGTGGAGTGATCTTCCAGATGTGTTGTGAAGAGTCCACTTTTGAAAATTTTGGCAACTTTTGTTCCTAGAAATGCTTGGTGTCTTGCTCTGGGTGGTGGCAACGTGGCGGGGGAGGGGTCTAAATCTAGAAAACTTCCTTGAACTGACGTTAAAGACGAGCGTACTTGACTATGCTACAATATATGCTACAATATAACTCAATAAAATGTTTTACCTGTAGAAGCTGCTTGAGGATTGAGTAGGAGAAGACAAGATGGAGACAGTGGGAGTGTTGACTATGAAAAGGAAGGACTAGCTAGAAGAGGAGACAGTTGGTCTTCTTTCCTCTTTCTTCCGTTTATACTGAGAACGACTTAAGCTATATGAAAGCTGACGGGATGTGTCAGCCGAAAAGTCAGATTGAGTATCAGAAAGGGTGTAATCAACTGTGTAAGGACCCTGGAAAGAGGTATGAGTCACAGCCAAGCAGAGGGATCGTCCCTAGGTGGGGCGAAACATCTCTCCTCTTCCCGTGGGGGAAGGCCAGAATTGGGGCCGCTGGAGGAAGCGGCTGGGGCTAGGAACACCAGGAACAACTATACTCTACGAAGGCGCTGGGGCAGGCAGTGGAGCGGAGGGAGGCGTTTGCGGAATCCGGATCGTAGAAATGTTGTGGAGTAGGCATTGCAGTGAGTGGGAGAGTAAGAAGGTGGCTGAGCAGGGATATTCAGGGGGACTGTCAGAGACCACGGGTCTATCTGTGTTTGGTCATCTTGTGACTTTCTCCAGCAAGGCTAAGAGAAGCAGAAACGGCCCGCCCACAGCTGGGTTTTGCCAAGCAAGTGCAACCACAAAGTGGGAAGAAAGGAGCTTTAGCACCCACAGAACACAGTTACTAATCTTTAAGTTTGAAATGTCTCATTTGGAAACAATATCTCAAACTTACAAAATGTCACAAAAAGAAAGAGTGCAAGGAACACTCATGTACCTTTTATCCGAACGTGCTTCTGGCTCACCACAGCCTCAGACTCCTGGGCTCCAGCGATCCTCCCACCTCAGTCTCCCAAGTAGCTGGGACTACTGGCCTGCGCCACCACGCCTGGTTAATCTGCTTATTTTTTGTAGCGATGAGGTCCACTGTGTTGCCTCAGCTGGTCTCGAGTTCCTGGGCTTAAGCAATCCTCCCACCTTGGCCTCCTGAAGTGCTGGGATTACAGGCATGAGCCACTGCACCAATCAAATATTTATGATTTTGATGTGTTCACTTCCTATTGAAAAGTAACAGACTACCACAAATTTCACAACTTATAACACCTATCCATTTGTTTATTTATTTATGCGAGCCAGGAGTTATTTAATTTACTCTGTCGCCCAGACTGGAATGCAGTGGCGCGATCGCAGCTCACTGCAACCTCGAACTTCAAAAAACAACAATTGATAAGCTCAGCTCTACAGGTTAGACGTCTGGACACAGCACGGCCCGGTTCTCTGCTCAGGGTTTTCCCCGAGTCTAAAGTCAAGCTATTGGCCAGGTTAAACTCCCTTCTAGAAGCTCTAGGAAGAATCTACTTCCAACCTCTCTCGTTACTGATTGCTAAATCTGGCTCCTCGCAGCTGTAGAAATGAGCTCCCTGATTTCTTTCTGGTTGTCGGATGTGGGTCATTCCCCCCCCTCTGGAGGCTACATGCCGCCCTTGCCACTGGGCCGCATTCCTCTTCAAAGCCAGCAGTGAAAGCATTCCCCTCCCAGCAACACCTTCTCAGACGCTGCCTCTTCCTCCCAAGAGGAGCCTGCTCCTTTGGAGAGTTCACCTCGTTAGGTCAGGCTTCCCCAGGAGAATCTCTCTCTCTTCGTGTCAGCTGATCTGGGGCCTCAATCATACCTGCAAAGCCCTTTCAAAGCAGCACCTCGATTAGTGTTTGAACAAGGAGAAAGTCTGTGCACACCGGAGAAAGGGGTTAAGGGAGCCATCTCAGCATTCCACCTATTCCCCACGGTGAGACACCTGATAGTCTTAGTCTGCTAGGGCTGCCAGAACAAAATACACAAACGGGGTGGCTCAAACAGAAATTTATTCTCCCAGCGTAGCACGGTGCCTTGTGGCTTTCATCCCAGCTCTTTGAGAGGCAGAGGCGAGAAGTTTGCCTTAGCCCAAGGGTTCGAGACCAGCCTCAGCAACATGGTGAGACCTCATCTCTACAATAAATCAAAAAATTAGCCGGACCTGTTGGCATGCACCTGTAGCTCAAGCTTCTTGAGAGGTCGAGGGACAAGGATCTCCTGAGCACAACAGGTCGAGGCTGTGGTGCCCGTGAGCATGCCAGTGCACTCCAGCCTGGGTGACAGAGTGAGACTCTGACTTTTTTTTTTTTTGGAGTTGGAGTCTCACTCTGTCGCCCAGACTGGAGTGCAGTGGCCGCTCTTGGCCAGCGCAGCCTCGACTGCTGGGCTCCAGCGATCCTTCTGTCTCAGCCTTCCGAGTAGCTGGAATTACAGGTACGCGCTACCACGCCCGGCTGATTTTTGATTTATTGTAGAGATGAGGTCTCGCCAAGTTGCCCAGGCGGGTCTCGAACCCACGGGCTCAGGCAGTCCACTCACCTCAGCCTCCCAAAGGCGCGGGATTACAGGCTGAGCCACCGAGCCCGGCTGAGACTCTGATTTTTAAAAAAAATTTATTTTCTCACAGTCTGGAGGAGATATCAGAAGGCTTGGGTCTCCGGGTGTTGCTCTCCTTTCCTTGCAGGTGGCCACCTTCTTGCTGTGTCCTCATGTGACCCTTTCTCTGTGGACTTCTCTGGAATCTGTGTGTCCAACCTTCCTCTTCTTATAAGGACAACAGCCAGATTGGATTAGGGTATATGAATTTGGGGGTCGCAGTTCAGCCTATAGCAGCCTAATTTCAAAATGCAGAGGTGCTATTCTTTAGCTGCCAGGCAGGTGCTGTAGTGTACCTCGTTTAAAATAAACCTTTAGACTCAATTATACACTGCTGTAAAGTGTATGAAATTCCAACTTTACCAAAATTTATCTATCCTTTACTTTTGAATTATCATTATTATTACTAATAATATTACTTTTGAGACAAAGTCTTACTTTGCCTCCCAGGCTGGAGATAAGTGGCATGGTCACGGCTCAGTGCAGCCTCGACCTCCTGGCCTCAAGTGATTCTCCCACCTCGGCCCAAGAAAGTGCTGAGATTAGGGGGTGAGCCACCGAGCCAGGTCTTGATGAAAAGTTCTGTAAGATGACTGTTGTGACGCAGTAGAGACGTCTAGGTGCTTCCCTGCTCCATCCTGAGGGCCACTCCATCAAGTTTCACAGAGCGGATGAGCTTGATGCAGAGACCCCAAGATGAGTAATCAACATCCTTATCCTCAGGGAGTGTAATCTGGTAGAAACGCTATATTTACGCCTGTGTCTCCGTGTACGTTTTGAAATCTGTTGCCTTCAAAGCGTAAGAGAAGCAGCCATCTGCAAGTCTTGTTCTGGACCATGCTGCACAGTTAAGTTCTTAGGAAAGCTGCGGCATTAGTAGCTGAAGTACAGGCCGGGCGCAGCGACTCACACCCGCAGTCCCGGCATGTCCGAGGCTGAGGTGGGATGACTGCGTGGGCCCAGGGTTTGGAGACCAGTCGGGGGAAAAACAGTGAGAGCCCACCTCTGCAACAATACAAAATAAATAAATACTATGAAAATAATGATTTCAAGCAAGAGAAAGCCTCTCTGGATATTTGGTTTTGCGTTATCTTCATGGGCTGCCTCAGCCTATACACCGTTTTGCATGAGCTTTAGATGGAATTATCTGTGATGAAAGAAAAACACCTGGGAGGAGGAAGAAATAAAACACCTGGTGTTGAAGGCAAAGCAATGATCACTTAAAAATACTACACCTGACTGGATAAGGTGCCTCCAATTCCACTTTCTCTGCTCAGAAACAGAGGGGGGAAAACCGCCTTGAAAAAATGCTGGCAGGGCAGGGCTCACTCCTGTAATCCCAGCACTTTGGGAGACTGAGGGCTCGAAGGTCACTTGAGGACAGGAGTTCAAGACCAGCCTGGACAACAAAGCGAGATCCGCCCCTCCCCGTTAATTAAAGAACAACAATAAATTTTAGAAAAGTGAATCCCTAGTTTCTCACTCTCCCTCATGCTCACTCTTCATGCAACTTGCCTGGAGACCTTCTCTCCCTCGGGATGCAGAGGCGGAATCTGCAGGAAGGAAACGCGCCCACGTGCTTCCCTGCGTGAGCACCCAGGGAGGGCTTCTCCTGCCACCCCCAGCCCACCTGCGGGGGTGGGGAGCGTGGATGGGCCTCGCGGGTGGGCTCATAAAGGGCTTCAGCACCCAGGGGAGCTGGCGGCCGCTCGCAGAACAGGCGCGCCCCCCCCACGCCCCACGTCCCCCGTAGCGGGACCTGCACCCATGGAGGAGGAGGCGTACCTGCAGTACTACATGGATCAGTGCACCACCCAGGTGAGCCTGGACGCCGCTGCTGCCCCAGGTCACGCCCGAGTCCCTGCTGGTTGTGAGCGCCCAGTCCTGTGTGCGGCAAGGGCTTTGCCACCCTCGTTTCTTCCAAAGTTCAGGCAACCTTCAGAAGTGGGCCGAGCACCCAGCCTTTCAACTGGACGTTGGAAGCTTGGAGAAGTAAAATGTTCGGTCAATGAGAACTCATACCTGGTCTAGAGCTCCCTCACCAGATTGGTTCACGTATGCACTTGAGGTAGATAGGGTCTCGCTCTGTTGCCCAGGCTGGAGTGCAGTGGGCAACTGTATCTCACTGCAGTCTCGACTCCTGGGCTCAGGTGACCCCTGTGTCAACCTTCCAAGTAGCTAGGGCTATAGGTGTGTGTTGCCACATCGGCTAACAGTTTGCTTTACGGTTTTTTTGGCATAAGGCCCGGCACGGTGGCTCTCACCCGTCACCTCAGCCTAGGCTATATATACAGCAACACAGCATCTCTGCAAGATGTTTTAAAACTGGACAGGTGTGGCGGTGCACGCCTGTAGACCCAGCTACTCGAGAGATGAGGTCGGTGGATCGCCTGAGCCCAGGAGCTTGGGGCTGTAGAGACAGGCCTTTTCTAAGTTGCCGGGCTGGGTCGCCAGATTAGACCGTCTGCCCTAGTACTCGAGGAACACACACACACAGAGTTTGCTTTGTGCTTGCAGTAGTGGTCTCCGGTTCCAGCCAGCCTCTGCTTCGCTTCGGTGTTAACACCAACAATAGACCTCGAGAGATAGTCTTTCTGCAGGAGCTGGTGGCCACTACCGTTGCTAACAAGTGGGCTGGAGACACCTGTAGCTTCTTTCGGTTAACGAGTATGTTTTCTTGTTGATTTAAAAAGGAAAATCTTGACTCACGTCTATGCATCCCAGTACTTTGTGACGCCAAGGCAGAAGGATCACTTGAGGCCAGGAGTTCAAATCCAGCCTGGGCAACGGTGAGACCCCCCCCCCACCGCACACACTCCGCCACCATCTCTACAAAAGTTTAAAAATTAGCTGGTTGTGGTAAAATGCACTTGTAGTCCCAGCTACTTGGGAGCTGAGGCTGAGGCTGGATAGTAGATTGAGCTCAAGGTTACAACTGAGCCATGATCCGGCCACTGTGCTCAAACCTGGGTGATAGAGCAAGACCCTGGCTCAAAGAAATAAAGAAGCTTTAGCGCCAAGTACTGTAGAAAAGAGAGTCTCAGAAAAAGCAAGACAGCAACCGTTTTATGGGAGATTTTGAAGCAACGGTGATGGGTGCTGAGGCTGGCACAGTGACATCCCACAGCAGAAGAGCCCACGCAGGAAAGGCTCTGAGAAGATGAGTTGATGCTGTAAAACCCGTTCAGCACCACAGTTCTCCAGACGTGAGGCCAAGAATGCAGTGAGCGGGCACCCCTGCAGACTCTGTGGTGTGTCCCAGGGATCAACTCGGCAGGGAGCTGCCAAGGCTTTAGGGCCCTGAGACATCACCTCCAATAGCTCAGTGAATTCCCTGAGGGAGTGGCGCCCCCCAGGGTGAGAACTCTGACTCAGCTAGAATCCAGCTGTGATGGGAAAGAGGGAGGGAGACCCTGGCTGTTGCGGGGTGTAGTGCACACTGACTGATGAGATCCTTTCCGTCGAGGACAGGGGAGGCCAAGGTCCCGCGGCTCCACTTCGCTTCTTTCAGGGCCGCCCTGTGGTTGAAGGTGGGGAGACATGCTGGCTCATTTCCTGTTCTAAATCAAAAGCGTATTTCAAGCGAGTAGCTTCATCTGTCTAAGCGTTATCCTTAAATAATTAGCCACCCCTGCCATCTGCGGGACTCGTGATAACAGCACAATTCAGATGTGTCCAGACACGGTGTGTTAGGCCGGGCAGCGTTGTGCTGAGTTGTATTTGTGATCGGTCACCTGCCAAAAGAGAGATCTTCTTGAGTTCATCTCGCAAGCTGCACTGGAAATCTGGAAGCCAGGCCTGCAGCCTGGGCGAGGCAGGTGGTGAGGCTTGTACCAAGAGAACGGGCTTTCCGGGTAACAGAGCCGGTGACCCTGACATTAGCTGTTTCCCAGGTGCACACCTACCTTGGCTTCTGGGCCATGGTAGCTGAGCAGCCTTCCCTGGACTGGAAACACAATACATTGATTTAAACTGTTCTTAACGTTAAGATTCCAATAAGCATTTTCCTATTGTAAATTCATGTATTTAGAAGGTTTTCTTTTTTTCTTTCAAATCACTTCACACCTGAGAACAGAAGGTCCAACGCAAGGTCTTTAGTGAGGCTTGATTAGCACTCAGGACTATAGCTTAACCTTCCTTCATGGATTTGCTTTAAAAGTATAAACTGAAAACTCCAAAAAGTAGTTAAGTCAACTAAAGTTTATAGTTAAATAGTGCAGTATATCTGTTGTCTTCCAAGTGTGCACAGTTTACAGCATGCTTGCTCAATTGCCTCTATGATTAAACTGGATTTAGAGAGTGGCAGCTCACCAGGGACCTAACTAAAGTAGGAAAGCGTTTATGGAAAATGCTCTCTCTGCATTTTAAGAGATACTTTCCTGTTTCTACTAAGTGCGCTTTGTAACTCTGTGAGACAATGTTACTGGCACTTTGTAGAATGAGGCAAGGCATGCATGTAAGCCCCTTGAACTGCCTCTTACCTTGAACACAATGCCTGCCTGCCATAGTGGTACAGGAAGTCCCCAACATACAAATGAGTTCATTCTGAGAGCATGTTTCTAAGTCCAATTTGTTGTAAGTCCGACAAAGTTAGCCTAGATGCCCAACTCACCCGATCAGCTATAGAGTACCGTACGTATTTGACAGGCTATACTGACACCTGGTGGAGAGAAATAATACATTAAAAAACACAAGTGTGCATCATTAAAGTACATAACTTGAAGGTTCGTGTGTAGGGGACTTACTGTATCCCTTTGGTGTAATGTGCTGTTCTTTGTTGTGTTTTGTTTGTCCGTTTTGGGACCTGCCTAGGATGCCCTTGCCCCACCCGGGACTCCCCTGCTCAGCCCAGTTGTGCCTTATGATGTGTACACACCTAATGCATACATTCCAGAGAATGCACTGAATTCACATCTTGAACTCCAAGAAACAACTGGCGATTTCTCATCTGTGGATCTTAGCTTCCTACCAGATGAACTGATCCAAGACAATAAAGACCAGACCGTCACTGGAGGCAAGCATGACACAGAAGAAAAGTGTGAACCTCAAAGTGAACAAAGCAGGTCGCCACCACCCAGCACACAGGACGCTGGGCTGGTCTTAAACAGCAGCAGTGCATCAAGTTCCCATTCATTTCTGCACCCTGGTGATGCCGACACAGTCCAGCCCTTTCCTGAGAAACCCACCTCCAGCAGCTTGCCTCTGGCATCCTCAACTCCCATGACACCGATGACCCTGGTTTCGGAATGTTGTGGGATAGTGCCTCAGCTGCAGTAAGTTCATCCTTTTCTTTCCATTGAGCAATGCTTCTGGATACATGTTCTATGTGCCCAGATGCGATGGCAACTAATTTCAGGATGGTAGTGTAGGGGAGAGACCTTCGGACTGCATTGTTTGTTTTTTCAGTTCTTCAGAGATTGTGGCTTTAGACAATTTGGTTATCTGTAAAATGAAGCACTACTTCTTGATCCTTTGAAAGGGTGTTGATGATTAATAGATACATCCTAGAAGGACTGTATCATTGATACTAAAGCACTGAAGTTCCTGAAAATTGTGGCTGGGGTTGCATAAGCACAAAGGGCATAAAGAGGTAAAATCGAATTTGATTTGCACAAATTTGATTCAAAATTGTACGTCTATTTTGGGGTATTCCTTTGTAACTGATCGAAAGCTGAATTTTAGGCGGCCAGCCATTACATTTCAGAAACTGCTATTCACGACTTCGTTTGGGGACTTTATATTTTACTAGGGACCATGTCACTGTTTATTCACATCCGGAATAATTCTCCCCCTAGGAAGTTGCTAAGGCACAACATATGAAATTAGGAAATGTACATGTTGTTCTTGTCCGTTCTTCTTTTTTACTCTTTATATGTGACTTACCTTTCTAAATTTACTTTTCTTCAGGAATATAGTTTCTACTGCAAACCTGGCCTGCACATTGGATTTAAAGAAAATAGCTTTGCATGCAAAAAATGTAGAATATAACCCAAAGGTAAGGTTTCTCGGTATTCCTCTCAGCAACTAGCTTCTCTGTAGATTTTCTTTCCTTCCTATGATCATGATGTTGAGTCTTTGTTTTGTTTTCTCTTTTGTTTAATTTCTTTTTTTTTCTTAATCGTAATGTGGGTCTCACCAGCCCAGGCTGGTATTGAACTCTTGGCCTCAAGAATTTCTCCCACCTCAGCCTCCCAAAGTGTTGGAATTACAGGCAAGAGCCACGGCACCTGGGCTATTTTTATTTTCTCTTTAAAAAAAGAACTGTTTTTAAGTGAAAAAGCTTTTGGTTAACTCCTAACGTTGGTTAATCATTTCACTCTCCGCTTTATCATCATAAAAAATAATCCGGCTGGGCTCAGTGGCTCCCGCCTATAATCCCAGCATCTTGGGAGGCCCAAAACAAGAGGATCGTCTGAGCCCAGGAGTTCCAGATCAGCCTGGGCACCACAGCGAGACAAGTAAAAAACTTAGAGAGGCGCGGTGGTGTGTGCCTGTAGTCCCAGCTACTTGGAAGAATGAGGCAGAAGGATCACCTGAGCCTAGCGGGTTGAGGCTCTGGTGTCCATGGTTGTGACGCTGCACTCCATTCTGGACAACAGAATTAAAAAAACCCAACTCATTCCCTGTACTGAATAAAGTGGTAACTGAGTAGTTCCTAAAAGTTAAGACCTTTTCCTTTTCAGTATCACTATTTTCAGCCTGGCTGTTGGGACATTGGCTTTTTAAAAATGCCTTCATATTCTTGGAAATACTTTCTTCTAAATGTTGTCTCAGGTGGCTGACCCTTGTGTGTTTTTTCATTTACCATTTATTTTATTTGAGAAAGCCATGTTGTTTAAAGTTCAGGCCTCAACTTCCTACGATTCAGGAATTTTTTTTATCCCCTCCAAGTGTAGTAAAATCTATCCTTTCTTGTGTCCTGCCAGGGTCAGGCATCCCATTTTCAGTGACCTCTTTACTTAGGGGAACTGGATTTGTCAATCCAATCAACCTTTCATGATTTGCCATCCTCTGGACTTAGGAGTACAAAGATGAGTAAGACTGGGCTCCGACTGAGAAAAGCCTCCCTGGCATCAGCGGTGGAGGATTTATCCAGTTAGGTCAAAAGGGCCACATCAGTCAGAGCCTAGAAAGCATCCACTCTGCCATTTTCTGTGTAACGTTGGCGGTTAATAATGATTTTGTTTCCCTGTGCACTGAATAGAAATCATAATAGACTCAATTTAGTTCTGTCATGGAGATAAACGGGATACACACTGTAAAGCTCTTAGCAAAGGGCCTGAAACACGACAGTTACTGATATTCTCCTTAACAGTTATTGGAATTGTTTGTACATGCTGGCAAGTGCATTTTAACTATAATCACGCTTGTTAATGTGGGGAGAAGAGACCCAGACATCATTTAGTGTTTCCACGCAATCTCTCTTTCTTCAAGACTCATATCTGGCTCCTTTTTTCCACCGGGGTAATGTCCTCTCCTACGTACACAGAGATTGAATGCTGTCATCATGAGGATCCGAGAGCCCAGGACGACAGCCCTCATATTTAGCTCTGGGAAAGTCGTCTGCACAGGAGCCAAAAGGTACGGGAATCGTCCTTCCACCCTCACCAGACAGAAAGTTTAGTGTGTAAAGCAAGGAAGCATTGTCTTTCCTGAAGAGTTGATTCCATAAAATGCCAGATTTGGGGTTAAAAATCTTGTAATACTGACTTATATGCCCCACTTACAGTCCCCCCAACCTATTAAGCTGAGGCTGTTACCACTTTTTTCTTTTTTGAGTCGAGGTCTCACTCTGTCACCCAGGCCGAGGTGCAGCAGCACGATCACGGCTCACCGCAGCCTAGACCTCCTGGGCTCAGGGGACCCTTCTACCTCAGCCTCTTGAGGAGCTGGGACTACAGGTGCACGCCAGCATACCTGGCTAAGTTTTCAATCTTTTATTCTAAAGATGACATCTGGCTATATTGCCCAGGCTGGTCTCAAACTCCTAGGCTCAAGTTATCATCCCGCCTCAGCCTCTCGACGTGCTGGGATGACAGACAAGAGCCACCATGTTTCTAAGCTTGTTTCTAAGGTGCAAATTTTGTTTTCTTTTGAGTTGGAGTCGCATTCCATCACCCTCGATTTGATGGGCTCCAGTGATCCTTCCACCTCAGCCTTCCAAGTAGCTGGAATTACAGGCACGCGCTACCACATGCGGCTTTTTAATTTTTTTATTTTTAATTTACTGTAGAGCCAAGGTCTCGCCAAGTTGCCTGGGCTGGTCTCGAACTCATGGGCTCAGGCAATCCTCTTACCTTGGCCTCCCAAACTGCTGAGATTATAGGTGTGAGCTACTGCACCCGGCCGCTATGGAAACTTTTAACAACTAATAGTTTCCATAGGAACTTCTGTGTCCTTTTAGGATGCCTGCTGTGATGTGATGTCCTACACAGCTGAAACTATGGGATGAGGGAAACTTCTGAAATTTGAGCTTATTTACTTTTGGGGGAAACATAATACGTCAGTTAGGCCAAACGTGGTTGTTCAAAATGGAAGCCATGTATTTCACTGCTAACGTGGGGACATGGCTTTGCCTAGGGCATTTCAGGAATTAGAAGTGGGTGGGGAGAGCCAGGTGTGGCGGTGCCTGCCTGTAGTCCTAGCCATTCGGGAGACTGAGGTGGGAGGATCCCAGAAGTTGGAGGCTGCTATGAGCGTGATTGTGCCACTGCGCTTCAGTCTGTGAGACCCCCGTCCGAAAACAAAAAGTAGGTGATGAGAATCCACATTAATTAAGGTGAGGTATATATGAAGTAATGAATGCACAGGAGAGGGGCAGTCTTGGTGAGAGATCTAGGCAAGAGAAGCAGACACTCCCGTTGGTCCAGGCAGACAAGTTCCAAAGGGTTTTTCCTCTAGATAACAACGGGGGCAGCCCGAGAGGAGTGCGGGATTCACCTGATTCACCTGCCAAGTGCCCCCCCTCTGGGAAGCTCTGCTGTGCACTGTATTGTTCTGGCATGACAGTCGAAGAGAATCTCATGACAAAGGAAGCCTGGACTCTCAGGACTTCGCCTTCTCCAGGAGGATCTAGGGTTTGAGTGGGACAGACGCCATGAGGACATGGCCACAAAGCAGCCGAATTTCTCCCTCTCCTTCCTCTCCTTCTTTCTCCTTCTCCTTTTCCCTCCCTTTCTCTCCTCCTCCCTTTCCCCCCCTTTCTGTCTTCTCTCTCCTTCTCTGTCTCTTCCTCCCTCTCTTCCCTCTCCCCTCTCTCCCTCTCTATTTTCTTAAGAGACAGAATCTCACTCTCTTGCCCAGGCTGGAATGCAGTGGGGCAATCATGGCTCACAGTAGCCTTGACCATCTGGGATCCAGAGATCCTTCCACCTCAGCCTCCCAAGTAGCCGGAACTGCAGGCACATTCCACTGTGCTCCACTAGAATTTTTTTCTTGTGTTGGGTATGATTTGAATAACAGCGTGTGGGAAAGCACGGGCAAAACTGGGTAGGTTTTGAGGTTTTTGTTTTTGAGGCTGGGTGTCTGTCGCCCAGGCTGGAGGGCAGTGGCACAATCACAGCTCACCACGACCTCGACCTCCTGGGCTCAGAAGATTCTTCTGCCTCAGCCTACTGAGTAGCTGGAACCACAGGCATACACCACCACACCCGACTAATTTTTTGTTGAAATGTGCTCTCACTATATTGCCCAGGCTGCTTTTAAACTCCTGGGCTCAAGCAATCCTCCTGCCTCGGGCTCCAGAAGTGCTGGGACTACAGGCGTGAGCCACTGTATCTGGCAGAGGTTTCGAGGCATTTTCATATGGTTATTTTTGGACAGTTCATCCCATGAAGCCCCAAGAACTGATGCCTTGTCTGGGCTGCTCAGCACATATCTCACCACCTCGTGTGGATTTTTCTGTGCGTGTGTGTCCTTATTTTGGTGGTTGTTCCCACCTAAATGGCACACACTTGGAGACCTGAGAGATGGTTCTTAAACATTAGTGAGCACCGCCATGACCCAGAGGGCTTAAAACAGACTGCTGGACCCCACCCCCAGAGATTGCGTGTGGCTGGGTGGTACATGGGACGTCACCTTTCTAACAAGTTCCCAGATGATGATGCTGGTCTAGGGGTACACATCTGGAGATCAAAGTGGAATGATCTCATCAAATAGCATTTTAGTAAGAAGAACCTTAGAGATGAAAGATGATAAATTAAGTCAAGAATGTGTTTGTGGTTCTGTTCAACAACTGTGCATCGTACAAGACCGTTTACAAGGTGCTCAGGACACAAGGATGTGTGGTAAGGCCTCCTCACAGAGCCTAGTTTCGCCGTAAACATCGAAAGATAAGCACGGTGCTGATGGTAACAATACAACCAAAAAGAATGCAGTTCAGCAGTACAGAGGACATGTCGTGAAGACATCTCTCAACATGTGTCTCTCCTCAGTGAAGAGCAGTCTCGACTCGCAGCGAGAAAGTATGCTCGTGTGGTGCAGAAGCTTGGGTTCCCTGCCAGATTCCTCGACTTTAAAATCCAGAACATGGTTGGGAGCTGTGATGTGAGATTTCCCATTCGGTTGGAAAGTTTGGTGCTAAACCACCAGCAGTTCAGTAGGTATGACAGTTACGTGGCTTCCCTTTGTGTTTACCAGGATACGTGAGTGACGTTGTGGGCTTCTAAGAGAATGTATGTTTCAGAGAAATTGGGATCATACAAAAGGTGCAACATGGCAGGTGAAAGAGCTAAGATGCTGTGCTTGCATCCTCAGAGGTTATCCTATGTGCCCTGTTTTGTGGTTGTTGTTGTCTGTTGTCTGACCAATCAGGGGTTCACTCTATTATTCAGGCTGGAGTGCAGTGGCACAATCGTGGCTCACCACAGCCTTGAACTCCTGGGCTTAGGCGATCCTTCACCTCAGCCGCCGAATGGCTGGGAGTGCAGGCCACAGTGCCCGGCTAATTTTGTATTTGTTATTTTGCAGAGATGAGGTCTCACTATGTTGTCCACATTGGTCTCAAACTCCCGGGCTCAAGTAATCCTCCTGCCTCAGCCTCTCAAAATACTGGGATTACAGGAGTGAGTCACCACACCCAGCCAACTCAATCTTTTGAAATAGTGGCCAATGAACTTAAATTGCATAGGTAACACTGGACGACTGACTAGAATACATCCCTGGCTGTGCTTTGTCACCAGAGATTTCGCTTGAATTTGCTGTCCTAAAAAGCTCAGTGGTGATGCCAGAGGCCCACACACGAAGACCCACTGATCTATAGATTTTGTAAAACAGGCACAAGTGGCTTGATGGCATTAGCAAAAAGAGTTGGGGCTATGAGAGGGATAAGTGAGAAGGGGCTGACCACCCGGGGAGGGGGACGGGGATGGGGAGAAGTCAAAAAAGGATGGCGCTAGCACATTTTAGGAAAGCAGTCCTATCTGGTGTTGTCCTGATTTTTCGGTGGGGTGTGTGTGTTTGTGGTGGCGTGTGTGTGAGTGTGACTGCAGCCCCATCACAATCGGTGTATTCCTGTCCCCCCGGGGTATCTCTAGCCCTCCTGACTTCTCCCAACTTGCCGTCTCCACAGCCAGTGCCTCCACCCTCTCATAGCTGCTCTGGGGCTTCTCCACCCCCTTGGGCCCTCCCTGAGCTGGAGGTGATCAACACCAAATCCCTCTGCCCCTGGGGTGGACACATGGGCAAGGCTCTTGACCTGGCTTCGATGCCCTTCAATTCTCTTGATCGAACTTCAGCCTAAGTCCTTTCATGCCACATCTTACCCTCTCTCTGCCATAGAGCAGTTCGTCCTGTTTGATAGCGTGCATGGAGTCCTGTAGCTGGGCGTTCCCTATCTTGTGTTGGTGTGCCTTTTATACTTGATCTGAGGCGTTAAAAATGGCTTTGCTTTTTCTAGACTTCTACAAAAGTTTAGTTTACATGGATTGGAAAATATGAATGAGTTTCCATTTATAGACACAATCCTGAGTTCTAAAACTTAGGCTAGTTTAATTTTCTTTCTTTATATACCGCCTGTCCAAAAGACAAATAGCAGCAGTCTAGAAATTTGTTGCTGTTGTTGTTCTATCTGCTAAGCACATTTAACCTTAACAGTTCATAAGGGCATACAAAATGTGTTTATTTGGGGGAAACCTGGAAAATCCAGTCTTTTTAGCAGACTTGTGTGAAAAGACAGAGAACATTTAATCACCAAGATCTTCATATAAAATTAAATCAGATGCCTGAAGTCGCCACAATTTCTAATAACCTAGGATGGCTTGCGCTTGAAAAAAATATTAGGATCAAAAATTAATTGTGGCCAGGCTCGGTGGCTCAGCCTGTAATCCCGCGCCTTTGGAAGGCTGAGGTAAGTGGATTGCCTGATCCCGTGGGTTCGAGACCTGCCTGGGCAACTTGGCGAGACCTCATCTCTACAATAAATCAAAAATTAGCTGGGCATAGTAGCACACGCCTGTAATTCCAGCTACTTGGAAGGCTGAGACGAAAGGATCGCCGGAGCCCAGCGGGTCGAGGCTGCGGTGGCCAGGAGCGGCCACTGCGCTCCAGTCTGGGTGACAGAGTGAGCCTCCAACTCAAAAAAAAAAAAGAATTAATTGTGTTCTTGACTGCCACAAAAAATTACTGAGAACACTCAAGACTCTGTTTTCCTCGAGAGAGTAAAAAGGTTTTTGGTAAAACAGCTAACTTGTTTGCAGCTTCTCTAATATGCACGTTCATATATGGGGTCTCAAATATTATGGGAAAGGAGTTGAATCATGTAATTTTTAAGTTTTTTTTTTTCTTTTATGTCTTAACAGTTATGAACCCAAACTGTTTCCTGGTCTTGTTTATAGAATGGTAAAACCACAGATTGTGTTACACATCTTTGCATCTGGGAAAGTAGTGATGACAGGTAAGTACCGATTTCAGACTCAGTAGCTGTGCATCTGTGCACCTTTCCTTTTAAAGAGCCTTGTTTGCCATTGGAAAGTATTTCTTGCTCTTCTAGAATACTGAGAAAGCTGAAAAGTATAAGGGATATTGCATCACCCATAGGTCCCACTCCCAAGAACTATGACCCTTTTCATGTTTCTAGGTCATTTTGGAGTATATGTCACCTTGACATCTTGCCTTTTTATTTTATTTTATTTTGTGTTTGAGTCTCAGTCTGTTGCCCAGGCTAGAGTGCAGTGGCACACTATGGTCACCCCACCCACGACCAGAAG
Organism: Cephalopachus bancanus; assembly: GCA_027257055.1. Classification (NCBI taxonomy): domain Eukaryota; kingdom Metazoa; phylum Chordata; class Mammalia; order Primates; family Tarsiidae; genus Cephalopachus; species Cephalopachus bancanus. The sequence goes on along the minus strand of JAPVLO010001009.1, from coordinate 256,812 downwards.
GGCTCCTGCGATCCTTCTGCCTGAGCCTTAGAAGTAGCTGGAACTACAGGCATGCGCAACCAGACCTGGCTAATTTTTTGATTTATTGTAGAGATGGGGTCTCGCCAGATTGCCCAGACTGGTCTCAAACCTGTGGGCTCAGGCAGTCCTCTCGCTTGCACCTCCCAAAGTGCTGGGATTATAGGCGTGAGCCACTGCACGTGGCCCAAGAAACACAATTTTAAATATCACTCTTGCAATGGTATGATAGCTGTGATTTTCTTTGAAATAAATTTAGTGGGAGTTGGGAATAGGAACAAGACAGGACTGGTCAGTGCATTAGGTTCCTAGGACTGCTATAACAAAGTACCACAAACTGGGTGGCTCAGAACAACAGAAATGTACTGTCTCTGGAGACCATAAGTTCTGGAGGACAGAAATCCTAAGTCAAGGTGCTGGCAGGGGCATGTCCCCCTGCAAGCCACTAGAAGAGGATCTTTCTTCACCGCTTCCAGCCTCTGGTAGCAGCAGGCGTTCTTGGCTTGCGGCGGCGAAGCTCTAATGCTGGCCTCCGTCTTCACACGGTATTCATCTCTTGAGTGTCTGTGTGTCTTTTTGTAGGACACGGCGGTATCGATCAAAGACCCGCACTACCCCAGTAGGATCTCATCTTAGCTGATTACGCCTGTAATGTAATAACTGCATTTCCAAATAAGGTCACATTCCGAGGTGCTGGAGTCAGAGCTTGAGTTAATCTCTTTGGGGAATACAGTTCAATCCTTACAGTATTAGTAATTATTGAAGCTGGGAGGTGAGCGCCTTGTGCCAATTCTAATTCTCATTCTAATGCTAATTATAATTACAATGTAGACCTCGTCTCTATAGTATATCAAAAAATTACCTGGGCGTGGCAGCATGCGCCTGTGGTTCCAGCTACTTGGAAGACTGGGGCGGAAGGTTCTCCTGAGCCTGGCAGGTAGCTGTGAGTGTGCCACTGTATTCAACCTAGGCGAGAGACTCCACCAAAAAAAAAATTCATCCATAAAAGGGAACAAAATCCTGTCTTCTGCAGCAACATGGATGCAGCTAGAGACCATTATCCTGAGCAAACTGTCAGTAACCAAAAACTAAGTACCGTATGTTATCCCTGATACGCAGGAGCTAAACATTATACACACAAGGGCACAAGGGTGGAACCACAGACACTGGGGCACTCCTAAAGCAGGGACTGGGTGTCAGAGGGGGTCAGGGCTGAAACCCGTGCTTTGGGTACCATGTCTACCACCTGGGGGATGGGGGATGGGGAGACTCTGGAATCTTCATGCACTGCTGGTGGGAATGTAAAATGAGACGATGAGCAGTTCCTCAAAAGTCTTTTTTTTTTTTTTAAACAGGAGTTGATTAAGACAGAAAATCTAGGCTGGGGGCAGTGGCTCACACCTATAATCCCAGCTCTTTGGGAGGCTGAGGTGAGAGAATTGTCTGAGCCCATAGGTTCAAGACCATCCTGGGCAACTTGGTGAGCCCTCATCTCTACAATAAATTTTAAAAAATAGACTGGTTCTAGTAGTGTGTGCCCGTAGTTCCAGCTACTTGGAAGACTGAGGCAAAGGATCACCTGAGTCCAGCATGTCAAGGCTGTGGTGGCCGTGAGCGTGCCGCTGCACTCTAGCCTGGGAGACAGTGAGACTCCAACTCAAAAAACAAAACAAAAACAGAAAAGCCCCTAAGCGGGAGGGGCCTGAAACAAGGTTGCCCTCCTCAAGAGTCTTAAGAGCCTGACAGTTCCTCAGAAGCTTAAACAGGGTTATCATATAACCCAGCAATTCTACACCTAGGTATATACCCAAGAAAACTGAAAACATATGCCCACACAAAATCTTGTATACAGATGTCCACAGAAGCATTATTTACAATCTCCAAAAAGTAGAAGCCACCCAAACGTCCATTAACTGATGAATGAATAAATAAAATAATAATCTATCTATACAGTGAAATATTCTTCCATAATAAAAAGAACTGAAGTACTGATATGATGCTATAGCATAAATGAACCTTGAAAACATGATGCTAAGTGAAAGAAGCCAGTCACAGAAGACCACACATTTCATGATTCTGTTTATATGAAATATCCAGAGTAGGCAAATCTATAAAGACAGAAAGTAGATTGGTAGTTGCCTGAGAGTGGCTAGAAGGAAATGGAGAGTAACGACTAATGAATATGTGGTTTCTCTGTTTTGGGAAGATGCACATATCATAAACTTCATCATTTTAATCATTTTTAAGTGTACAGTTCAGTGGCACTAAGTCCATTCACAATGTTGTACAATCATCAACACTCTTCATTTCCAAAGCCTTTCCATCATCCCAAACAGAGTCTGGCCTGAGGTTTCTTTGGAGTGATAAAAATATTCTAAAATTGATTGTGGTGGCTGGGCACAGTGGCTCATACCTATAATCCAAGCTCCTTGGGAGGCTGACAGGATTGCCTAAACCCAAGAGTTTGAGACTGGGTGACTGAGCAAGACTTCATCTCTCCAGTAAATCAAAAAATTAGCTGGGTGTGGTGGCACGCGCTAAAGACTGGTCTAGTGAGCTCAGGCCATGGTCACCGCCAAGCCCTGGCCACTGGAGGCCACTACTGACACTGCTGTGTCTGGTACCCCCGAAACTTGACCTTACTGCAGCAACTGCCAGGAAGAGCACCCAATTGGTGGGCCAAGATCACACGCCCACACCAAAAGTGCAGGGCAACCTGGGAGGTGGGTATTTGTACCTTCAGCTTTGGTAATGGCAGGTGGGCTCTGTCACCTCCCCTGATCATGTGGAGGCAACCTAAAAGAATGACATCTTCTCTGCAGTAAAATAAGGCAATGTAGCTTAGAGAGAATCAGAGCTAGGGGCTGGCCCTGTGGTTGTGGTTGCCAGAATGTATTCACATTCATGTCGGCAAAGTTGGTATATGACTCCCCACTACTAAATCTGACTGACTTTTAAAAAAAGGGAGCACGGGCTCTCTGTACTCATTGCCTCCGGGCAAATGCTCTGTGACTGGCCAAGTCACCCATGTTCTAGAAGCTTTGGTTTCATCTGTAAGTGGAGGTAGCAGTACCACTCTCATGGTGTGGTCCCGAGGTTTAAATGAGTCAATTCATGTGGTACACAGTAAGTGCTCAGTGAGTACTTATTAGTAGATATGAAATTAATTATTATTGTTATTCTTATATTCCATCTCTTCACTGCTGAGTATCAGCCTTTTTCACATAATTAGAATCCCCAAGGTGCTCTGGTCTAATGAAATAAAGTATTCTTGTGCAAACAAAAATATACTCTTCCCTTCTAGAAAGTCTCAAACCCCAACAGTCACCACATCCAGCTTTAAACCTAGCACATCTGGGAGATATCCAGTTCTGTCTCAGCCTTATTGGTGGCCTGTAATATGCAGACTAAATGGAAAGGTTAACCACCATCCATATACTTTACATAAGACTGTGGGGAGAAAGGGACCAGAGAGAAGTGGGGAACATATGTAAGCTTATTTGTGACATAGAGGAGAAGAAAGGGCATGTGCACATGTGGCTGAAATGGTTCTTACCTCTGCAGTGTGGTTAAATACCATACCTGGCGTTCATGACTTATTATTTCACCTCACGCTCCTGGTTTTGACTCTACCTGATGGAATGAGCCAAACCTCAATTCCTGAGGGATCTAGTCTACTGGGCCTCTGCCCTGTCCTCTCAAAAATTTTTTTTTTTTTGGTCTGTCTCTCAGGCTGGAGTGCAGTGGCATGATCACAGTTCACCACAGGCTTGTCTTGTTGGCCTCAGATGATTCTTCTACCTTAGCCTCCCCCAGTAGCTGGGACAACAGGTGCCTGCCACCACGCCCAGCCAGTGTTTATGAGTAGTATTTTTTATGGAGACAGTATCCTGCTATGTTGCTTAGGCCAGTCTTGATCTCTTGGGCTCAACCAATCCTCCCGAGTTGGCCTCCCAAAGTGCTGGGATTATAGGCTTGACCATCTCACCTAGGCTGCCCTGCCTACTTTTATTGCTGGCTGTGGCAGTGGAAGAGACCCCTGGGCTCCCTGGCTTCCCTGCCCATCCCTTCTTCCCTCCGTGTGGGCCAGGCTGCAGATTGGGTCCTCTGGAAACAGATTCTGAGGCGGGGCTCAGAGTGCAGGACATCTGTTAGGAGCAACAAAGGGAAGCTAAGAGAGAGGAAGCAGGACTGAGTGGAAGGGAGACGGCGAAAGGTGGAGCAGGCCCCAAAGAGCCTCAGTCAACCTGGCGGGAGCTCTGGGGCCAACATGGCCATCTCCGTGTGCCACACCAGAGGGAAATGGTCCAGCTACTTGTGTGGCTGCCACCCCAGGAAGAGTGTGATGGGGTGAGGCAGTAGGCCCCGCAGGAGTGGAAAGCTGGCAGCTGGCACCGTCTGCTGAGTACACTGCCCCCAGCTGGGCGCATGTCCTTGAGAGGGTGCTGGGTGGGTCCTCGTAATTTCCAAACAGGCAGCAATCCCACTTTGCGTTAGAGGCAGGCACCGTCACCCCATCAACTCTGTAAACACCATCTTTTGTTAGTTCACCTAGTGTCGTGTGGAAATCTCATCTTCTAATTCCTGTCCTGGTGGAGCAGGGGACACTGATATGTTCATCCCCTGGGCACCAAGAAAAACACAAAGCCTTGGAGGTGGCCAGTGAAAATCTTGCAAGCAGGTCATTGGGTGAAAAGGTCAGAGGCGCCACCCCCGCCACCTCCGTCCCTTGTCCTCCGCTGCAAATAGCTCAAAATGGTGGTGTTTTTGGAAAACAGAGATTGAAGTGCTGATTTTATAGACGTGCTCCTAGAAAAAAATCTGTGAGTCAAGTCATGGCAGATGGAACCTCATCATACAAAGGGAATTGCTCAGCAAAAAGGAAATTTTTAAAATTAATCAAATAGTCTTTCACTCTTCGATTTCCTTTTCCTACCTGCTCTCGCCACCTCCAGCAAAATTCATGTGTTTTACCCATTTGTTTGAGCTTCTCAAGTAGAACTCATCTGCACTGTTAACCACAATGTAACACCCCGCAATGCTTCCTGGAAGTAGGGTTTCTTATTCCTAATGGATGACTGGAGTGTAGAAAATTATCCCAATAGGAGGTAATAGCAATATGAATATGAAATCTTTCCATTAATGAATGAGAAAATTTAAATAAAGGTCCTCGTGACAGGGCCCCAAGCACTTACTCTCTTAAGAAAAATTTGCAGTAGTCTAAAGAGTTACGCAGAAGTGGACGCGGCTACAGCTCAGTACCATGGAAGACGGAATGCTTTAAGGCTTCTAGAATTAAAATGACTAAGTGTTCTTAAGTCATTGTGATTTGATTTAGTTTCAATTTACCATGGCCCTTTGTTTCGTTTGAGTACAGGTCTCGCTCTGTCAACCAGGCTGGAGTGCAGTGGCACAATCATGACTCACTGTCGTCTCGAACTCCTGGGCCCATGTGATCCTCCTGCCTCAGCCTCTCGAGTTGGAACTATGGCACTCACCATGACACTTGGCTCATTTTTTAAAACGTTTTTGTAGAGATGAGGTCCTGCTGTGTTGTCTGGGCTGGTCTCAAATTTCTGGGCTCAAGCAATCCTCTTGCCTCAGCCTCCTGAAATGCTTGGACCGCAGGTGTGAGCCCCCGTACCCAGCCCCTCTGTACCGTGGTTCTCAACATACTCTTTAAATGCTTCTTCGTTTTACCTAGACTTTGCAAGTTTTGCCCTTGCAGTGTTCTATAGTATTGTTCAAATAAAAAATGAGAGCAGTGCCTTTAGAGGTGTGCACGAGAGGGTCTAAAGGAGGGCCATCATGCTCCATCGTGGGCATTCAGGGAAGGTGGCACCCTGACCCGTGGCTCAAGCCAAGATGCGAGGCTGTGCAAGAGTCAGCCAGGAGCACACTTCGATGCTCCTTCTTGAGCTTTCCATGGTAAGTGTGGTCCTTCAGCTTGTCTTGTGGATGCAGGGGGTTTGGTCTCTTACCCCTGCCACGGGCACTGGCCCTCCCATTCTGCTGCCATCCCGAGTCATGTCAAAATCTTAGTTAAATCATTTTCAGTATTTATATAATAGTGACAATGTGAGACACTTGTCATGTTGTGACCGTATATTACATGTCAATTACATCTCAGTTAAGTTGCAAGAAAAAATAAAGGGAAAAAAAAATACATGGATGGAAGGTGGCATAAAAACCTCAGAATTTATTTATTAAAAAATTGTGAGCCGGGCTCAGTGGCTTAGCCTATAATCCCGCGCTTTGGGAGGCTGAGGTGAGTGGATTACCTGAACCTGTGGGTTCGAGACCCGCCTGGGCAACTTGGCAAGACCTCATTGCTACAATAAATCAAAAATTAGCTGGGCATGGTAGTGCATGCCTGTAATTCCAACTACTCGGAAGGCTGAGGTGAAGGATCGCCGGAGCCCAGCAGGTCGAAGCTGCGGTGGCCGGGAGCGGCCACTGCACTCCAGTCTGGGCGACAGAGTGAGACTCCAACTCAAAAAAAAAAAAAAAAGTTTAATTCTCGGGCTCGGTGGCTCAGCCTGTAATCCCGCGCTTTGGGAGGCTGAGGTGAGTGGATTGCCTGAGCCCCCGGGTTCAAGACCTGCCTGGGCAAGTTGGCGAGACCTCATCTCTACAATAAATAAATTAGCCAGGCGTTGTACCGCATGCCTGTAGTTCCAGCTACTTGAAAGGCAGAGGCGGAAGGATCGCCGGAGCCCGGCAGGTCGAGGCTGCAGTGGCCGGGAGTGGCCACTGTACTCTAGTCTGGGTGACGGAGTGAGACTCCAACTCAAAAAATAAATAAATAAATTGTGTATTCCTTACATTTTAAATCCACGTTGCCCACCGAAGCTGGACTGGATTTTAAAAATGTGGTACATATACACAATGGAGTATTATGCAGCCATAAAGAACAACAAATATATGGACTTTGCAGTAACCTGGATGGGCACGTAACTAGTTGTGGAAGCCGGCACTACAAGGGGCCCACCCTCCAAAAGATAATTCTGGGGTTTTTTTGTCCCCTTTCATTTAAAATTAAAAAGTTTATCCACCCATGTTATTTGCAAGTCTACAGGGAAACAGGTACACTCATATAGTGCTGGTGGGAATACAAAATGGTGCAACCTCTAGGAGAGGAATTTCACAATATGTAGCCAAATTACAAGTGTGTTTAATCTTTGGCCCAGTCGTTCCACTTCTAAGCATCTGCATCCAACATACATTGGCAGAAATGCAAAACATCATTTGAACAAGACTATTCATTGAGTGCTATTTGTAATAGGAAAAAGCTGTAATCCATGTAAATGTCCATCAGCAGAATATGGACAGATGGTGGTCCAGCTACATAATTAAGCAATTATGTAGCTGAAAATTGTTTTCAAACTGGAAATTTTTTTATTTTTATTTTTTTGAGTCAGGGTCTTGCTCTGTCACCCAAGCTGGAGTTAGTGGCATGATCCTTGCTCACCATGGCCTCAACTTCCCTGAGTCAGGTGGTCTTTTCGCCTCAGACTTCTGAGTAGCTAGGACTACAGGTGTGTGCCACCATGCCCAGCTACATTTTGATTTTTTTTTTTTTTTGTAGAGATAAAGTCTCACTATGTTCCCCAGGCTAGTCTCAAACTCCTGGGCTCAAGTGATCCCTTTGCCTTGGCCTCCCAAAGCACTGGAATGACAGGCATGAGCCACCACACCCATCCTGGCAACTGTTAATGAGCAGAAATAGAAGCAATCACCAGAAGCATAAAACTCCCTCCAGAGTGTCTAGAATAGTGGTGGCAAGTTGGCTTCCTCTCTTATGTCAACTGTAATGAACTCACAACGATGGGTTCCGAAGTCATGACCTTGCCCAGCAGGAAAGAGCCATGACCCTGCCCAGCGGGAAAGAGCACCGTATTTCTTCTTCCAGGTGCATAAGCAATGGAAAGCTGTCCCTCTCTGGCTGTGAGCTGCAACTTGTGCTTATTGTTCATTTCTGCCTTTTCTGACTTTGTACAGAAGGTGCTACTTTTTAAATGTACCCATAAACAAACTAGCTGAAACTAGTGTGCAAAATATTTAGATTAATAAGTAATTAAATTACTAAGTTATTAATAATACATAATTCCATCTTATTTAACTGATGAAGGGAGAAAATAGAGTGTTACTGTCAGAGCTGACCACAGAGTTCCTCAGTGAGAAAACTGCCTTTGTTAAAAATGTGTCTAAGTCTGGCATGGTGGCTCATGCCTATAATTCCAGCACTTTGGGAGGCTGAGGTAGGAGGATTGCTTGAGTCCAATCATTATGGTGCCATTGCTTGATACCAGCCTGGGCAACATAGTGAGAACCCTGTCTCTACAAAAAAATAAGAAAGGTTTGTGACCCGCCTGGGCAACTTGGCGAAACCTCATCTCTACAATAAATCAAAATCTAGCCGGGCGTCGTAGTGCGTGCCTGTAGTTCCAGCTACTCGGAAGGCTGAGGCAGAAGGATCGCCGGAGCCCAGCAGGTTGAGGCTGCGGTGGCCGGGAGTGGCCACTGCACTCCAGTCTGGGCGACAGAGTGAGACTCCAACTGAAAAAAATAAAATAAGAAAAAGTTAGCTGGGCGTGATGGCATGCACCTGTAGTTCCAGGTACTCTGGAGGCTGAGGTGAGAGGATTGCCTGAGCCCCGGAGGTCAAGGTTGCAGTGAGCTGTGATCATGCCACAGCACTGCAGCCTGGGCGACAGAGAGAGACCCTGACTCAAAAAAAGGAGAGAAAAGAAAAGACAGAAAAGGGAAGGAAAGGTGTCTAATCTAATGGGTGGCTCTCTAGGCCAAGCCTAGAAGGAGGAAGATAGTTAACTGTTTTGTATCAGATATGCACAGGAATTTTTGGAGTTGGAGCTGAATGAACCACGAGGAAACCAGGAGAGGTATAAGGGGAGGGATGGAAGGGATCCAGCCACATGGCTGGAGGTCTTGGGAAGACAGGGCCACAGGAAGTTCCACCAGAAGTTGGGAACCAAGATGGTTAAATATGCAGTTAAAAGGGCTTTGCTCTTCTAGTCTGTGATTAACCCCCCAACTCTAAAACACATGACACATGTGTGCGCGTGCACACACACACACACACACACACACACGCACACAAAATCATGGGTTGAATTGCTTTCCTTCAAAATTCACATGTTGAAGCCTTAACCCCCAGCTCCTCGAAATGTGGCCTTACTGGAAATAGGGTTGTCACAGATGTCATTTACTAAGATGAAGGCGTACTGGAGTGGGGTCGACCTAGACCCCCTATCCAATGCAACTCTTGGCCTTGTGGGAGGAGGAGATTTGGGCACAGACACACATGAAGAGCGCTGTGTGAGGATGAATTATGTGCTACAAGCCTCGGAGCCACGAGGAGCGCTAGCAGAGGCCGGGGGCACATCCTTCCCTGGTGTCTTCACAGGGAGCATAGCCCTGCAGACATCTGGATCTCAGGCCCTGACTTGCAGAACTATGAGACAATGAGACAATACTGGTTCTGTTGTTTGAGCCACTCAATTTGCTTTACTTCATTAAAGCAGCCCTCAGAAACTCAGACACACACACACACCCATTACCTAATCGTCATTAAACTCTGTACCACATACCCAGCTGTTATAGTGACACTCTGAGGACTTGAGGGTTTGCAGAGGAGTCCAGAAAGTAGATAGAATATGCAGAAGAGGCCAGGCACAGTGGCTGATACCCGTAATCCCAGCACTTTTGGAGGTTGAGGCAGGACGATAGCTTGAGGCCAAGAGTTCAAGACCAGCCTGGGCAACATAGACCTTGTCTCTACAAAAATATAAAAAATTAGCCAGGCATGGTAGATCCTGTACTCCCAGCAGGAGGACTGCTTAAGCCCAGGAGTTTGAGGCTGCCTTGAGCTATGATTGTGTCACTGCACTACAGCCTGGGTGAGGATGAAGCCCTGTCTGAAAAAAAAAGTTGCTTTTAATATCTTCGTTTTACAGATTGGATGACTGACGCTTGGCCAAAGTGAAGCACCCAGCAAGGGACACTGACTCCAGAGCCCCTACAGCACTCTTCTGGCTCGGAGACTACAGTCCTGGAATGGTACTTTTCAGCAGAGATCCCTTATGTTTTCTGGTATCTTCAAGAGAGTACCTTTGCGACTAATACATTCTAATCAAAGAGCAGAGTCCCCAGCAAAAGTGCTTGACAAAACTGAGTTACACAGAGACTGGGGATGCACAGAAATCTGGGACGTGCACAGCCAAACAAATTGGGTCTGTAACCTTTTACCAGATGGTTTTAAAGTAATTTTGCAGCATTTCCTCATCAAATGCTCAGCAGTTTGGGAAGATGGCAGAGGATGAGAATTCCTATATTCCCGGGCCAGATTTACAGATGGAGACACCAAAGCAATGAGGGATTTCAGAGTCACTCAGAGCCAGTGGTGGAGTTAACAAAAGAATGCAGGTTCTTGATCTTGAAACACTTGGTTAAATAAAAAATCCTGGCCAGGAGTGGTGGCTCATGCCTGCAATCCCAACACTTTGGGAGGCTGAGGCAGGAGGATTGCTTGAGCCTGGGAAGTCGAGACCAGCCTAGGCAACATAGTGAAACCCTGTCTCTACAAAAAGAAAAAAAAAAATAGCCAGACATGGTAGCATGTGCCTGTACTCTGAAGGCTAAGGTGGAAGGGTGGCGTGAGTCCAGGAGGTCAAGCTGAACCGTGATCGTTGTGATTGTGCCATGGCGCTTCAACCTAGGCAACAGAGTTAGACCACGGCTCAAAATAAAAAAGTAATCCTATCTGTGTGGGCAGAAAGAAGATAGAAGTGGGAACAGAAAAAAGGAACCATCCTTTCTTTTATAAGGAGCATGTACATGCTAGGCACAGTGGCTTATGCCTGCAATCCCAGCACTTTGGGAGGTAGAGGTAAGAGGACTGCCTGCACCCAGGGGTTCAAGGCCAGCCTAGGCAAACTTGGCAAGACGTCGATCTACAATAAACCAAGGAGGTAAAAGCTGTGGTGAGCAGTGACTATGCCGTGGCACCCCAGCCTGGATGACAGAGTAACATGTACTTGTGTAAAATACTCTATTTTGTAATATTTAAAATATAAATTGTTCATTGTAGAAAAACAGGGAAATACCAAAATTTCAGAGGAGAAAAAAAAAACCTACCAATAAGCTCACTACCCAGAAATATCCCTTGTGATCACTGGTGTATTCACCTCCAGGTGTTTATGCGGTGTTAACATCCACAGACTGACAGCCTTCCATCCAATGCCCTTTTCTGAGTGAGTGAATCCCAAAAGGTCAGACCCAACTGATAACGAGTGCCCTCCTCATGTGCCCAGCACTCTGCCTGGCACCATGAAGTCAGAAGGAAGACTGCACTCCTCACTCTAAGAGGCTGCAGTCAACAAAGGAGTTAACGCACAGACCCATAACGAAGGGGCTGGGAAGGGCAATGCATAAGCGGCCTGGCTGCAGGAATCCAGCAAAAGAAGGCTGGTCTGAAGTAGCGGGACACTGCCTGGGTGGGGGTGGGGACACAACATCAATAGGGTACCTGATCTTAAACCAAAGGGAGACCCAAACTTTACCTGTACAATGTCCACTTGCATACCTCCTGAATTGTACCCCACATATTTTTTTGTTTTGTTTTTGTTTTTTGACACTGAATGTTTATTTTTTTACATTTGTTTATTTTAAAGATGTGGGGTATAATTCAGGGTTAGGTATACAAATGTTCATTATGAAGGTAACCTTGTTGATGAGGTGTGACCCCCCTCCCCTGGCAGTTTCCCGCTACTGCCAATCCCTGTCTTGTAGTAGTATGATAATTGCACCCCACATCTTTAAAATAAAATGTATATAAATTTTTAAAAATAGAAGGAAAGTTTGTTGGGAGAGTTTTCACAGAGGCCATGAGCTGTGGCCCCGAGGACATGGTGTAGACTGGGGATGGCGGAGAACGGGGAAAGAACACTTCCAGCTTGAGCAGGAGCAAGGTGTGGCAGAACTGCCAGACAGGACGGTGGACTTGGGTGCCTGAGGACATGGCCTGGGCTTGGAGGCCAGAGAATGTGGACAGTAGCCCTCTGCACAGATCAAAGCTATTTCCTTTCCCAAGGTCAATGTAGAGGTCAAGGCCATGCACAAGGACTCATTTTGTTCACTCTTTCCAGTCCAGCCAGGCCTAGGGATGCAACCAGAAGACAGCCAGCAGACATGAAAACACTCTTGTTCCTTCAGAAAACAGCACAAGTTCATCAGCCTGGAATGTTTTCAAACCTTCTTGAAGCTGGTGTCTAGGAAGTGCTAGGTCAGGGCATGTGATGTGAAATCATGGCACAAAGTCAAAACCCAGTGTGCACCAGGCAAACCCTGCACATGTGCCAACAATGACTTCTTCCCTCTTACTAATGCTGAAAAGAAAAAAAATTCTGCTAAGTGTGGCATCTTGGAAAGTGTTGGATCCTGGCAGTCTCACTCACTGTGTGACCTTGTGCAGTGACCTCCTTGCTCTGAGCTTCCAGTTCCTCGTGGGTAAAATGAGAGTAACAGCACCTACCTCTTACTCCTAACGTAAAGATGAGATAACAAGTGCAGAGCACTGGACAGCATACCTGGCAGGGAGGAAACCCTTGGTAAACACTGGCTCCACTTCCTTTCCTCCCATGAGTCCAATGTTAGAAAGCCAGATCGAGAGGTTTGATGTGACTCTGGGAAACCAACAAGCAGAAAATGAGGCAAATGAGGCTTGAAGCCTCAGACCACATTCAAGGTCCATCTTCTTCCACGGCACTAAGATGCGCGTCTGTTTGAGAGGTCACAGCTTGGTCAAGGCTGCCTCTACACCACACTTGGCATCAAATGTTGAGACAGGATCTAAGATGGAATGCCATGCTGGCTGCCCTGAAACCTGTTTCCTGCCCCCAGCTAAGGTGCCAAGGAAAGGCTGCCGTTTGGTACTGAAGCCATTTTGAAAGTGTAGCTCCCTCCCATAGGATGAACAGGGACCGAGATGGAAAATAAACGCTCCTGAAGATTCAGGAAAGGAAGTCCTCAACCTAGAACACAGATTGACTGCCAGAAGTCAGAACAAGTTGATAATCCAACTTGACAGGTAGCCCAGGGACTTGGGGTGGCTCATTTAAAGTGTGGGTGTTAGGCAGCCCGGAAGACAAAAACACCACAACAGGTAAAATATGAATCAAGTCACTCAGCAAGTCAGATCAGGAATCTGCTGATTGTCAAGTCTCGGATTCCTGAAAGATGCTTCCTGTCTGCCCCTTTGCTCCATTCCCACCATCCTTGCCCTAATTCAGGACCACCCCCTCCCTTTTTTTTTTTCAGAGACAAGGTCTCACTATCTTGCCCATGCTAGTCTCGAATTCTTGGGCTCAAGCAATCCTCTCACCTTGGCCCCCAAAAGTGCTGAGATTACAGGTGGAAGCCATCACATGCAGCCTAATTCAGACCCTTTATACCTCCTGTGAACTCAGGGACACTTTCATTTTTTTCATTTTTATTTTAGATTCGGGGGTACACATGCATGTCTGTTACACGGACCCACTGTATAGTGGTGGGGATTGGGTCTCAGGGTGCCCATTCCCCAGATCGTGAACATTGTGCCCAACAGATCACTTCTGAACCCGAACTCCCCTCCAGGGACACCTTCGTTTTCCACGCATACAACTCATCAAGGTCTGAAGGGGTCCAGCCCCTTACCGGGTCGTGAGATTTCCTGAAGGAGAGACAGATAGGTGAAGGATGAAAATATTATACCCGGACACCTGCTTCTTGAACAGATGACAATTTAATGTTAGTTAACACAGCTTTTATACCATTCGTAAAGGGGCAAGACAAAGAAAATTCCTTCATGTACATATCCTCTACAAGCTACCACCATCTAGTGGTCTGAGCAACAAACAAACCAAGAACCCTGTAAACTTTCAGACAATGAGTCTTATTCATAAGGCCAAAGATGATAGTTTTAGTCCAAAGTCCCGAATTACAGTCCTTGAACTGTCTCCAGAAAGTTTCCAAGTATAAAGTTCTTCATGTAGCTGTAGTTTTCCTTCTGGGGCTTTATGACCTTCAGAGCTTGTAATCGCCTTTCTTGTCCAGGTGTCTCCGTTACTTTTCTCTTATCCTGCAGTGCTTATTTCTAAAGAGAACTCAAAAGAAGCTTTGAGTAATGTTTCCCAGGCCCCCAAGGTTACTTTCTGTCTTTAGCTAAGTTATCATAAAAGTGTCTGATTAGTATATTATGAGTTCAGTGAAAACCCACTTTATAAATGTTAACTTAGAGTTTTAACTATTGAATTAAGTAAAAACCTTAAAGATAATCTTTATCCTAAGTCAGTGAAATCAGTGTTATAAATCACCTACATAACTCCTATAAAGTGTTAGGACTTATAATGAATACATAATGGACTTACTATAAACTTGTGCTTCTAAAAAACCTTGTATCTAAACACTAAACTACATAATCCTAAATCAAATAAGGAGTGAATATACTTATATCATTTATTACTTAAGCAATATCTAGTAACCTATAACCAAGTGGAAGAAAGCATTCTTGATGTGCTTCAGAATTTAACCCTTGCATATGTTAGAAAAGGCCAAGCGGCATAGTGGGAAAATGGAAAAATGAACTATGACATTCTCAGGTTAGATGTGAGTACTTCACATAAACATGCCATTTTCTTCTTCCATGACTGCACAGAATTCTTGAGCGGTACCAAACAGCAAAGGTGGAAGACAGAAGGGCCTCAGATTCCCGGGCTCGCCCTGCGGCCTGGGGTCTTTGGCCCACCAGGACCCTGTCAATCAGGTGGGCCTCCAAGGCTGGCTCCCAACAAAGGTCCTCATTGCTCATCAACTAACATCTAGATATCCTGGTATCTCCGCGTGGCTTATTGCGTGGTGACCGCCATGTTTTCTTAGCTTTGGTCCCCTCTCCTTGGAGTTGAATCTCCTCTCTCTTTCTCTCTCTCTCTCTCTCTCTCTCTCTCTCACATTTATTTTCTAAATAAACTTTGCTTTAAGACTTAAAATAACATCTAGACTTCCTAACCTAACATTCGGAGCCCTCCTTAAAAGGAACCTGGTCCTAAACAACCCATTCCCTTCAGGATCCTTCTGCTTCAGACAGACCAGAACCAACAAAGTCAAGCCCCCTGAATTTCCCATCTCAGTGTCTTTGCTTGACCTTTGGTTCACAGCCATTCTCATGTATTCTTTGTGTTAGTTTTCTGTGACTACCACAACAAATTACCACACGCTGGGTGGCTTAAGACAACAGAAGCTTCTTATCTCAAAATTCTGTCCAAAATCAAGGGGTCAGCCAGGTTGGTTCTTTCTGGAAACTTCTGAGGGAAAATCCATCCCATAACTCTCTCCTTGCTTCTGGTAGCTACTGGCAACACTTGGCATTCCTTGGCTGGGGGCTGCCAATCCCAGCCTCTGTTTTCACATGACTTCTTTCTCTCTGAGTCTCAAATCTCCCTCTGCCTTTCCCATGTAAGGACACCTGTCACTGGATTTTGGGCCCATCCTAAGTCCAGGGTGGTCTCGTCTTGAGATCCTTAACTTAATCACACCTGCAAGTTCCTTTTCCCAAATAAGCTCATGTTCACAGGTTCTGAGTGGATGTGTCTTTGCAGAGGCCACTTCAGTCCTTTATACTCTTCAAGACCTTGCTCAAGGCCAGACATGGTGGATCCTGCCTATAATCCCAGCACTTTGGGAGGTCAAGGCGAGAGAATTATTGGAGCCCAGGAGTTTGAGACCTGTCTGGACAACATGGCGAGACCTCATTTCTCCGAAAAAATAAAAAACGTTACCTGGGTGTGGTAGCATGCACCTGCAGTCCCAGCTACTCGGAAAGGATCGCTTGAGCCCAGCAGGTCAAGGCTGCGGTGGCCATGATTCTGCCACTGCACTCCAGCCTGGGTGACAGAATGAGATTCCAACTCAAAAAAATATTTTTTGTAAAGGCCTTGCTCTCTTTGTAAAGTGTGCCTTGTAGTCTAACTCTGGAAAGTTATCTCTCCCTTCCCTAAACTGCCAAGACACTTGACTGAATTTGGCTTTGTGTAATTGTGTGTTTGTAGGAACGGCTTATCTTTGAGTGAGTTGCCTAGATCCCACAGGCCTCAGTGTCCTCACCTTTGAAACTGGGATGATAATTACATCTATTCATAGCATTGTTTTGATAAAAAGTTTTAAGGAACTTAGGACACTGCCCAGACATATAAGGCATCAATGTGTGCTATTATTACCTTCATAATCATCCATCTTTCCTGCTGTATTCCAAGCTCCTTAAAAATAGGCATCTTGGCATCCTCCGTGGATTCTCAAGAGCATCTTGTGCACTGTTGGAGACCACTGCTCTGCTTGAACTCTGCTGAAAACATACTTAGCGTATGTGCAAAGTCACCAGCCAAGAATGCCTATAATGGCAAAGCCAGGGAGGCATGTTCTACAAGTGCAGTATCTATTGTGTTGGGTTAGATAAATAGTTATACATTGTCTTGCAAGCAGCTGCAGTATATCTTGTAAACAGTCACGCTTTATCACAAAAGCTTTCTTTTTTTTTTTTTTTTTGAGTTGGAGTTTCACTCCGTTCCCCAGACTGGGGTGCAGTGGCTGCTCCCGGCCACCGCAGCCTCGACCTGCTGGGCTCCGGTGATCTTCCGCCTCAGCCTTCCGAGTGAGTAGCCGGAATTACAGGCGCACGCTACCACGCCCGGCTCATTTTTGATTTATTGTAGAGATGAGGTCTAAGATCAAAACGGAGTTTTCTTTGCACTGTCTGTCTTTGTCTTGGAGGCTGACTTAATTACGTCATTTTGTACTAATGAAAGTCTGGTGGGTAAGAAACTCAGGGCCTTTGTCCTGTGAGGCAAACCGTACCCTGGCTTCCCCAACTTCTACTTCTAAAGTGTTTTGTGAATTGTGTAATACCGCGCTGTTCCTTTTTCAGGATCCTTTACCACCCAGCTGCACAAGATGAAGGATAATGGATGAGTGAACATATGGGGGGAAATGACACGTCATCTTGAAATAGTCAACACAGAGACATGTTTGGAAATGTTTCAAAAAGTGACTCCCCTATCCAACACTCCACCAGCAGTGACAAGTGTTCAGGTCTTCCTTCAAAGTAGAGAGTCTTGTTGTGGTCATCCCGCAGACATTTCTGGGGAAAGTTACTCCTTTTGGTTTACAAAGGGAGCACAACTTGGAGGTATGCCACTCAGCAGCTCTTCCAAAGACCAGCATATCCAAAGGAGAATTCCTTGGCACAAAGAGCATCATTTGCTGATCTGTCATCATGGTAATTAGATTTTATGATTTCTCTTATAGCTCTCAGCACTGAGGTGGTTCTAAATAGAAGTGGGGGAAGAGGTGGGGCAGGGGCTGACTCCTGCTTTAAGGGAAGAGTGACTCAGTGGCCGCAGGGAGCCTTCTCTCAGGAACTGGGTAGGTGTGCTGACTCACTTCTGCCTCTGGCCTCCTCCCAATGGTTGCTGCCTGTCTAGGGTGTCCCAGGAGCTGTGGAAGCCTTTAGTGGTAGTCCTGCTAATTCTCCCTCCACACGCCGTGACCTTCCCCCACGTAATCCCATGAGTTTTTTTTTTTTTGAGTCAGAGTCTCATTCTGTTGCCCAGGCTGGAGTGTAGTGGCATGCTCATGGCCACTCCAGCATCGACCTGCTGGGCTCAGGCAATCCTTCCGCCTCAGCTGTCCAAGTAGCCAGAACTGCAGGCATCCACTACCACACCTGGCTGATTCTTTTGATATATTGTAGAGACAAGGCCTCACCAAGTTGCCCATGCTGGTCTTGAACCTCTGGATTCAAGCAATCCTCTTGCCTCGGCCTCCCAAAGTGCTGGGATTATAGGCTTTAGCCACCGCGCCCGGCTGAGCTTTTTTTTTTTTAAATTTTAGATTTGGGGGTATTTATGCAGTTATGTTACATGAGTATATTGTGTGATGCTGAGTTGAACCGGGCACCCAGATAGTGAGCATAGTACCCAACAGGTAGTTTTGTTTTACCCTCATCTCCCTCCCTCCCCACTTCTGGAGTTCCCAGTGTTCCCATCTTTATGTGCATGTGTATCCAATGTTTATCTCTCACTTGTGAGGATGTGAGGTATTTAGTTTTCCATTTCTGAATTAATTCATTTAGGATAATGGCCTCCAGCTGTATTCATGTTACTGCAAAGGACGTGATTTTTTACTTTTTTATGGCTGTGTGGTATCTGTGGTATATCTCTACCACATTTTCTTTATCCAATCCACACTTAATGGACACCTAGGTTGGCTCCATGTTTTTGCTATTGTGAATAGTGCTGCGATAAACATATGCATGCAGGTGTCTTTTTGGTAAAAACAATTTCCTTTGATATATGCCCGGATTGGGATGTCTGGGTCAAACGGTAGATCTATTTTTTTGTTCTTTGAGCAGTCTCCAAATTGCTTTCCACAGGGGCTGAACTAACTTACATTCCCACCAACAGCGTTCAAGTCATCCCTTTTTCATGAGCTATTCTGTAAAACTGTCTGCTAGAAGGCCAGTGCCCTAGACAGATGGTTCACCCTGAAGTCTTCCAGAAGATTCTCACTGTTAGTGCAAGAGTGGGCACATACAAAAATCCACTTTTATCGAGCTGTGCACAGAGTGGAGTTCAGTAGAAAGCAGAAATCGGCTGCCATACTTTCCCAAGTTAATATTATAAAACCAAAGCTGCCTGTGCTGCTGTGCATGGGGTTTGGTGGGGGGCCGGGTAGCCACTGTCTGGGATTAAACTTTCCCAGGTGTGTTTAGTGTGGGCAAGGGTAAAGCAACTCTCTCCTGCCCAGAAACAGTGCTAATGACTGATTTGGTTCTGTTTCCAGGTAACTACTGCCAAAACGACACCTATAAGTAATACTTCTCAGTTGTAATATGCTTTAAGAAATGCTGCATTCTTTGCTGCTGAAACCCTGATGGGAGATGTTCAAACAGAAATAAAATAGCCTCAACCTGCTGGGCTCAGGCGATCCTTCCATCTCAGCCTTCCAAGTAGCTGGAACCCCAGCCGTGTGCCACCACACCTGGCTAATTTTTTGATTTATTGTAGAGACAAGGTCTCACCAAGTTGCTAGGCTGTTCTCAAACACCTGGGCTCAGGCAATCCTCTAGCCTTGGCCTCCCAAAGTGCTGGGATTACAGGCTTGAGACACTGCGCCCAGCCGTATTTATTTAATTTTGAGTCCATCTCCTTCTGTCAACCAGGCTGGGGTGCAGTGGCACACTCATGGTCACCGCAGCCTCCACCTGCTGGGTTCAAGTGATCCTTCCACTCAACCTTCCAAGTAACTAGAAACACAGGTGTGTGCCACCACAGCCAGCTAATTTTTTGAGATGAGTTCTCACCTAGTCGCCCAAGCTGTCTCAAACCCCTGGCCTCCAACAATCCTCTCGCCCCCACCTCTCAAATTGAAGGAATGGTAGGTGTTAGCCACCACGTCCTGCTCCCAAGAGGCATTTAAACATCAATTTAGTATTCCCCAACAACGACCCACACCCACACCCACCCGCCTGCGACAGAGCTGGGGAGAACTACCCTGCACCACTTGCTGTCCACCACTTCTGTGCAGGACAGCCCACCCTCTGCCGCCGGGGATCCCAGTTCCACAAGAGATGGATAAGAACTGCCCTGAGGGCGGAAGTCCCATCAGGGGCCAAACTGCCACTATACTGGAGAATTCGGCCTGAAGATGACTTTTTTTTTTTTTTAGTTAAGAGTCTCACTCCGTCACCCAGGATGGAGTGCAGTGGCACGCTCATTGGCCACCACAGCCTTGACCTGCTGGGCTCAGGTCATCCTTCCACCTCAGCCTCCCAAGTAGCTGAGACTACAGGCACGCACCACCACACCCGGCTAATTTTTTTCATTTATTGTAGAGAAGAGGTCTCAACAAGTTGCCCAGGCTGGTCTCGAATCCCTGGCCTCAGGCAAGCCTCTCGCCTTGGCCTCCCCCAAGGGCTGGGATGACAGGCGTAAGCCTCCCCCCGCCCCCCTTCCCCCACACCGCTAGGCTGAAGACGAATTTAACACGTTCTGCTTTCAGGAGTGTCCCTTCGGGAAAAATGGAAAACCCTTCCCTGCAACCATCCAGGCAGGCCTGGCGGGGGACTTGCTAACCACCACACCCAGGCGGCTGGCCGAGAAGCAACCTCCAGTCACAAAGGCCTGGGACCCGCGCGGCTCCACGCCACCGCCCAGCTGGGGCCCCGCAGGGACAGAGCCGCGCGCGCCCCTCTCCATCTCGGTGCTGCAGGGACCCCAGGCCAGCTCGCCGGAGCCCCTCGGGGCGCGCACCCCCGCCCCCGGCCGCCGCGGGTAGCGAAGAGACGAGGGTAGCGAAGAGACGAGCGTAGGACAGTCCCACTGGCCGCTCGGGCGCGCAGAAACGGTCCACGTGCGGGCCAAGCCGTCGCCCCGCCCCGCCCCCGTGCCTCCACAGCACGTGACCCGCGGCCGCGGACGGGAACTCGCGTGAGCGGGACAGAGTGTAGTCCTCAGCGGGGTCCCGGCGCCCTCCCCCCCACCGCCCTTCCCTGCTGGGGGGGTGGGGCTGCCATCTGGCCGGGGTGGGTCCTGCCTGGATGAGGGGCCCAGCCAGGGGTCGGAGGAGCGCTCCCTGGGGGGGAACACTTGACTGGGGTAGGTGCAGGGATGCTGCTGGGGAGGGGGCCCCGCCTTGAGGGGGGTCTGCGGGGGGTAGGTGTAGGGTGCTGCATCGGTTGGGGGGCCGTCCCTGGAGCGGGACCTGCGGGGGGAGGTGCAGGGGTGCTGCCTGCAGGTGGGAGCCTGCCTTGAGGTGAGGCGCTTAAGGGGGAGCCTACTGGGAAGTGGGTGAGGGAGACCCTGCCTTGAGGGAGGACCTGCCAGGGGTAGGTGCAGAGGTGCTGCCTGGTGTGGGGGAGAACCTGCCGTTAGGGTGTGGGTGTAGGGGCACTGCCTGGGGTGGGCCTTGAGAGGCCTGTGGCCAATGTGGATGGCGCCCAGGCTGGTTTGGGGGTCTTGAAAAACGTAGGTGGATAAACGCTAGCTTGTTGAATAGCATCAGTCCTCAGAATAGAATTCTAACGAGGGAAACAACGCTCTCTAGGTTGTTATTTTTGGTGCACAAATAACTTATAAAGTTTTGTGATCCAACGGTGGACCTGGGGAAATTTTTGTTTTACTGCTCTTTTAATGTTAAAGTCAGTTCCTCAAAGTGGTTTGGTTTTGTTTTTGAGTTGGGGTTGCACTGAAGCTCGGCTGGAGGGAGTGCAGGGCCATGCCCACCGATTATCACAGCCTGGGCTTTCTGGGCTCAGGCGGTCCTTCGGCCTCAGCCTCTGGAGTAGCTGGGATTACACCACCACATCCAGCTAATTATTTTTTTCTTTTCTTTTCTTTTTTTTTTTTTTGTAGAGATAAGGTCTAGCTGTGTTGCCCAGGCTGATCTCAAACTCCCGGGCTCCAGCGACCCTCCTGCCTTTGCCTCCCGAAGTGCTGGGATTACAGACATGAGCCGCCATGCCCGTCCCTGAAACATACTTCTAACTTAAAGTTGAATCACAGCTTCCAAAAATGGCCCTGGCCGGGAGTTCTAGACTGCAGCAAGCTATGATCACCCCACTGCACTTCAGCATGTCTTTTTTTTTAAGAGAGGGACCTGGCTTTCATATTACTCTTCAGTGGTAGCTGTCTACACTTATGCATCATGGTCAGCTATTTGGGGAGTGGTGGGCTACGCATGATCTTTATTTTACTTATTATTTATTTATTTATTTTTTGAGTCGTAGTCTCACTCCGTCGCCCAGGCTAGAATGCAGTGGCATGCCCACGGCCACTGCAGCCTCAACCTGCTGGGCTCAGGTGGTCCTTCTGCCTTAGCCTTCCAACTAGCTGGAGCTACACACATGTGCTGCCATACCCGGCTAATTTTTGTTGTTGTTGTTGTTGTGACGAAGTCTCGCCACGTTGCTCAGGCTGGTCTCTAACCCCTGAGCTCAGGCGATCCTCTCACCTCCACCTCCCAAAGTGCAGGAATTACAGGTTTGAGCTACTGCGCCCAGCTGTGCACCTTTTTAAAAGGCAACTTAGTGCCTTTGGGAGGCTGAGGTGAGTGGATTGCCTGAGCCCACGGGTTTGAGACCCGCCTGAGCAACTTGGCAAGACCTCATCTCTACAGTAAATCAAAAAATCAGCTGGGCGTGGTAGCGCATGCCTGTAATTCAGGCTACTTGGAAGGCCGAGGTGGAAGGATCGCTGGAGCCCAGCAGGTCGAGGCTGCGGTGGCTGGGAGCGGCCACTGCGCTCCAGTCTGGGTGACAGAGTGAGACTCCAACTCAAAAAAAAAAAGGCAACTTAAATCATCATCTGATTCCCAGTGTTTTCTTGCGCAAAATGTGGGTACTTGAACCAGATTATCTGAGCAAATAAGTTGTGTAACTGCCTGGGGCCAGGTAGGGGCTCCATAGACTTCTTCCAGAGTGATGCGGGATCTCCAAGTGACATTGCTATGGGCTTCAACCTTGCTGAGCTTCGGGGAATGGACAGCAGAGAGGACACCTGGGAGATGGGAAGGGAGTAGGCGCCGGCCACCGCATGTCCTCCTCCTCTGGGATGGGAACCCAGGGAGGAGGCCTTGGCGCTGGAACCTTGGGGACCTGCTTTGGAGTTTGAACTGTGGGAAGCCCCCAATGGCACTCCCTGCGATTTCTCAACCAATGTCCTACTCACAGATACTGTTAAAATAATGTTTCAAGCTCCAACTGACCCATTAAGATGCATTCCTGGCCAGGACTGGTGGCTCAAGCTTATAATCCCAGCACCTTGGGAGGCTGAGGCGAGAGGATTGTCTGAGCCTGGGGCTTGGAGACCTGTTGGGAGCCAGCCACGGAGGGCCACTGAGCGTTAGGGATCAGGAAGGGCTGTTGACCCCAAGACCACTAGGATGCGTTTGGGAGCTGTTGACCCCATTCCCTCCCTCCTTTTCCACTTGGCACAAGCAACCAGGAAAGGCTCCTGCTGGCTCTAACAGAGGACTCTGAAACCAGACTGAACACAGCTAACTTGGAAGTCTGTTGTTCCCATTTTCCACGGTTTATGGTTTTTTGCTTTTAAACAATTTAAGTTTAACTTTGAGTTGCATTAAGGAGCCTTAGTGCAAGTCACAGTTTCTCTTGATGTGATTTTAGAAATTTATAGATATAGGTTTTAGAAAATAGTTTATATAGATTAAGGAAATTTAAGTAACCATTTTGTTATAGAAGTATGGTTAATCAAGTATATAGTTGATTTGGGGGGCTAGTGAAGTTTGAATTAGGTTTGCTGGTGCTAGGAGAGTGTAACTATAGCACCAACTGTTTTATAGAAACCAGTTTGAATTAGCATAGAATAGTAAAAGGTAATATATCATAATGTTGGTTTTGGGTGTAAGCATTGAACGATGTTATGTAGCTATAAACAATTAAGGGTACATAGAAACTGGATAAGAACTTCATGTTTTTCTTCATGTTTGAAAAATACATCTGCTTGAGAGTGGGGGTGTCCTGTGTGCACCTGGCCCTGTTCATGTGAAAGGCACATGCTACCTTTTGTGTAACCATAGCAGCAGGAGTTCCCATGATGATAGCTTTGCAGAGTTTGGGGATAAAAGCCCTGGGATTACACCCATTAAACGACTTCTGGTCACTTGAACAGGAGTCCAGTCTCTTTCCTTCTCCCCCCTTTCTCTTTATATCTATCCCTCCAGTTTAATCGCTGACGCCGTCACACCGCCAGAGACCCCCAATCCCTGCAGGGACAGGAGGACCCCTGCAGAGACCAGCCTAGGCAACTTGGTGACACCTCGTCTCTACAATAAATCACAAAAAACTAGCTGGGCATGGTGGCTCGCGTCTGTAGTTCCGGCTACTAGGAAGGCTGAGGTGGAAGGATCGCCTAAGCCCAGCTATGTTGAGACTGCGGTAACCATGAGCGTGCCGCTGTACTCTAGCCTGGGTGACAAAGTGAGACTCCAATTCAAATAAATAAATTTTTAAAAATGCATCCCTTATACAGGACTGAATAACTAAAGGTCTTTAGCGAGAAAAATTATGGTGTTCCTCCCCCTTCTCCTTCCCTCCTCCCCCTCCTCCCCATCTTCCCCCTTCTCCTTTTCCTCCTCTCCTCCCTTCCCCTCAGGTACTTTGAAATAAACTACAACAGTAAACCATCAAATAAGTATTTGGAAGTCCAAAATAAGTCTGGTTTTGTGTTCTTCCTATGTTGACATCTTCAGTGTTTTAACAATCAAATTATTACGGCTGCCTTTTGTTTGTGGTGTCCTGGCCTTGCTGATTCTCTGAAGCCAAGAATCTACTTCCTGTTCGTTCACTCCTGCTCTAATGAGATCTTGGGTTGCAGCCTATGATTCTTGCCCTTTCCACTACAAAATGCCGGGACTTTGCTTTTTTTGTTTTAAACCTGAGTCATTTCCGCTCTTTTCTTTAAGGGTGAGCAAGCTTCTCTTGGCTCTCTTTTGCCTGGAGAGGGCCCCGGGACGAATCCTGGGGTCAGACTCACGCCAAGCCCACAAGGGATGAAGTACTCCATCTTCTGCACCCCAACTCTCTCTCAGTCCCACGAGTCTATGAGACCATCACACTGGTGGTAGGACTAGCACCCAAGGTGGGAAGCATAGAGAAGTGGAAACTACCACCCTGAAATATACTTCCTTGACATGTTTTGAGATGGCTGTTCAGAGGGCCTGCAGACAAAGTGGTCCTACAAAGCTGTCTTTTGTGGGGGAGATTTGCGTTGCAGACAAAATCTGCATTGATGCAGGCAGGCTTTCTCCAAGACCTTCCCTTGTCCAGATCTAGAGAAGATCAGATGAGAATTAGACACATTTAAAGATCGGAAGGAAACATTTGCCATGGATTCTCTCTGCAGGCAGCTCTACTTCATCTGCATAACAAGATTACCTTTGCTAGCCAGGCCTTCTCTTTTCTCCCTCCTGTCTTGCCACTATAACCTCATTTACCAGCTTAACCTGTTTTGAGCCATGCTCAAAGCATCTGTCTTTCTGTAACTTCAAAGTGGTATATAAGCTTCCACTGAGAGGTAAAATAATCACTGTGGCCTCTCTCACCATTGTGTACATTAATAAATTTGTATGCTTTTTTTCCTATTAATATTTTTGGTAGCCGAGTGCAGTGGCTCATGTAATCCTAGCACTTCAGGAGGCTGAGGCAGGAGGATCGCTTGAGGCCAGGAGTTGAGGCTGCAGTGAGCTATGATGGTGCCATGCTGCATTATAGCCTGGACAATGAGTCAGCCCTAAAAAAAAAACAAAAACCCGGGCTCGGTGGCTCAGCCTGTAATCCCGCGCCTTTGGGAGGTTGAGGTGAGTGGATTGCCTGAGCCTGCGGGTCCGAGACCCGCCTGGGCAGCGAGACCCCATCTCTACAATAAATCAAAAAAATTAGCCAGGCGTGGTAGCGTGCGCCTGTAGTTCCAGCTACTTGGAAGGCTGAGGTGGAAGGATCGCCTGAGCCCAGCAGGTCGAGGCTGCAGTGGCCGAAAGCATGCCACTGCCCTCCAGCCTGGGTGACAGAATGAGACTAGGACTCAAAAAAAAAGTTTTGCCTGCTATCCTAGACCTACTGAGTCAGGATCTGCAGGGGGCGGGCTCGGGAGCTGGCTTTTGTAGCAGCATCCTTTTGGCCCTTTGGAGTGCCATCACTTCACTCTTCACAAAGCACTTTCTCAGGTTGCTCATATTTGAGCCTCACAACAGCCCAGAAACTTGACGGAGTGAGGCCATTACTCCCATCTCAACAATAAAACAGCCAGCTGGGCACAGTGGCTCATGCCTGTAACCCCAGCACTTTGGGCCGATACAAGAGAATTTGCCTGAACTCACGGGTTCGAGACTAGCCTGGACAACATGGTGAAACCTTGTTTCCACAATAAATCAAAAAATTAGCTGGGTGTGGTGGTGCACGCTTGTGGTTCCAGCTACTTGGAAGGCTGAGGTGGAAGGATCACCTGAGCTCTGCAGATCAAGGCTGAGGTGGAAGGATCACCTGAGCTCAGCAGGTCGAGGCTGCAGTGGCTGTAAACAGCGTGGCACTGCACTCTCAACAGAGTGAGACTCTGACTCAAAAAAAAAAGAAGTCATCTTAGAGAAGTTAAGACTGACTAATTAGCAAGCTAGGCAAAACTACATCCTGAGGGCATGACCTGGGCTAGTTACCTAATTCCTCTTTGCCTCAATTTCCTCATCTGTTTTGTGGATATAACAACAGTTGTTCATGTTTCAGGTAATGGTTGTGTGGGTGTTCATAGTCTTTCAAATTTTCTGTGGGTTTAGAAAACTATTTCAAAATGTAAAGTTTAGGATGTTATACAGTGATGAGAGAATGAACAGACCCATAACTAACTGCATATATGCAATATAATGTAAATGAAAGAGGCTACATGCAAGTATAACCATTAAAAAAAACTCACCTTTTTTTTTTTCACTCTGTCTCCCAGGCCAGAGCGCCTGGCCACCACAGCCTCAACCTGCTGGGTTCAGGCGATCCTTCCGTCTCAGGTTTTCAAGTAACTGGAACTACAGGCATGTGTTGCCATGCCTGGCTAATTTTTTGATTTATTGTAGAGGTGAGGGCTCACCAAGTTGCCCAGGCTGGTCTTGAACCCGCAGGCTCAAGCAATCCTCTCACCTCAGCCTCCCAAAGTGCGGGGTTTATAGGTGTGAGCCACTGTGCCCGCCCAAGTTTTTTAATTTATTGTAGAAACAAGTTTTTGCCAAGTTACCCAGACTGGTCTCGAACCCTCTGGGCTCAGGCAATCCTCTAGCCTCAGCCTCCCAGAGTGCTGGGCTTATGGGCGTGAGCACCGCACCTGGCCTGCTGTTAAAAGTAAGGATGGTAGTTGCTTTGCTGAGGGGCCTTTGGGTGCTGGTACTTTTCTGTTTCTTATTCTGAAGTCTAGTCACATGTATATATTCTTGTGAAAATTCATCAAGCTGTGTACTTATATGTGTTTTTGTATGTATGTTATACTCCTAATAAAAAGTTTTGAAAAGCCGAGAAAAAAAGGAAAAACAAATAATTGTGTTTACTTCACAAGGTTTTTGCGAGGATTAAATGAATCGACTCATTCAACAGTTAGAATAATGCCAGGCACATAGAAATGGTAGCTATTATTAATGTTTTCTTAACCACACGCAGGGCCTTGTTGTCCAGAGAATCGTTGCTGGTCATTGGGCTGAAAAGAGCTCAGCCCACAGGCGAACTGGAAGGAACTCCGAGGGACCAGGAAGAGCCCAGGCCTGCCCATTCTGCCTCCCTGAACTGGACTATGAAGCATAAGAGGCTCTGTTAAAGCCACGTTTGTTTTCTTTCTTTCTCTTTCTCTCTTCCCTTCGTCCTCCCTTTTCCCCTTTCCTTCCCTTCCCCTTCT
The DNA here is from genome assembly GCA_027257055.1 of Cephalopachus bancanus. Taxonomy (NCBI): domain Eukaryota; kingdom Metazoa; phylum Chordata; class Mammalia; order Primates; family Tarsiidae; genus Cephalopachus; species Cephalopachus bancanus. The sequence goes on along the minus strand of JAPVLO010001009.1, from coordinate 229,303 downwards.
TCCTCCCTTTCCTTCCTTTCCTTCCTTTCTTTCCCCACTTCTCTCCCTTGCCTTCCCTTTCTCTTCCTCTCGCCCCCCTCCCTTTCCCTTTCTTCCCTCCTTTTCTTTCTCTCTCTCTCTGTCTGAATTGCTTGCTCCTCTGGAAAACACTCATTCTGTACAGCTCAGCCCTCGACTAGTCAGTGGCAGAGTTGGGCTTCAAACAAGGTCTGTCTGACTCTAGAATCTACACTGCTCACCTCTCCTGGGTGTGTGCTCTTGGGCAATGAACAAATATACTTGACTCTTGCAGACCTCGGTGTCCACACAGGCATCAGTAAGATGAAGGAGTTAGACTAGATGATATCTAGGATTCCTTTCAGCTCTGTTATCTTAATCAGAAAATGACAAAAACAATACCTTCCATTGACTGTGGCTTTACATGATCTCAAACCAGACAGGAGACTTTTGCTGACCCCTTGTCACAAGACCGCTCTAGCCAAATATGAGAAATGGTCCTATATTCATTTCTTCTTTTCGTCTGAGCTTCAAATTAGATAAAACTACCTTTCTTATGGCCATGAACCAGAGACCAAGATAATGAATGGGTCACAAGTTATAAGTCATGAGACCAGATGATTCCTGTGTTAACTGTGCAAACTGGTTACCAGCAGGAATAATTTATTGGCTGACCCAATTACTCAACATTCCTAATTACCCCTGAACTTGATCCTCTGCCTTTCTTCTTTTGTTTCTTCTCCAAATACCATGGAGAAGAAAAGGCAATCCCTCTTTCTCATGGACTTTGTCGTGATTTGGTAGCCAAACCAACCTCCTTCCCATCTGAACTCCATGCCCTTTCATGGCCCCTTCCCTTCCCTGGCTGAAATAGATAACTCAAATAAAAGTATTCAAAAGATAGGCCTCATCAACTTCAAATCGATTTCTCATCTAGACTTTTTTTCCTTTTTTTTTTGAGTTGGAGTCTCACTCTGCTGCCCAGGCTGGGGTGCAGTGGCACACTCACAGCCATCCCAGTGTCAACCCACTGGGCTCCGGCAATCCTTCTGCCTCAGCCTTCCAAGTAGCCGGAACTACAGGCACACACTACCATGCCCGGCTAATTTTTTAATTTGTATTGTAGAAACGAGGTCTCACCAAGTTGCCTGGGCTGGTCACAAACCTACGGCTCAGGCAATCCACTCGGCCTCCCATAGTGCTGGGATTACAGGCTGAGCCACGGACCCCAGTCTTCATCTAGACTATTTGTCTTCCTTCCTAACTGTAAGTTTGAGATCTCATAAATTAAAATTATCCTGGGCTGTCACAATTCCATACGTTCTTATTCTCTTTAAATGGATGCAATGATTAACTGAATTCATAATTATAGCTTGCTATTTAGCATTTATTTATATCTAATTCATTCTCCACCACACAAAATAATGAAATGGCCTTGTAAAAATATGTAGAATAGGCTGGGCTTGGTGGCTCAGCCTATAATCCCAGCACTTTGGGAGGCCAAGGCAAGTGGATTGCCTGAGCCCATGGGTTTGCAATCAGCCCAGGAAACTTGGCAAGACCTCGTCTCTACAATAAATCAAAAATTAGCCAGGCATGGTAGCGCGTGCCTGTAGTTCTGGCTACCTGGAAGGCTGAGGTGGAAGGATTGCTGGAGCCCAGCAGGTCGAGGCTGTGGTGGCCAGGAGCGTGCCACTGCACTCCCATCTGGGTGACAGAGTGAGACTCCAACTAAAAAAAAAAAATGTGTAGAATATAGGAAAAATAAGTTTTAAGTAGGTAAGAAGATAAAGCAGAGAGAAATTAAGAAGAAGCTTTTAAGCCGGGCTCGGTGGCTTAGCCTGTAATCCCCCGCCTTTGGGAGACTGAGGTGAGTGAATTGCCTGAGCCCGCGGGTTCGAGACCCGCCTGGGCAGGCGAGGCCTCATCTCTACAATAAATAAAAAAAATTAGCCAGGTGTGGTAGCGCGCGCCTGTAGTTCCAGCTACTTGGAAGGCTGAGGCGGAAGGATCGCCGGAGCCCAGCAAGTGGAGGCTGCGGTGGCCGGAAGTGGCCACTGCACTCCAGTGTGGGCGACAGAGTGAGACTCCAACTCAAAAAAACAAAAACAAAACAAACAAACAAACAAACAAAAACAAAAAGAAGAAGCTTTTAGGCCGAGCATGGTGACTCACACCTGTATTTTGTTTTTGTTTTTGATTTTTAAGTCAGTATCTCACTCTGTTGCCTAGGCTGGAGTTCAGTGTCATGCTCATGGCCACCACAGCCTTGACCTGCTGGGTTCAGGTGATCCTTCTGCCTCAGCCTTCCAAGGAGCTGTAACCACAGTCATGTGCCAACATGCCCGACTAATTTTTTTTTTTTTAATAGAGATGAGGTCTTGCCATGTTGCTCAGGCTGGTTTCAAACCCTTGAGCTCAGGCAATCCTCTTGCCTCCGCCTACCAAACTGTTGAGATTATAGGCTTGAGCCACCGTGCCAGCTGACTCACACCTGTAATCCCAGCACTTTAGAGGCCAAGGTGAGAGGATTGCTTGAACCCAGGAATTCGAGACCAGCCTAGTTGACATAGACCTTGTGTCCAAAACAAACAAACAAACAAACAAAAATTAGTCAGGCATGACTAATACCTGTAGTCCCTGTAGTCCCAAGTATTCAAGAGTCTGAGGTGGAAGGATCACCTGAGCCCTGGCGGCTGAGGCTGCAGTGAGTTGTGATCATTCCACTGCACTCAAGCCTGGGAGACAGAGCAAAACAACTCAAAAAAAAAAAAAAAGCCAGATTATAGTTTTTGTATTATCATCACCACAACAATTAATGTTTACAATAAGAAAAACTCGGGTTTAAAGAATGGAGGAGCGACTCCCAAAAGAGTGATCTATATAGATAAGGTGTTGCACTGGAACTTATCAATCAGAAAGCTCTTCTGTGGTTTCTTAGTGTAGCATGGTGTAGTGGAAAAACCCTTGACTGTGAAATCAGAGTCCCAACTTTGACTCTGTGCATACTGTTGTGGTAATACCTGGCTCAAAAAATTACTGGGCAGAAAAATAAGCCAATGTGTATAAGGGCCTAAACAGTACCAGGCAAGTGGTAGGTTCTTTTTTTTTTTTTTGAGTTGGAGTCTCACTCTGTCGCCCAGACTGGAGTGCAGTGGCCGCTCCCGGCCACCGCAGCCTCGACCTGCTGGGCTCCGGCGATCCTTCCGCCTCAGCCTTCAGAGTAGCCGGAATTACAGGCACGTGCTACCACGCCCGGCTGATTTTTTTTTCTTTAATTGTAGAGATGAGGTCTTGCTAACCTTCATTATTTCCTTCCTTGTTTTAACTTTGCCTTGGTCGCAGACAAACAGAGTAACTAAAATTTGGGTCATGAGAATGATGGAATTTTCGAGTAGGAAGATAGCCTGTGGACGGTCCTATCCATGGGCCTCTGTGTGCATCTGTGTGCACAACAGTGGCCTAAGCACTTGTTTAAAATGCAGATTCTGGGGCCTCCGCTCCGAAGAGTCTGATTCACTTGATTTAGGGCAGAATCCAGAAATGTTTAAAAAGTAGCCTAGGTCATTCTGATGGGGATGATCCAAGAACTACACCTTTAAACACACGGCATTCAAGCCGGCTCTGTTTACAGAGGGTCAAAGCAATGGAGTAAATGGCCTAGGATGCCACAGCCAGCAGATTGAAACCAGAGCCTGAGGAGCCCGCACCAAGGCCTTCCCTCTCTGCGCCATTGCTGCCACAATGCATATGAAAGCACAGCTTCACAGTAAGTCCATTCCATCGCATCATTTTTGCATAAAGACTTGTCCTTTAATGACAGATGTATATTAAGCTCTAACTTAAGCTTATTGACCAGCCCCATCACTAAAAAGAAAACCACTTCCTTGAGACCTAATGACCACAAGGATACGATTCTTGGAACATGAACTGACCTTGCAAAGGATGGTTTGCAGCCGGGCATGGTGGCTCACACCTGTAATCCCAGCACTTTGGGAGGCAGAGGTAACAGGATTGCCTGAGCCCAGGGGTTCAAGACCAGCCTGGGCAACCTTGATGAGACCTCATCTCTACAATATATCAAAAAATTAGCCAGGCATGCGTGGTAGCGCACTCCTGTAGTTCCAGCTACTTGGAAGACTGAGGTGGAAGGATCTCCTGAGTCAAAGTCACTTTATAAATGGATTCAAACCCAAATGCTAAAAACTGATTTATTAATGCTGCCTCACAAGTGGACGAATATAAATTATTACAGTTTACAAAATACATTTGCATACGAAATAGGAAGGACATGTTTTTCCTATTCTTTGCTCTGAGTCAAAGAGATTAAATCACTTGTCTAAGGTTACCCAGTTTATAAGCACAGAATTGGGATCAGAGATCTTTTCTACAGCCTTTGAAGCCAAAGTTCTTTTCAGCTGTATCATGCTGTGTCTGAGGAATAAATGTCTAAAGGTCTCCAGTGAATGTTTAAGACAATGCAGCAATAAAGAACAAGAGAGAATGAGGTACTGAGGAAGAGAGAGTAAAAAAAAGTGAGGGTTATTCCCTTAAGGGAACTGAAAGGAGCTGTTCTCAGCAGATAGGTAAGAAGTTAAGAACTCCCCCCACACACACACCCTGCAAACACACACACACACACACACACACACAAACTTTGTGTCAGTCCTCAGACTTAATTGTTTTCCAGAAAACCTGTAAATAACATGCTTATTTCTTTATTTCTTGTTTTTTTCTCAAGAATTAAGAAACACAAGAGCTACAAAACCCAAGTGACACCCCTGGAATTTTACCAAGAAGAGACTGTATTGGTTATCTAACCCAGTGGATCTAAGTGGATCTGTGTGCCTAGAAATGTCCTAGGGCACAGATCTTCAGCCAAGAAAGGAGCCTTCTGGGAGGGTTGCTTCCACAATATTGCTGGTGGCCAGGGCTGTGGCCAGCCAGCCTTAGAAACACTTTCTTTTGGCCTGGCTTCATTTTTGTGCAGATGCCTGATCCTTCCACTTCTCTGAGCTCTCCTATTGGTTGAAGACCAGTGGGAAATAGGGGGTAGGAGAAGAGGAGTGATTTGGTTCACACACATACACACACACACACACACACACGAAATATGTTAATTTTGGAAAGAGAGTTGAGTTGAAGTTTCAGAAATAATGTAGCCCTTGTATTCACTGTCTACCTTAGCATTCCAACTCTGAAATTGGATTTGGCAAAGATTCTTCTCTTAGGATGTCTTCTGACCGGGCTAATATTAGTATTCCTTAATGACTCCAGAAGGAACTGAGGAATTTAGAAGAAATATGACTTTACCAACCAGTGCCAATGCCATTTCCAGAATCAGTCCACTCTCTGAGCTGGCAGTATGAAACTCCCAAGGCCAGGATCACTTTTTGTCTCCCAGGATGAGTCATTCCTCTTAGCTGAGTCAATTAATCAAAGTTCCATATTTGATTTACTATTATTTCATTAAAGAAAAATCCAAAAAACTTCACTAAGTAAATACAGAAGGTCACATCACGATTTCCAAAACTTAGCAGATATGCTATTACCACACTACCGCAAATGTTATGAAATTCATCAAGAGGTCAGAATTTACATTCTAACATTCAAGCTATGTTGATGTTGTGTAAGCCTGATGTCATTTTAACAGAGCTGTAAAACCAAAACCAAAACCAATCGGCCTTTGAAGTTAGAATACTGAATGAAAAAATACAAGAGGCTTGTGATACGAAGTTACACTTGTGAGAATGATATCTACCATGCTATGGTCACTTTTCCAAGCCTGCAGAAATTGTCATGGTTGGGCTGCAGCAAATGAATCACTCTGGTCTATTTCCAGAGGAGGAGCAGCAGAGACGAGTATTCCGAAACTGAAATACAGTTTAGCTAGCTACCTACCCCAGACATTAATCACTCACATCCTGATTCAATATGACTAACAGCAGTGAAATAAGGACTCAGAACCACTCTCCCATGTTGGGAGGCGCCCACGGAGGTCCACTGAGCGTTAGGGATCAGGAAGGGCCGTTGACCCCGAGACCACTAGGATGTGTTTGGGAGCTATTGACCCCATTTCCTCCCCCTTTCTACTCAGCACTAACCAGATTAAGCTCCTGTGAGTTCAAAACATGAAAACTCTGAGACCGGGATGAACACAAGCTAACTTTAGAAGCTCATTGCTCCCATTCTTCCACAAACTGCAGTTTTGGCTTTCACACAACTTACAATTCAAACTCGGGTCTCATCTAAGAGCATTAGTATTGGTCACAGGCTTCTGGGTCATGATCTTAGGATTTATTGAAGTTGAATAAGGTGTAAATTGTAGAATATAGTTTTAGAAGACAGCCATTTTGTTGAAAGAATGTGGCTGGGTTACTTGCAGGTAGCCCACTGTGAACTTTGGACTGGGCCACATTCCAAACATTCTGGGATGGGCCACTTTCGTTTGTAAAGTATTTAAGTCTCTATAGAATTGTTTAACTTGGTATTAGTATGAAAAGGTTTTATAGGCAATATGAAAAGGGTTTAAAGGCAATCATGGATTAAGGTTTCATGGATTAGGTTATGGGATTATACCTGAAAGAACAGGGGAACGCCCCTCACACACCTGACTGTGTATAAAAGACCCGTTGTAATTCCCAATAAACGGCTTCTGCACTAGACTGCAGTCCAGTCTCTTTCTTTCTCTCTCTCTCTCTCTCTCTTTCTCTCTTTCTTCTTCCCCCCGATCGCTGATGCCGTCTCCACCTTTGGGGTACCCTGAACCCGGCTGGAGCTGGTCTCCGGCACTCCCACACCTCTGCTCCCTACATTAAGGTCCTGAAGGTCCCAATAGGTAACCCCGCAAATGCAGGCAAATTTCTAAATCCAAATGGACCTCGTTAACCAAGAGCTGAATTGAATTAAATTAAATGCCATACATATAATAAATACATCCTGGTTTTCCTGTTTTTGTTTTTTGTATCCCTCTACTCTTATTTTGGCTTCTTAGAAAATGAGGATTCTCAAAACCATCCTTTCAGAGAGGAGAGGAAACCACATAGCACTTCATTTTTTGTTAGTTTGGGTTTTGTTTTTTTTTTCTCTTCTTTCCCAGCATCTCGGTCCTTGAGGATAGAAATGGAGAATAAGAAGTCGCCGGCAGAAAGACATGACACCATGATGCCTAGGAGGCCGGAGCCCTTTCCCTCTGCCTCCTTATATAACTGGGAAAGGGAGCACACACACTTGGTCCCTGCCAAGAAAAGGAGGGTACCTAACACTTAGTTTGATGAATGTTTTAGATAAGGAGAGAGACTAGGAGAGAGATGATATAGAAAATAAACATGGCCTGGAGCGATGGCTCACACCTATAATCCCAACACTTTGGGAGGCTGAGGTAAGAGAATTGCCTGAGCCCACGGGTTTGAGACCAGCCTGGGCAACTTGGCGAGACCTCATCTCTACAAAAAATCAAAAAATTAACCGGGCATTGTGGCGCATGCCTGTAGTTCCAGCTACTTGAAAGGCTGAAGCGGAAGGCTCTCCTGAGCCCAGCATGTGGAGGCTGCAGTGGCTGTGAGCGTGCCACTGCACTCCAGCCTGGGCGACAGAGTGAGACTCTGACCCAAAAAATTAAAAAAATTAAAAGGCAGTTTCACAGTCTCATAAAGAAACATCATACCTATCCCTAACCTGAAGTAAAAATGAGAACATTTCTCATGTAAATATAAAATGCCTACTTATCAGAAGCTTATTAAAGTATATGGGTTTCATGGCCAGGTATGGTGACCCATGTCCATAATCTCAACACTTTGGGAGGCCGAGGCAGGAGGATTTCTTGAGGCCGAGAGTTCATGACCAGCCTGGGCAACATAGTGAGACCCTGTCACTGTAAATAACAATAATAATGACAATAATAACAATAATTTAAAGGAACAAATATATGGGGGTTTCAGGAAAAAAAATTTTAATTTTAAAGATGTGGGGTGCAATTCAGGGTTAGGTATACAAATAAATGTTGATTATGCAGGTACCCTTGTTGATGAGGTGTGCCCCTCCCTCCCCTGGCAGTTTCCCACTACTGCCAATCCCTTTCTTCTAGTATTATGATAATTGTTCAAGGTCTGCTGATGAGTGAGAACATATGGTACTCTGTTCTTTGTTTCTGTTGATAGATCACTGAGTATGATGGACTCTAAATCCATCCCAAGTTGCTGCGAAGTCCATATGTTTGTTCTTCTTTATGACTGCATAATATTTCATTGTGTGTATGTACCACTTTTTTTATTCAGTCCAGCTTCGATGGGCAACATGGTTGGTTCCGTGTTCTTGCTATTGTGAATAGAGCTGCAACAAACATGCATGTGCAGGTATCTTGTTGGTAGAACGATTTGAGTTCCTCTGGGTATATTCTCAATAGGGGAATTGCTGGATCATATGGAAGGTCAATTTCTAGTTCTTTCAGAAATTGCCACACTGTCTTCCAAAGAGGTTGCACTAGTTTGCATTCCCTCCAGCAGTGTAGAAGTGTTCCTTTTTCTCCACATCCTCCCCAGCATCTGTTGTTTGTTTTACTAATGATGGCCATTCTTACTGGAGTGAGGTGGAATCTCAATGTGGTTTTGATTTGCATTTCTCTGATGATGAGTGAGGCTGAGCACTTTTTCATGTGTCTGTTGGCTGCCTGTGTATCTTCTTTTGAGAAGTGTTTATTCATGTCTTTTGCCCACTTTTTAATGGGGCTATTTGTTTTTTTTCTTTTCGGGGCATTTGAGTTCCTTGTTGATCCTAGAAATTAGGCCTTTGTCAGATACACCGTTGGCAAATATTCTTTCTCATTCTGTGGGCTGTCTCCCTGCTCTCTTGACGGTTTCTTTTACTTTGCAGAAGCTCATCAGTTTGATGAGGTCCCACTTGTTTATCTTATTTTTTATGGTATGGGCACTTAGGTCAGGAATTGGTTGCCAGACCCAATTTCCATAAGGGCGTCTCCTGCATTTTTTTTTTTTTTTGAGTTGGAGTCTCACTCTGTCACCCAGACTGGAGTGCAGTGGCTGCTCCCAGCCACCGCAGCCCCAACCTGCTGGGCTCCGGCGATCCTTCCGCCTCAGCCTTCCAAGTAGCTGGAACTACAGGCGCACGCTACCGTGCCCGGCTCATTTTTTATTTATTGTAGAGATGAGGTCTCGCCAAGTTGCCCAGGCGGATCTCGAACCCACTGGCTCAGGCAATCCACTCACCTCAGCCTCCCAAAGGCGCGGGATTACAGGCTGAGCCACCGAGCCTGGCATCTCCTGCATTTTCTAAGATTCTTATGGCTTGAGGTTTTACCTTTAGGTCTTTGATCTATTTAGAGTTAATTTTTGTGTATGATGATAAGTAGGGGTCCTTCAATCTTCTGTATGTGGTTAGCCAGTTTTCCCAGCACCATTTACTGAATAGGTTTTCCTCTCCCCAGTGGTTGTTGTTGGAGGCTTTGTCAAAGATGAGTTGGTTGAGGAATTGAGGCTTTGCTTCTGGAATCTCTATCCTGTTCCTTTGGTCTATGTGCCTGTTCTTGTACCAATACCAGGCTGTTTTGATTACTGTAGCCTTATAGTAAAGTTTGAAGTCTGGTAGTGTGATACCTCCTGCTTTGTTTCTTTTGTTAACGATTGTTTCTAAGGATTGTTTTGGCTATTTGTGGTTGTTTTTGTTTCCATATGAATTTCTGTATTGTCATGTCCAGGACTGTGAAGAATGATGTTGGTACTTAATGGGTATTACGTTGAATCTGTAGATTGCCTTTGGCAGGATGGACATCTTAACAATATTGATTCTTCTTCTCCATGAGCATGAAATATTTTTCCATCTGTTTGTGTCTTCTTGGATTTCTTTGAGCAGTGTTTTGTAGTTCTCATTGTAAAGGTCTTTCACTGGTTTCAGAAGAAATTATGCCAAAATGTTCATTGTCAGGTCAGGCATGATGGCTCATGACTATAATCCCAACACTTTGGGAGGCTGAGGTGGGAGACTTGCTTGAGCTGAGGAGTTCAAGACCAATCTTAGGAGCATAGTGAGACCTCGTCTCTACAAATGAAATAAATAAATAAATGAATAAATAAATAAAATTAGCCAGGCATGGTGGCACACACCTATTGTCCCAGCTACTCAGGAGGCTGAGGCAGAAGGATCACCTGAGCCCAGGAGGTTGTGGCTTTGGTGAGCCATAATGTGCCACTGCATTCCAGTCTGGGCAACAAAGTGAGGCCACGATGCAAATAAAATAAAATAAAATAAAATAATTGCAGTTATCATTTAGTAGGATTGTAGCCATTTTTTTCTTATTATCTATCTTCTCTAAAAATGAATATATATCTGTGACAGGATAAAAAGTAGAGGTTTTGTTTCAATGAAGTTATGGGTTTTTTTTTTGAGTAGGAGTCTCATTTTTTCACCCAGACTGGCATGCTCCTGGCCACTGTAGCCTCGACCTGTAGGGCTCAGGTGATCCTTCTGCCTCAGCCTTCCAAGTAGCTGGAACTACAAGCATGTGCCACCACACCTGGCTTTTATTATTATTATTATTTATTGTAGAGATGGTGTCTCGCCAAGTTGCCCAGGCTGGTCTCAAACCCGTGAGCTCAGGCAATCCTCTCACCTCAGTCTCCCAAAGTGCTGGGATTAGAGGCACACGCCACCATGCCCAGATAATTTTTTGATTTATTGTAGAGATGGTGTCTCACCGAGTTGCCCAGGCTGGTCTCGAACCTGTGGGCTCAGGCAATTCTCACCTCAGCCTCCCAAAGTGTTTCAATGAAGATTTTCATTATATTTTATTTAGCACTCAAAAACTAAACAGCTAACCAGAGGAGCCACTGACAATTGCTAAATTCTCTCTCTTTTTTTTTTGAATCAGAGTCTCACTGTCACCCAGGCTGGAGTGCAATGGCACACTCATGGCTACCACAGCGTCATCATGCTGGGCTCAGACTATCCTTCTTCCTCAGACTAGCCTTCCAAGTAGCTGGAGCTACCAGTACGCACCACCATGCCCAGATAATTTTTTGATTTATTGTAGAGATGAGGTCTTGCCAAGTTGCCCCGACTGGTCTTGAACCCCTAGGCTCAAGCGGTGCTCTTGCCTCCACTTCCCAAAGTGCTAGGATTACTGGCGTGAGCTACTGCACTTGGCCGATTGCTAAATTCTTGATTATAGAAAGCCAGTAATTGGGTGCAACTCACTCTCCTGGGAAATTCAACTGCAAACTCCTACACGTGTATCTGAATCAGGGTCTCCCAAGCTGCTTGGAGATTGTCAGGGAGCCTCAGATTGCAAGTCTAATTTATGAACCAAAACATATTGTCTCAAATGATCTGTAAAAGTGTGCGTGTGAGGCCGGGCGTGGTGACTCACGCCTATAATACCAGCACTTTAGGAGGCTGAGGTGAGAGAATTTCCTGAGCCCACGGGTTTGAGACTAGCTTGGACAACTTGGTGAGACCTTGTCTCTACAATAAGTCAAAAAATTAGCCGGGTGTGGTGGCATGCGCCTGTACTTCCAGCTGCTTGGAAGGCTGAGGTTGGAGGATTGCCTGGGCCTAGCAGGTCAAGGCTGTGGTGGCTGTGAGCCACTCCAGCCTGGATGACAGAGTGAGACTCTGACTCAAAAAAAAAAAAGGAAAAATAAATTTACTCTATTTGGCCAAGTGCCATGGCTCACGCCTATAATCCCAGTACTTTGGAAGTTGGAGATGGGAGGATAGCTTGAGCCCAGGAGTTTGAGATCAGCCTAGACAACATATTGAAACCTTGTCTTCATAAAAAATCAAAAAATTAGCTGGGCGTGGTAGCAGACACCTGTAGTACCAGCTGCTCAGGAAAGAGGAAGGTGAATCCCTTCAGCCCAGGAGTTGAAGTGATCGTGTCACTGCACTCCAGTCTGAGTGACCAAATGAGACCTTGATTCAAAAAATAATAATAGCTTGCTATATTTACTTTAGATATTGTTATTATTATTCCCATCTTACCGCTGATGAAACGGTGTCAAATGTTAATAATTTGTTAATAGTTTGACTTCAGCTTCCCATCATCTGCAACCCACCTGAAAGAGGCCCTGTTGAGTTGCCCGTACTGATTCAAGATCTGGTTCAGCATACTGCCATTTCTGGGGGAGAGTGAGCTGCAATCGGCATCGAAACGTAATGAAGAGCTTGACTGGTGGTTACTTAGGAAAAGACAAGGCTGTTGCTTTAGGCACACACAGGCGCGTCTCTCTAAAACTCCTTATTGAACATCCCCCCACCCATTTCAGTACCTACATCAGTTTTCATATGCACTAGTTAGGGTATTGCCAATGTGCCATAACAAAGAGTCCCAAAGTGCAGTGGTTTAAAGGGTAAAAAGGCTCAGTTCTCTCTCTGTCTCTCCCTCTCTCCCTCCCACTCTCTCCCTGTCTTTCTCTCCCTCTCTCTCCCCCCATCTCCCTCCCTCCCCCCTGCTTCCCTCCCTGTCCCTCTCTCTCCCTCTTCCTCCCTCCCCCCTCCTTCTCTCCCTGTCCCTCTCTCTGCCTCTCCCTCCCTCCCTTTCCCTCTCCCTCCCTCCCTGTCCCTCTCTCTCTGTTTCCCTCTCCCTCTCTTCCTCCCTCTCTTCCTCCCTCTCTTCCTCCCTCTCTCCCTCCAGCTCTCCCTCTCCCTCTCTCTCTCCCTCTCCCTCTCTCTCCCTCTGTTTCTCTCTCTCTTCCTCCCTCTCCCCTTTATGACCCTGGTCAGCAGGACACCTCTCTTGCTACTCAACAGCTCAGGTTCTTCCCAGAGTGTAGCTCTGCTTGACGACATCTGCATCACAAACTGGATGAATTTGGGGTGGCAGGAAGGGGGGTAGGCATGGTTCTGCAAAGGAAGGCCCAGGCTCATAAACACACATTTCACTTCTGCTCACTTTTCTCTGTGGACAACCTAATCATGAGACTGGACCTAAGTGAGCAACTTGCACAGACACAACCCTCCACTCTGCCCCGTGTGCAGGCCCTTGCAGGGCAACTTTCCAGCTCCTCCTGCTAAGAGGGAGGTGGGGTGTGTTTCTCCTCCTCTGGATTCTGGCCGGTGGGGGCTTTGTAGGATGTGGCGGAAGATGAATTTAAGAGGCCTTCCATTTGCTCTCTGGGACTCCTCCTCGGTAGCCACATGGACACGTAGACATGTCCAGTGAGTCTTCTGGAGGATGAGAGACCCTGTGGAGCAGAGATCAGCCATCCCAGCTGAGCCCAGCCAGAACCAATGGCCCATAGAACCGTGAACAAAGTGGGTGGTGGTTGTATGCACACTGGGCTTCCTGGGAAGCAGAGACTGAGATGGAGTTAGTTCAGAATGCAAAAAGAAAAAGAAAGGGGGTGAGCCACCAGGCAACACTGTAAAGATTCTAAGTGTGTCAGCATCCCATCCAAGGAGTAATCTGGGGAAGAGATTCCTGACACTTCCCTGTCAGCCCGGCAAGTTCCAAAGCCAAGAATGCTCAGTAGAGGGACAAAGGGAGAAAAAGCAGTACCTTTCTTTGCCGCTGGTAGGTTCATGACAGAGGCCCCATAACAAAAGACAGATTAACAAGAGAAAAGCGCCTGGCTTGATGGTTTAGCCTGTAATCCTTTGGGAGGCTGAAGTGAGCGGATTGCCTGAGTCCGCGGGTTCGAGACCCACCTGGGCAGCGAGACCTCATCTCTACAATAAATCAAACAATCAGCCGGGGTGGTAGCACATGCCTGTAATTCCGGCTACTCGGAAGGCTGAGGCGGAAGGATCGCCGGAGCCCAGCAGGTTGAGGCTGCGGTGGCCGGAAGCGGCCACTGCACTCCAGTCTGGGCGACAGAGTGAGACTCCAACTGAAAAACAACAACAACAACAAAAAACAAGAGAAAAGCATTAACACTTACTTCTTGTAAGTTTCATGTGACACATGACCCTGTGGAGATGAAGACCCAAAGACATAGAGAAGTCCATGTGTTTTTATGCTGGGTTGTTTTTTTTTTTTTTTTTTTTTGAGTTAGGGTCTTCCTCTGTTGCCCAGGCTGGAGCCCAGTAGCATGACCACAGTTACCGCAGCCTCCACCTGCTGGGCTCAGGCGATTTTCCCTCCCTAGCCTCCTGAGTAGCTGGGACTATAGGTGTGTACCTCCATGCCAGGTTAAATTTTTTTTTTAGTTTATTGTAGAGATAAGGTCTCACCATGTTGCCCAGGCTGGCCTCGAACCCCTGGGTTCAGGAAATCCTCTCACCTCGGTCTCCTGAAGTGCTGGGATTGCACATATGAGCCACCACACCCGGTCTATGGTAAATCTGTTGAAGAAACTGATAGTTGTAGAGAAATGCCACTGGGCAGAGGGTCTGACTAATGGTAATAAACTGGGGGTAATTCAGCAAGGACAGTCTGTTCGGATTATTTTCTGTGTCCCTGTGTCTTTAGAGGTAAAGAGATTCCTTTCCTGTAGGTATAGGAAAGTAGGAAAGGTGCCTCTCGAGTAAGGGTCTTGTGACCTGCTTCAGAAGAAGGTCAGAGAATTCTTTTAAGGCCTACTTCAGGGGAGGAGGGTGGGAGACGGTTAGAGAGACCTTCCTGCTTCTGCTGTCTTCTTAGATGCCAAGGTGCCACATTCTGAGATAGTGTGTTTAGAACCCCATCAAGGAATCCTGCACTGGACAGAAAGAAATGGCTAGGTCTTTGTGTCACTGCCTCGCTCAGTCGTTGGCTAGGGGCCACCCTGAGGTAAGAATGACCTCAGTTTGAGAGCTGACAGCTAACTATACTTCTTGCTGTCCAGCAGTGCACTCTCTCTGGAACAGGGATCTGAGTGGCACATCTTCCCGCATGTCAGCAGAAGTGAGCTGATTCACATAACCGCAAGGGAGATTGGGACTAGAGCCAGACAGCAGCCACCTTTTCTAAAAAAAAAACGTAGGTGATCCCAGGCCCCTCTTGCAGCCAGGGTAAAGGCACAATGGCCACTGATCAGAGCATATGCCCTAGATTTTGAAATGACAATAGTCACGCAAAGAAGGAGCCTGGCAGAATCTTGTCTGGTAGCTGTTTGCAGACACAGGAACAGTGTCTTCAAGCAGCAGTGTCTGGTATGCACTGTCAGTGGGTGAGGGTGCGAGCTGGCTGTGCCCAGGGGCAGCACCAGTGGTCTCTATCTTGCCCAGTACAAATATGGGTATGGCTCCCAGTCTGGTTCATGTCCTCCCAAAGGTTCCATCAGATGCATACTGTCTTTTCTTCCCTTTTTGAGTTGGGCTCTCACTCTGTCATCCAGGCTGAAGTGCAGTGGCACAATCACAGCTCACCACAGCCTTGAGCTCCTGGGCTCAGGTGATCCTCCTGTCTCAGCCTTCTGAGCAGCTGGGACTGCAGGCACACACCACTACGCCTGGCTAATAATGTTTTGATTTTTTGTAGAGACAAGTTCTCGCTATGTTGCCCAAGCTGTTCTCAAACTCCTAGGCTCAAGCAGTCCTTTCCACTCAACCTCCCAAAATGCTGGGATTACAGTGTGAGCCACCAGGTCCGGCCGTGCACTGTTTTTCCAATAGGTTTCCTCTCCTGCTTAAATCTACCAGAGTAGTTTCCTGCTGCTTGTGACTGAGATCCTGACTGAAACAGAACATATGACTTTTTTATTTCAGCCTGCAAAGATGGGGAACAGGAAATGTTCCTTTCCACTTTGGATGAACTCTTTCTTTTTTTTCCCCTGTTTTTATTTTAGAGTCAGGGGTACATGATTGTATTTGTTACATGGACATGTTGTGTAGTGGTGGGGGTCAGGCCTCAGGCGCCCCATTTCCCAGATAGTGAACATTGTATTGGATGAATTCTTAGATTTGGAGATGCTGTGGAAAGAAGCACAAAGCTGCACAAGAGTCTAATGGATTTTCCTTTGTTGAGTCAGACGACTTGAGTTTGATGTCTTTTGCCATCTGCTTGCTATATGACCTTGAGCAATTCCATTTCTGTCTCTAAAATACCATGTACAGTACATGCACCGGGGGTTGTTGTGAGGGTGACATGTGATAGTACATGTGAAAGTAATCTTTAAAGGGTTGAGTACTTAACAAGTGTAAGTTATTTTTAAATATAAAAAAGTCGACCACACTCTTGCTCCAAACCTAATACGCTAGTTCCGCCCACCCCCCACACCTGGGACAGTTTGGATCACAATTAAAGTCAGTTTATGAGCTGGCACACATTCTTCACATAATCTGAGCTTGTTCTAACCTGTTTGTATAATTCACTGGTGATGTTTATTGTGCCAAGTGCCCCTTGGTCATTTTCTTCTTGCTGTATAAGTAGTGGGAGCCACCCATCTCAATAACTTAATACGTTTTCAAATTGGTGAAAAAATAAGCTTTGTCATTTGGGGTCTAAAATAAAACAAAGTAAACTTAATGTGGGTGCAGCAAGTAATTTTCATGATTATTTATGCCATCTACGGACTGATCTTAGCATTTTTCCGTTCTTAGTTTGGAGTATCGGAACTTGGTTAGAGAACTTGAATAAGTAGTAGGGAACCAATCCAGGAGAGAGCAGGCATACAAATATCTCTCTAATTATTCTTGAGATTCTTCGCAAAACATTATTTGGCTGGCACATAATACATTGATTATGCAAAAATTAGAAAATAGAGATAAGAAAATATTTTCAAATCCTATTACTACTCCTCTGGTATGTAGTGTCCTGCTGTTTTGTCTGTTTGCTTTTGAGACTGGGTCCCACTCTATTTCCCAGCTTGGAGTGCAGTGGCACAACCATAGTTCACCGTAGCCTCGAACTGCGGAGGCTCTCCCCCCTCAGCCTCCTGCGTCGCTGGAATTGCAGGTCTGTGCCACCACAACTGGCTAAGTTTTAGCCTATTTTTGTAGTGATGGCATCGCGCTATGTTGCCCGGACTGGTCTCAAACCCCTGGCTGCAAGTGATCCTCCTGCTGCTGCCTTCCAAAGCCCTGGGATTAAAGATGTGAGCCACCATGCCCCACCAGGGGTCTATTGTTTGGTTGTGTACTTGAGTATAACTATTCACTGCTGAGTAACACACCACCCCAGACTTACCGGCTCTTGCAAAACATCATAATGTGTGCAGATTCTGTGTGTCACGCATTCAGATGGGGATTGTGAAATGGCTTGTCTCTGCTTCGCGATGTGCAGGGCCTGCGCTGGGAGAATTGCTGGTGGCTCATTCTGGAGGCTGGAGTCACTCGTAGCGTCTTCACTCAAAGCTCTGCTGACTGGGCTTCCATGTCCTGCAGGCTAGTCTTAGCTGGGACTCCTGACTGGAAGACTCTGGTCCACTGGGAGACTTCAGCCAGCCACTTCCCTTCAGCATCTCGGTGTGAGTTGGGCCTCTCCCAGGATGGTGGCTGGGTTGCGAGAAGAACTGTCCCAAAATGAAACTCCCAGAGAGTGAACGTTCCAAGAGAACCAGTCAGAAACGGTGTGACTTCTCGTAAATTAACTTCGGAGTCTGCATCGTGCTACTTCCGTCATATTCCGTTGTTAAAGTGGTCACCAGCTTGCCCAGACACAAGAGGAAGGGGACAGACATAGACCACACCATCTAAGGGGAGGAATGTCAAAGAATTTTAGAGCCAGATTTAAAATACGCATCTTGTTAGACTTTTTAATATGATCTACAAAAGATACCCATACACACATACATGTAAGAGTGCATTTACGTGCACTTCTTAAAACAAAAATATCACGTCTTTTGTGTTAAGCAAAATTTTATGTAACAAGGAAAGAAAAGTTTGATTGAGATGATTGCTGACTTTAAAAACCATTACGTTCTGAAAAGTTCTATACAACTATCTTAAGGTAATCACCAGTCAAAATATATTTTAGAGTTTCTTTTTTTTTTTTTGTATTGGAGTCTCACTCTGTTGCCCAGACTGGAGTGTAGTGGCACGCTCCTGGCCACCGCAGCCTCAACCTGCTGGGCTCCGGCGATCCTTCCGCCTCAGCCTTCCAAGTAGCCGGAACCACAGGCGTGCACTACCACACCCGGCTAATTTTTTTGAGTTATTGTAGAGATGAGGTCTTGCCAAGTTGCCCAGGCGGGTCTCAAACCTGCAGACTCAAGCAATTCACTCACCTCGGCCTCCCAAAGCGCGGGATTATAGGCTGGGTTACCAAGCCCGGCCTAGAGTTTCTTAAAGATTAATTCGGTCAAAAAAATAAAATTTTGGAAAGACAGTATCTGTTGAGAGTTAGCAAATATACATAAACAATCAATGATAATGTTTCTCATTTCAAAACTTTTGAGTTCAACATTTTATTTGAAGACTCTAGACCCAGCCTAGTTGAAAAAGAGCTAAATAAGGTGTTATTTCATCTCAAATATTACTCAAATATAACATGAATTCCATACAGCAAAATTATGGCTTGACTTTTTTGTGGTTATAGACTGGCCATAGAGAGGGCCCTTCACATGTGGCGTGCATGAAATCATCTGGGCCTGCCCAAGGGCAGAGTGATGAGGTGGCCTGCATTTCTTTGTCTTTTCTTTTCTTCTTTTTGAACTGTCTCACCCTGAGGCTAGTGTGCAGTGGCATGATCATGGCTCACTGCTGCCTCAACCTGCTGGGCTCAGGCAATCGTTCTGTTTCAGTCTACCGAGTAGCTGGGACCACAGGCACGTGCCACCATACACGGCTAAGTGTTTTACAATTTTTTGTAGAGATGAGGTCTTGCTATATTGTGCAGACTTGTCTTGAATTTCGGGGCTCACACGATCCTCCTGCCTCAACTTCCCAAGGTGCTGAGGTCGCAGGCATGAGTCCCTGCTCCTGGCCAGATAACTACTTTAAATAATATTTGTAGACATTATTTACCTAGAGCTTTGAAAGACAAGAGGAAGATTAGTTAAAATGATTGAATCTAGGGCCGGGCTGGTGGCTCAGCCTGTAATCCCGCGCCTTGGGAGGCCGAGGTGAGTGAATTGCCTGAGTTTGAGGGTTTGAGACCCGCCTGGGCAACTTGGTGAGACCTCATCTCTACAATAAAAAAAAAAAAAAATTAGCTAGGCATGGTAGCACGCGCCTATAGTTCCAGCTACTTGGAAGGCTGAGGCAGAAGGATCACTGGAGCCCAGCAGGTCAAGGCTGCGGTGGCCAGGAGTGGCCACTGCACTCCAGTCTGGGTCACAGAGTGAGATTCCAACTCAAAAAAAAAAAAAAAAAGATGGAATCTATACTATGGAATGAATTATGATGAATTATGTAGAATTATAGCTTAGGTATAACCATATTCGATGTGTAGTTATAATACTTTTCCGGCATAATTAAACGTGACTCTTTAATTTTTCTTTGCTGCAGAGTACTTATCTCCAGCTCAAATAATGTATTTTTCATCATTTATTTTCTACTGACTGACATGCTAAGCACTAGGATTACGGGAACTTTGTTTTGTTCACCAATGTGGGCCTAAAACAGTGTTTGGCATATAGTAGGCTGTGTATTCATATGTGATGAATAAATGGAATGCATTTATAGATGAATGATTCTGGTGTCCCTTATCCTTCGGATTTGGGTGAGACCCTTTCTTCACAGGGACAGAAAGTAGAATAGTGGTCACTGTGGGAGGAGGCAATGAGCAGGTATTGTTAAATGGGTACAGAGTTTCACTTCAGGAGGATGAAAAAGTTTTCTTCTCTGCTTGTCTTCAGACCCACCTATGCATCCTGATGGTCACATTACTTTCTACTGTCGAGAGTGGGAACCCTAAATGCAAAGGTTCCCCTGTCTAAGATTGGTAAGACTGCAGATTTAAAGTACAGTGTATTCAAGAACTGTATTTTTATGGTTCTGGTTACACTATGTGTGGCTCTAATTCTTCTCCACAACTGCTGGGAAATGCCCCTGAAAGCTGCCATCAAGTGCCTTCCGCAAGCGCTGTGGCAGCTGGAAGAGTTTCAGGAGAATGACTTCCCGAGTGAGATGGCTGGGAGATTCTCCATCCTATTCCCTCTCCTTGGAAAACTTCCCCTCTGTTGTCACCTTGGCCATCATGACATTACCTTGCTAGGGGCGCTACTTATCTGTGCTAGGCATATATGTGGTATATTAGGCATTCACACAGTAGAAGGTGCTTAGTACATGCTAATAGATTGATGAAGAATTATTATTTAAGGTCAACCGTTAGGAAACGTGTATCTAATAATTACATTACACCAAAGAAGATATCGAGAAACACATGGAAATGTGTTCAACATCACTAATTATTAGGAAAATGCAAATCAAAACCACAATGAGATGCCATTTCACACCCATTGGAATGTCTTTTTGAAAAGGCCGGGCCCTGTGGCTCAGGCCTATAATCCCAGGGCTTTGGGAGGCTCAGGCAGGAAGGCTGCTTGAGCCCAGGAGTTCAAGACCAGCCTAGGAAACACAGCAGGACCTTGTCTCTGTCAAGAAAAAAAAAAATTACTCGTGCTGTGGTGGCCCGCACCTGTAGTCTCAGCAACTTGGGTGGCTGAAGCAGAAGGATTACCTGAACCCAAGGCTGCAGTGAGCAGTGATCCTGCCATTGCACACCAACCTGGACAACAGAGTGAGACACTGACAAAAAAGAAGAAGGAGGGGAGAGGGGAGAGGGGGAGGAGGAGGCAGAAGAAGAAGAAAAAAGAAAAAGAGAAGGAAGGAAAGAAGGAAGAAAAGGAAAAAACTTGTGGGTGAGAATGTGGGGAAATTGAAACCCCTGAGCATTGCTGGTGGGACTGTAAAATGGCACAGCCACTGTAAAGAATGGTAATTCCTTGAAAGATTAAACATAGAATTAATGCCCCAGGAATGCCACTTCCGGGTACATACTAAAAAAGTTGAAAGCAGAGATGGAAAGAGATATTAGCATACGATGTTCACAGCAGCATTATTCATAGTAGTAAAAATACATCATCAACCCTAATGTCCACTGAAAGGTGAATGAATAAGCAAAATGTGATATATACATAAGTGGAATATTAGTCAGCCTTAACAATGAATAAAATTCTGACACACGCTACTATGGGGAGGAGGTCAAGGCTGTAGCATCACGGAGGCCAAGTATTGTGTGGTTTCACTTGTATGAGGTGCCTGGTGTAGTCAAACATCTGCTTTACAGGGACAGAAAGTAGAAGCGGGTTACCAGGCTGGAGTCAGGAGGCAATGATACTGTTTTGGAGATAGGTGGTGGTACTGGCCACACAACAGTGCGACTGTACTCAAGGTCACTAAATAGTGCACTTAAAATCGTTAAAATGTTACATTTTATGCTAGGGATATTTTATTACAAAAGACCCCAAAATTATATTAAGATTTGACCAATCTCTTTCTATATTAAAAATATATCATTGCTCAGTGGTTCAGCCTGTAATCGCGGCACTTTGGGAGGCTGAGATGAGTGGACTGCCTGAGCCTAAGGGTTCGAGACCAGCCCGGGGAATTGGCAAGACCTCGTCTCTACAATAAATAAAAAATTAGCTGGGCGTGGTAGTGCGTGTCTGTAGTTCTGGCTACTTGGAAGGCTGAAGCAGAAGGATTGCTGGAGCCCAGCAGGTAGGTCAACGTTGGGGTGGCTGTGAGCGTGACACTGCACTCCAGCCTGGATGACGGAGTGAGACTACAACTCCAAAAAAAAAAAGTATCGTTGGAAAACTGTGAGTTAAAAATGGAAAGAAATTTTATTTTATTTTATTTATTTTATTTTTTTGAGTTGGAGTCTTACTCTGTGGCCCAGACTGGAGTGCAGTGGCCGCTCCCGGCCACCGCAGCCTTGACCTGCTGGGCTCGGGCGATCCTTCCACCTCAGCCTTCCGAGTAGCTGGAACTACAGGCGCGCACTATCACGCCCAGCTGAGTTTTGATTTATTGTAGAGATGAGGTCTTGCCAAGTTGCCCAGGCGGGTCTCGAACCCGTGGGCTCAGGCAGTCCACTCACATCAGCCTCCCAAGGCGTGGGATTACAGGCTGAGCCACCGAGCCTGGCTAAAAAATGTTAAAAATTAAAAATGCAATTGAAAAATAAGTAACTATAGAAGTAAATATGTTTTGTTTTGTTTTTTGAGTTGGAGTCTCGCTCTGTTGCCCAGGCTGGAGTGCAGTGGCACAATCATGGCCCACAGGAGCCTCAAACTCCTGGGCTCAGGAGATCCTTCCACCTAAGCCTCCCAAGTGTAGCTGGGACTACAGATGTGCACCACTATGCCTGGCTAATTTTTTGTAGAGACCAGGTCTTGCTATGTTGCCCAGGCTGATCTTGAACCCCTGGACTCAAGCAATACTCTCACCTCCGCCTCCCAAAGTACTGGTACAGGTGTGAGCCACTACGCTTGGCTGGCTCCCACAGATTTAAGGGGTGGGAAGGGGAACATGACTGTTTTGCTTATTTATTTTGAATCAGAGTCTCACTGTTTCGCCTAGGCTGAAGTGCAGTGGCATGTTCATGGCCAGTACAGCCTCAACCTGCTGGGCTTAGGCGATCCTTCTGCCTCAGCCTTCCAAGTAGCTAGCACTATGGGTGCATGCTATCATGCCTGGCTAATTTTTTGATTTATTGTCGAGACGAGGTCTCACCAAGTGGCCCGGGCTGGTCTCAAACCCCTGGGCTCAGGCAGTCCTCTTGCCTCTGTCTCTCACAGTGCTGGGATGACAGATGTGAGCCACAGCTCCCGGCTGGACCTGCTGACACGAGCATTTCATTTCATGTTGGCTGGTGCACAGTGTAAGGAGCAGGCAGTAGCCAGTTGGTGTCCAGAGAGACAGGAAACCCAAAGACTACAGCCAAGGGCCCTGGATTCCTTCCACATCACAAGTTCTCTCCCTGAAGTGAGGAGGTCAGCACTGACTGCCACCCGGCGCCCCCTCATCTGGCCCCAGAAAGGAGAGCAGGGGTAGGCAGTAGGGGCTGTGGCATGCCCTGGGAAGCCGCCGGAGGGGTCCTGGCCTTGCCATGGCTGGCGGAGATGTCAGGGTCTCTCAGCCCAAGCAACCAGGAGGTGAGGATCAAGTCCAATCATCAAATTCAAAGTCACCTCACCTTTCTTCTAAAGTGTTCGTTTGTCTCTTTATTTTTCTAAAATTTTATTTCATTTTAGAGTTGTGGGACAATGTGAGGATTTGCTACGTAAGTGAATTACATGCAGGTGAGGTTTGGGCTTCTAGCAAGCCCTCTTTCCCCGGTAGTGGACCTGGTACCCAGCAGGTGGTTGGGTGTCCCTTTTCCCCCATCCCTCTCTCCCTCCCCCCTCCGCATATGGGGTTCAGTGTCAGTCGTTCCTGCCTTTGTGCTTGTGTGCCCAGTGTTTAGGGCCCACTTATGAGTAAGAACACGTGGAGTTGTTTTTGTCTCTGTGATAGTTCACTTGGAATGATGGTCTCCAGCTGTGCTCATGTTGCTGCAAAGGATGTGATTTTGTTTATCTTAATGACTGCATAGTATTCCAACGTGTATGTATGCCACATTCTCTTTATCCAGTCCACTTTCATGAGCATTTGTCTGTGTTGGTTCCATGTTTTTGCGATGGTGAATAGTGCTGCAGTAAACATATGTGCACAGGTGTCTTTCTGATTTATGTTCCTCGGGGTATATTCCCAGAAGTGGGATTGCTGGATTGTACGTTACATCACTGTATTCGGGCTATTATCTGCGAACATGTTCCACTTTTTTCAGGAATTGGCAAAGACACTGCCAGGAGAAGCAGGCATATAACATCAATAAGGGTGCCTGATCCCAGTCCAGGCGAAGTGAGGTCCATTGGGAGGCCCAAAACATCACCTGTACCTGAACCATGTATGTGCACCATTCTAACTTGTACCCACGCTTTAAAATTTAATTTAATTTAAAAACAAGAAAGAAAGTTTTCCAATTTTTCTTGTGATCATAATAAGAGCATGCACGGAAAGTTTACTCCATGCCATGGAATTGTGCTAAACACTTCATGTGTCTTACCTCATTTCAACGACCTGTGAGGAAGGTACTATTCTCATCTGCATTTTACAGGTGGGGAGGCCCAGAAATGTTAAGCAATGCCCAAAGGGACAAAGCCAGAATTCAAATCCAGGTCGTATTGAATCTCTTGCCTGCATTGTAACTACTAAGTTTTGTTTTTTGTTATAAAAGAATAAAGCATTTACAATAATTCTCTGATAGATGAAAAAAGAGGTCAGATCCTATTAGGCTGAACAATGTAAAAGGGCTGTTTTTATAGGTCAAAATAGTAAAAGGTTGGCAACCTCATAGAGTTCAATCTAATAATTCAAAACTGAACAACTGATGAATTTTCTCTTTCATGTCCTGAACATGGTAATGGCCAAACGCTGCATGTTCTCACTTGTAAGCGGGCCCTGATCATGGGTCACACAAGCACAAGGGTGTGATCAGCAGATGCTGAACACCACTGGGGGGGAGGGGCTCGTGGCAACACACTGGAAACCTGGTCCCCTATCAGGGTGAGAGAGAGACCACTAGAAGCCCAAACTTCACCTGCGTGCAACCTACCTATGTAGTAAAGCCTCACTTGTACCCATGACTCTAAAGTAAAGCAAAATAAAATAAAATAGAAAAAAACATGGTAATGGGACTAATGTGCATACAGTTATGAATTGCTGTTCAGTTTTTTCATCATCCTGAAAACAAAGGTGTCCCCTGATAGCTGGCTTGGAACCTTGGATTACCCTTCTCTTTAGAGAAAAGGAAGTCCCCAGGGAAGGGTAGGGCTACTGCGTCGACCTCCACTTTCCATTGGCCATGTGTGGACCCCGGTCTTCACACTGCCCTTTGGGGATGTCATGGGACCTGTCTGCGCTGGAATGCTCCAGGTTTTTAGTGTCCTTCCTCTCCAAATAGTAAGTCCTTACATTATTTAATCTATGAAAAATTGCCTCTGAACATCTCTTTGCTTCATTTTCTTACAATGGCAATGATGAGGAGGGACCCGGAAAAGACTGGAGTTTATGCAAAATTGTGGATTTATTCTTACATGTTTAAACTTCAAAATACTCTCCCTCTGATGTAATACATCAATCAAGATGCTTCTTCCACTGCCCAAAATAGTTTCTGAGCTCATCAATTTGATGCCTTTTAGTGCTTCTGCCGTTTTTTTTTGTTTCACCTCTCCCACATCAGCAATATTTTTCCCTTTGAAGGCTTTTTTCAGTCAATGAAACAAACAAACAAAAATACTGCTTGGGGGGAGATTGAGTGAATAGGGAGGGTGGGGCGCTGGTGTCATGCTGTGTTTGGTCAAAAACTGCTGAACATTCAGCACACTGTGGGCAGGTGCGTTGTCACAGTGGAAGAACCAGTCACCTGCTTACCACAACTCAACTCGGGACGCTTCTTCTGCAAATCATGATGCAGCCTTCTCAAAACTTCCAGATAAAAACTTTGGCTGACCATTTGATTCAGAGGAAAAAATTGAGTGAATGACAAGGGGCATGCTCTCCAAAAGATAATTCTGGGTTTTTGGGGTCCCCCTCATACAATGTCATGTGCAAGTGTGTGTGTATAGAGAGTCTTGTGCCTCAGAGTGACATCTTGGTCAATGATGGACCACATATATGAAGGTTGTCTCATAAGATGATAATACTGGTTTTTCCCTGTGTTTAGACGTGTTTGGCTGCACAAACACCACTGTGTTACAACTGCCTCTAGCACTTCAGTACAACCACATGCTGTACAGGTTTGTAGCCTAGGAGCAAGAGGCCATACCACACAGCCTAAGCACGGAATAGACTATGCCATCAAGGCTTGTTTACATGCACCCCACGATGTTTGCACAGTGACAAAACTGCCCAGCAACCCATTTTTCAGAACATTCCTATCATGAAGGAGACACACGTATATAATTGAGTAAATGCTGACAAGAAAACTCTCTTCCAGCCAGGCTTGGTGGCTCAGCCTGTAATCCTGCACTTTTGGGAGACTGAGGTGAGTGGATTGCCTGAGCCCGCGGGTTCAAGACCCGCCTGGGCAACTTGGCGAAACCTCATCTCTACAATAAATCAAAATGAGCCGGGTGTGGTAGCGTGCACCTGTAGCTCCAGCTACTTGGAAGGCTGAGGCGGAAGGATCGCTGGAGCCCAGCAGGTCGAGGCTGCAGTGGCCGGGAGTGGCCACTGCACTCCAGTCTGGGTGACAGAATGAGACTCCAACTCAGAAAAAAAAAAAAAGAAAACTCCCTTTCAAAACAGTGCATTTCTGTCTTCTGTCTCATTTATATAAAAGCAGCTATAAGAAAATTTTTTATAATAACACATTAAAAGATCGAAGTTTTTAAAAAGGGAGGAAATTCTGACACATGCTACAGCATGGGTAAACCTTGATGGACATTGTGCTGAGGGAAATAAGCCAGTCACAGAATGACAGAGACTGTATTATTTCACTTATATGAAGTGGATAAACCCTAGAGTGGACAAACTCATAGAAAGTAGAATGGTGATGGCCAGGAGTGGGAGTGGAAGGAGTGGGAAACAAAATTGCTGTTCAGTGAGTACAGTAAGTCCCCTACATACAAACCTTCAAGTTGAAAACTTTCAAAGATACAAATGTGCATTCACATGTACAATCACATAAGTTAGTTTACATGCTTGGTGTACATTGTCAGATGCACGCATCCTCTACAAGTGATTGTGCTTTTGTGCATCTTACTTTACAATACTATATATTTATTTTTTATGTATTACTTGTGTGAAAAATATTATAAGCCTATTGTATTAAAGTACTATATAGCCGATTGTGTTACTTGGGTACCTAGGCTAACTTTGTTGGATTTACAAACAAATTGGACTTAGGAACATGCTCATGGAACAGAACTCATTTGTACATAGGGGACTTGCTGTATAGAGTTTTGCAAGAAGGGAAAGTTCCGGAGATTACTTACACAACAATATAAATATACCTACTGAATTGTATACTTAAAAGTGGTTATGATGGTAAATTTTATGTTATGGGTACTTTACCATAACTTTTTTTTTTTTTTGAGTTGGAGTCTTACTCTGTCACCCAGACTGGAGTGCAGTGGCCGCTCCTGGCCACCGCAGCCTCAACCTGCTGGGCTCTGGCAATCCTTCTCCCTCAGCCTTCCAAGTAGTTGGAACTACAGGTACGCGCCACCACACCTGGCTAATTTTTTTTGATTTCTTGTAGAGATGAGGTTTCGCCAATTTGCCCAGGCGGGCCTCTAACCCGCGGGCTCAGGCAATCCACTCACCTTAGCCTCCCAAAGGCACAGGATTATAGGCTGAGCCACCGAGCCCAGCTATAACTTTTTAAAGAGAGTAAATTTTTTTTTTTTGAGTTGGAGTCTCATTCTGTTGCCCAGACTGGAGTGCAGTGGCCGCTCCTGGCCACCGCAGCCTCGACCTGCTGGGCTCTGGCAATCCTTCTGCCTCAGCCTTCCAAGTAGCCAGAATTACAGGCGCACGCTACCCGCAGACTCAGGCAATCCACTCACTTCAGCCTCCCAAAGCGCAGGATTACAGGCTGAGCCATCGAACCCGGCTGAGAGTAAATTTTTAAAAAACTCCATCTTTCCTAAAATTTCTTATTAGGAATTTCTTATGGGAAGATGTATAGGAAACCTATGAAATAGTCTTAGAATTCCAAAGCAAAAGTGGAGCCCTTCTAAAACAGTGGGTTATTTCTCTTTTTAAACAACTAGTCCTTAAGAGTTAAGGAACTCTCTAGGCTGGGGTGGTGGCTCAAGCTTGTAATCCCAGCACTTTGGGAGGCCGAGGCGAGTGTATTACCTGAGCCTGCAGGTTCGAGACCAGCCCGGGCAACTTGACGAGATCTCTTCTCTTCAATAAATCAAAAAATTAGCCGGGTATGGTAGCATGCACCGTAGTTCTGGCTACTTGAAAGGCTGAGGGGGAAGGATCGCCTGAGCCCAGCAAGTCAGCGTTGGGGTGGCCGTGAGTGTGCCACTGCACTCCAGCCTGGGTGATGGCGTGAGACTTCAATTAAAAAAAAAAAAAGTGTTAAGGAGTATTCTGAATAGAAAAAAGCTAATTGACATTTTTTCTTCATGTAATGCCAGATTTGCTATGTTTCACCTAGAAGTATCTACAGGGCTTGAATGCCTTCATTGCAAGCTCCTTCCAGGACAAATAAACATGTAGCTTTAAAAACATACTGACAGCAGGTTACTCTCATAGTTAAATAGTCTAAAGCCACATTTCATGCTGTTAGACATATTTTAAAAGCATAGCAACTCTAAATGGAAGATTATTATCCTTCCCTCTGTGCCCAAATCAGTAATGTCCAAAAAAATCAGGATTAGATTTATATTCCACATTAACTTTAATACTGCTAATTTAAAGTGTCCCAAAGCTAATTGCTTTTTAATTTTTGTTGTTGAAGTGACAGAAGGTTATCATGCCTTTGTTTTTAAAATGAGGAAGGATCAAAAAATATTTTCTATAACTGTTTGGGATAGCACTTAAGCATCACAGCTAAAACTGTGTGAATAGATGCCCAGTGAACACAGGTGCAGGCATAAAGGGTAAGAGACACAGGTATTTTCTGAGAATAAGGGAATTATGATGTGTCCAAAATGTGGAGGTCAGAAAGTCAGAAAGTCAAATGTAATGAATAAAAGAAAACACGATCTGTAATTAAGAAACTTCAAGATCAGTTGAACATGGTGGCTCATGCCTGTCATCCCGGGACTTTGGGAGGCGGAGGCAAGAGGATTGTCTGAGCCCTGGGTTCGAGACCAGCCAAGGCAACATGGTAAGACCTCATCTCTACAATAAATCAAAAAGTTAGCCAGGCTTGGTGGTGCATGCCTGTAGTCCCAGCCACTTGGAAGACTGAGGTGGAAAGATCGCCTGAGCCCAGCAGGTCGAACCTGCGGTGGCCGTGAGCGTGCCAATGCACTCCAGCGTGGGTGACAGAGGCAGACTCTTACTCTAAAAAAAAAAAAAAAAAAAAGGAAAGAAGCTTCAAGATCAAAGAATGTAAACAAGGTCTCAAAAGCCTTTTCAATGCAGTAAACTCCGTAGGCAGGAACTACATAATTCATATTTATTCTTAATTATTCTGTATTTAATACCTTGTATTGAATACAAATACTGAATATTTATTGGTGAGATCTCTCCAGAAGTAAGCAGACTATCAGTGAAGATAATGAGGCAATTTCTAAACTCACCTTTTGAGCCTTCAAAATATTTCTATATTTTTGTTTTTTCTTTCTCCAATCATAGTTCACATTGCTATAATCTTGACATTGTATGACTTCATATTATTCCCAGTCAATAACTATGAATGGTTAAAACTATCTTTTCAATTGATCTGTTTTGAATAATGCCTCTTCAATGACTACTCATTTTTGAGTAAGAGCATAAACCATTTGAGGTTGTAATCAGCTACCAGTAACAGTATGAGAGTTGACTTCTGTTGGATACTTTGGTTGAGAAACTCAATCTGTGCTCATACATATGAAAGCAGAGGCTGCAGTGACTGCTCTTGCAATACAATAATATTGGGTGTATTTTGGAATTTAGCACTTATAATCTTCATTTATTCTAAATAAATTCTAAGCCATATCCAGATCATTGGACATGAGGTGTTTTAGCAACTCTTAGCTATGTTTTTACTCAACCACTAGAAATAATACTTAGTATCTCATTGTTCACCAGGTCTGAGTTTGATTTTCTAAGGATATTAGATTTCAGCAGTACTTCCATTAAAAAAATGGGCAACCTGAAAGAAAAGATGTGTGTACTTCATTTTAAAGTTTTTACCACATGCATTCCTTTTGTGATAAAAAAGTATTTACAATAAAGATTTACACTTGTTATTATGTTATGTAGATAATGTAAATAATCAAATAGTGTCTAATTCTTCTATAAGAGTAACTATCTGTTGGTCCAAATAATTTTAATCACTCAGATTAAACATAGAGCTAGGTAAAACACAGGGTGTCTAGTTAAGCTTGAATTTCTTTCTTTCTTTTTTTTTTTTTTTTTTTGAGTTGGAATCTCACTCTGTTGCCCAGACCTGCTGGGCTCCAGTGATCCTTCCGCTTCAGCCTTCCGAGTAGCCGGAATTACAGGCGCACACTACCACACCCGGCTAATTTTTTGATTTATTGTAGAGATGAGGTCTCGCCTGCCCAGGCGGGTCTTGAACCCACGGGCTCAGGCAATCCACTCACCTCAGCCTCCCAAAGTCGCAGGATTACTGGCTGAGCCACCAAGTCTAGCAAGCCTGAATTTCAAATAAACAATAAACAATTTTCTGGTATGTCCTAAATATTAAACAGGACATTACTTGTACCAAACACAATTGTTATTTATCTGAAATTTAATTTTAACTAGGTGTCCTATATTTTATTTGTTAAATCTGGCAACCCTACACTGAACACATTAGTTGCTGACAAATAAATGGATTATAATATGTAATAAAACTTTTTTTTTTTTGAGTTGGAGTCTCACTCTGTCGCCCAGACTGGAGTGCAGGGGCTGCTCCCGGCCACCGCAGCCTCAACCTGCTGGGCTCTGGCGATCTTTCTGCCCCAGCCTTCCAAGTAGCCAGAATTACAGGCATGCGCTAGCATGCCCGGCTGATTTTTTGATTTATAGTAGAGATGAGGTCTCGCTGCCCAGGCGGGTCTCGAACCCGCAGGCTCAGGCAATCCACTCACCTCAGCCTCCCAAAGGCAAGGGATTACAGGCTGAGCCACTGAGCCCAGCAAGGCTGAATTTCAAATAAACAATAAACAATTTTCTGGTATGTCCTAAATATTAAACAGGACATACTTGTACTAAACACAATTGTTATTTATCTGAAATTTAATTTTAACTAGGTGTCCTATATTTTATTTGTTAAATCTGGCAACCCTACACTGAACACATTAGTTGCTGACAAATAAATGGATTGTATTATGTAATAAAACATTTTTTTAAATGAGAAAAATAAATAAGAAATGAAGACTTCTATTTTGACAGTATGGTGGGTTAGATACCCTAAACAACCCTCCTATGGGAATAATTGCAAATGCTAGACAAAATATCAAACATTTTTCAATATATCATTGAGCTGGCAAGAATGTAAGGAATCTCTGAAGCCAAAAACAAAGGAAAAGTGAAAACCAGAGAAGGAAGTGGAACAGTTTTCACCTCCAGGACGAATGCTGACTCCTAGTGGCCTTGAGCTTCAGAATAGGCATTCATAAGGGCATGAATCAGGAAGTGAAACCCAGGGTCCCACAGATAGAAGGAGTCGAATAGGAGCTGCCTGTAGGAACAGCGGCCCCCAAAGAAATGTGTCTTCTGCTTAACGGGGAATTAGACACATCTGCCTCACAAAAGGGCACCAGAAAAACAACATGGCTCTGGCTTGATGCTGGGTAGAAGGGGAAAATGCCCTTCCCTGAGAGTTCACATGCATAAGCCAGTCTTCATGTGATTTTGCAGCCCCGATTCCTAACCACCTAAATGTTCCAAAAACCTCAGGTCAAGAATCATGTAAAGTCATCCAGGCCACTAAGTGCACTGAGCATCTGGAAGAAGCAAATACAAATCTTCTCTCAAGAAATCTACTTTTAATCCAAATGGAAAGAATTTCTACTGAAGAGGTTCCAAGTCATATAAACTTGCCAAAAAACAAACAAAAGCACAAAAGCACAGGAAAGAAAACACCATGATCAAGAGCCAGCGGAAGCAATTGACTACAGCACCAAATCTATATATATTTCAGATATTGATATTATCAGTATGGATTCTATACTAGTCTCATTTTTTTGTTTTTTTGAATCAGAGTCTCACTCTGGAGCCTGGAGGGCAGTGGCACAATCATGGCTCACTGCAGCCTCAACCTCTGGGCTCAGGTGATTCTTCCACCTTAGCATCCTGGGTAGCTGGGACTACAGACGTGCACCGCCACACCTAGCTAATTTATTTATCTATCTATCTATCTATTTATTTATTTATTTATTTACTGTAGAGACGAGGTCTTGTTATGTTGCCCAGGCTGGTCTTGAATTCCTGGCCTTAAGCCATCCTCTTGCTTCGGTCTCCCAAAGTGCTGGGATTACAGACATGAACCACCATGGCCAGCCTATTCTCATTTAAAACATTACAAAACCATGCCCAGCTAACTTTTGGATTTATTGCCAAAAAAACCATTAAAAATAAGGCATTAAAATATAAATAAAGAGCATGACACTATAAAAGCAATCAAGCAGTTTTGAAAAAAACAATTAAAACTTCTAGAAGTGAAAAAAATAAAATAATTGAAAAAACTCAACTTCATATTGTAGAAGAGAAACTGGAAGGTAGAGATGAAGAAAGCATCTAGAATGCAGCAATGAAAGGCAGAAATATGGAAAATATGAAAGGCATCAGAGACAGAAAGTGAGAAGGTCTAACATACACGTAATAGGAGTTCCAAAAGGAAAGGAGGGAAATAGGATTGAGGCAATATCTAAAAAGAAATGACTGATGATTTTCCAAAGGAATGAAAAACACTAATGCCCACATTTCAGCTGTCTGATGAATCCTAAATAGCATCAATAAAGAGTGATCTATACCTAGACACCCCACAGTGAAACTGCACAACAATAGCAAAGAGAGAGGTTCAAAGCAGCCAGAACAAAGGCGAGGTTACTCAGAAGGAAAGGTCAGTAGCCAAATTCTCAACAGAGAAAATAATCATCAGTCTAGAATTGTGTACCTTGTGAAACTATTTTTCAAGAATGAAAGCAGAAAAAAAGACATTTTAATATGGACACGAACTGTAAATAGTCCTATACTAAAGCAAAGTCTAAAGAATATTATTGGCACAGATGGAATTTAACTCCATATAAAAGATGTGAGAGATAAGAAGGTATCATATCGTGCTTCCCATTGAAGGTGGACCGGATTTTTAAAATGTGGAACATTTTGATGGAATATTATACAACCATAAAGAAGGACAAAATTATGAACTTTGTAGCAACGTGGATGGATTTAGAGTCTATAATACTCAGTGATCTCTCAGAGAAACAAAGAACTGAGTACCATATGTCCTCTTTCATAGGTGGACCCTGAACGATTATCATGATATTATAAGAAAGGGATGGGATGGGCAGTAGTGGGAAACTGCCGGGGTGGGGGGTACACCTCATCAGTCAGAGTACCTGATCTCAAACCAGGTGAAGTGGGGACCAAAGGAAGGCCCAAACTGTACCTGTATAATGACCATTTGTATACCTAACCCTGAATTGTACCCTATACCTTTAAAATAAAAGCAAAAAATTAAGGAAAAAATAAAGAAGGCATCATAATGTAGCAGAAATCTTCCACAGAGAAACAGGACACCGAGGCATCTTTGCCAGGAAACAGCGTTTATTCATGCTCGCACTGGCTCAGCAGATTCGCATCCAAAGACTGAGCCCCTAATGCAGCGAGGCATTGCCTTATATATTGTTTCTTCACATTGTAACCCCTTTGTCTCCCTTATAAGGTTACAGTTTAGCATTATTCATTTGATTGGATATTTTGTAACTTGAGGCTGCAGTTAGCATTACATGTTACACGCTGATTGGTTTTACATAATCATTTCATTTGCATGTCCTATTTGCTGATTGGTTTACAAGATCACTATCCTGATTGGATTCTGCCAAAAGTTTGAACATGTAGTCTGCCAAAGTAAAAAGCCCAAAAAAGAGAAAGCACAAAGAAGCAGGAAGTAACTTATTTCTCCTTTTTCTGCATTTTCAGAAGGGCCCCTGCCTCAGTAAGCAAAGAAATAGAAAGAGTATGGGTCAATTTGAATAATATTAGCTATAAAAATGATATATTATTCATGGAGTTAAAGAACTAAATTACAAATCAGGAGTGTTAACTCATGCTCACAATCCTAGCACTTTGGAAAGCTGAGGCAGGAGGATTGCTTGAGGAGCTCAAGACCAGCCTGGACAACATAGCGAGACCCAGTCTCTACAAAAAATAAAAAAGTTAGCCAGGTGTGGTGGCATATGCTTGTAGTTCCAGCTGCTCAGGAGGCTGAAACAGGAGAATCACCTGAGCCCAGAAGGTGGAGGCTGCGGTGAGCTGGGATTGTGCTGTTGCACTGTAGCCTAGGTGACAGAGTGAGACCCTGACAACAACACTAAACTGTGGAATATTTAAGGTCTTTGTATTGCTCTAATGGGTTTCTATTAGAAACATATATACACACACGCCAAACTCATAGACAAAGAAATAAGGAAATGGGGGCAGAAACAAGGTCACTCACAGGATTCAAAAAGAGGAAAGAAAGGAGAAAAAATAAGCAAAGTGTGACAGATGAGAAGTGACAGTGGTGGGGACTGGATGAGATCCAGGCTGGAACATGCTGGGACTTGACCACCTGGGGCCAGCAGGGAGGGGAAGCTGGGTGTCCATTCCAATCACTGGGAGTCCTCCCTTCGGGACGCCGCTCCTGCCCCAGGGCTGACGGCCAGACTGTGGCCATCAGGGTGGCTCGTGGTGCCTGACAGCCAGCACGACGAGCACGCTCGGGCGTGTCCAGACAGCCATTGTCCCAGGAGGCGCGGTGCAGCAGGCGTGATGGCAGTGATGACACCAGCTCTCTCTGAAGTCTGCTGCTGGAAGGGAGTGGGGGGGTGGGGCTGGGGAGGCGGAGGGCCTAGGAGGGAGCTCGCAGGGTTGCTTCTGGGCTTCCTCTGTCCCAGGGACTCAGCGAAGGCCGCTACACTGTAGGGAAGCAGCTGTGCCGTAGGCAGGGCACGCAGGGCGTCCAGCCTGGGGGACAGTGCAGAATGTTTGAGGAGCCCTGCAGCACTCAGTGTTGTGGTCGGCTCCTGATTTCCAAGTGCCAAAGAAGATCCCGATGGAGGAAGGCAGGCTAAAAGAATGTCATCTTCCTACCTGTTTGGCTCCTGTTTGACCACTTTCCTCTAGGTCAGGAGCTTTTCTGGGGGAGGGGGTTTCACTGTGTTTCCCAGGCTGGAGCGCAGTGACACAATCATAGCTCACTGCAGCCTCAACTCCTTAGGCTCAAGCAATCCTCCTGCCTTGGCCTCCCAAAGAGCTGAGGTTATAGGCACATGCCTCCACGCTCAGCAGAAGCTGCTTCTTTTTTATTTTTATTATAAAGATGTGAGAAGCTTCTTTATTTGTATTTTCTTTTTTTTTTTTTTGAGTTGGAGTCTCACTCTGTCACCCAGACTGGAGTGCAGTGGCCTCTCCCGGCCACCGCAGCCTCGACCTGCTGGGCTCCGGTGATCCTTCTCCCTCAGCCTTCCAAGTAGCTAGAACTACAGGCACGCACTACCACGCCTGGCTGATATTTTGATTTATTGTAGAGATGAGGTCTCGCCAAGTGGCCCAGGCGGGTCTCGAACCCGCGGGCTCAGGCAATCCACTCACCTCAGCCTCCCAAAGGCGCAGGATTACAGGCTGAGCCACCGAGCCCGGCTTGTATTTTCTACTAACAAATTTATACTCATAATATGTCTTCAGATTTGAGACATTGCCCCTGCCTTTTCATTAAAATTCTGGGTGTTAATTCAGGCCCCAATAAGATTATAAGTAAGCAACAAAACCAAATGAATTGCCAGGCTTTTGTTTTATTTTGTTTTACACAAACCTTTTCCCTGGGCAACAGCTGAGTGGCAAAACATATTCTTTTAACACTGTTTACCAATAGAACTACATAAATCATTACCAACTTAAAGAAAGAAAACAGTTGTAAGAAGCGCTGAAGATAAAAGGGAAACAAAAGTAGAGGCACTAGAAGTTGTGTTTTTCAGGGGAAACAGGATGCCATCTACAGCAAAATATTTA
Organism: Cephalopachus bancanus; assembly: GCA_027257055.1. Classification (NCBI taxonomy): domain Eukaryota; kingdom Metazoa; phylum Chordata; class Mammalia; order Primates; family Tarsiidae; genus Cephalopachus; species Cephalopachus bancanus. Next base: position 193,549 of record JAPVLO010001009.1, on the reverse strand, counting down.
ATCCCTCCTCTTTTTTAAACCAGCAGCTCTGAGAGTCCCCCAAACCACCCACTTATTCACTCAACATCTATTTTGTGACCTTTCTGCATCAGGTCCATGCTGGTGATAAAGAGGTGACTTAGAAGGGTCTCAGACTTTGAAAGACTTCATACTAGTGGAGGGAGAGAAATACGTAAAGAAATAGCTAACAAGAAAAAAGGAAATAATTCTAGTAAATGCTTTCATAGGTGAATAACCAAGAGCTACAAGCATTTATTGTCAAGCACTGTATAAAATGCTCTATGTCAAAGGCCAAATTCAATAATCAAAGTCAAGATCGATAATCAAATTTTTTTGAGTGGATCTCACTCTGTTGCCTCTGCTGTAGTACAGTGATGCCATCATGGCTCACTGCAGCCTGGACCTGCTGGGCTCAGCAATCCTCCTGCCTCAGCCTCCCAAGTAGCTGGGACTACAGGTGTGCACCACCACGCCTGGCTGATTTATATTCTCTTCATTTCATAGACGAAAAACTAGCTTCAGGAAGTATAAAGATTTGCCCGAGTCAGTTAGTAGTGGAGCTGGATTCAAACCAATGACCTCTGGCAGTTGAAGAGAGGCCAGTGAAAAGGTGGCTCTTGAAAAATCTACTTGGTGTTTCATGACGAGGGAGAGAGGAGATGGGGTGAGGGCAGGGCAGTTCTGGAAAGAGAAAAGAAGGTCCAAGGGGGTTGACAGACCCACGGGACATCTTAGGGAAGCAGGAAGCAGTTAGTGGAGCCCTGGGTGAGTCCTGGGGTGAGGAGAGGAGCGGAAGAGGGCAACAGAGCAGAACCCAGAGCCCAGGGGCCCATGCGTCCTCTAGAGGACTGGTGGGGCTCTTCCCTAGCAGAGGAATGGCAGGACCAGATTTGCATTTCAGAAACCTTGCTCTGCAAGGTTAGAGTCTAGGAAGCAGGAAACTATGTGTCTCTCTGGCTCTGGAGATGGGAAAGTGATACTGCTCGGAGAATATAGCCTGGAGAAACCCCAACATCTGCTCCACTGTTTATATTAGCACAACTCCTCAACATCCTTCAGCAGAGAACACGTAAATAGGTTGTAGTGTAGTCCTGTAATGGAATACCATATGGGAGCTAAAATGAATGAATTATAGCAACCTGCGACAACAGGAAGAAGAAATAAAATTGACTGGAGGAAGCAGGCTGCAGAGGAATTAATCCATCTGATGTCATCTTAGTAAAGTTTAAACACTTGCACAGTCTAGGGCCATGCCACCCTGAATGCACTCGATCTCATCTAAAAACTTGCACAGCAACACTTTACATTGTTTATGGATGTATAAATATCCAGAGACAGTATATAACATACATGAGATTGATAACAACAAATTCATGAGCCTGTGCTGGGGAGGAAGGGACTTAGGAACCGGGGGACGGGCTCGTCAAGATGGGTTTATCTGTATATTTCTTTAAGTAAATCGGCAAACATGACAATGTGAGGATTTTGATAAAACAAGTAGTCTGAGCACAGCTGTTTGTTCTTCTCTGTACTCAGCTGTATATTTGAAATACAGCGTGTTTTAAAAGTTAGGCTTGACTGCCAGGTGTAGTGGCTCACATCTGTTAACCCGGCACTTTGAGAGGCTGAGGCGGGAGGATTGCTCAAGGCTAGGAGTTTGAGACCATCCTGGGCAACACAGTGAGACCTTGTCTCTACAAAAAAATTAAAAAATTAGCTGGGTGCGGTGGCACACGCCTATAGTCCCAGCTCCTCTGGAGGTTGTAGCGGAAGGATCACCTGAGTCCAGGAGGTTGAGGCTGTGGTGAGCTCTAATTGTGCCACTGCACTCCAGCCTGGGTGACAGAGTGTGACACCTCCCCCCAGAAAGTTATCCTTGGTCCAAAAGCGTGCACTTTCTCCAATGGTGAGAAAGAAAGAAAAGAAAGAAAGAGAAAGGACTCTGACAACGATGAGTCCCGGAGACCCCTGCGTGAGCTGAAGCAGTAGCAGCGGGAAGGGGAGGCTGTGGGAAGCGGTGACTGTCGGGTCATGGAAAGTGGGGGGTGCAGCATATCCAAATGACCCCCTGCTCTGGCTTGCGGGTGGTGGGGCCGTTCACCAAGAAAGGGAATCTAGGAGAAGAAACTGGTTTGGCTGGGGTGTGGTGTGTGACCCATCGGTGTCAGACGTGTTCAGTCTGAGCTTCTTCCAAGAAGAAGTCTCCTCTCTTCAATTTGATTTGTAGGCTGGGGGCTCAAAGTCTGGGATGGAAATATAAATCTGGTCATCAACATTTACCATGAAAGTAAATGCAAGTATAAGCCTTACTTTGGGAATAAGCATAGATGATCGCTACGCATAACAATTAAAATATGTTGTAATGGAGGCCAAGCTCAGGTATGATAAGTATCACACATCAGCAAAATGCGAACCCTGACTTCCACTCACTGAATTGGAAACTTTTAAGAGAAGTGGTAACCTGACTTTGACAAATTACACATCTACGATCAGGAACACGTGTGGTCTTAACCCCATGTCACCGTGAGGAGGAACTCAGTAACAATCTGCAAGTGAAAAGACATTGCTGCATCACCAGCAGGAAACCTGACGTTGGTGACCCAACAAATACTCAGAATCACCTGGGAAATCTACAAAAGCAATGCAGGTTCCAGACCGACAGAACCACAATTCTGGGGGTGGGGTCTGGGTCATCCTTTTGAAAAGCTTCACAGCCAGGCTGGTCTCTGGTGGGTGTTGGAGCCATAGTGACAGCCCCCGGACAGCAGCCGCCACCTGACATCGTGACAGCCATCTGCCTCAGTGTGATCCTGCACTGGGACCTTGGGCAAGTTGCTTAACCTCTTTGCATCTCAATCTCCTCATTCATTAAATGGGGATAAAAAGAATACCTGCTCTTGGGATAGTTGTAAAGATTGAGTTCATGTATGTCAAGTGTTTGTAACAGTGTCAGGAATAATAGCGTAAATATGCAATCAAGGATAGTGACTCTCAGTGTTGCTTTTATTAACATATATGTCTCAACAGTACTAGCAGACCATTTCTGCTACTATTTTTGTGAACTAAAATAGTCTAATATGTTTTTTATTTTTTTGAGTCCTTTGTGCTAAGATGGCCACTTCTGTCTTCCCAGCCTCTTGGATTTCTTTGGCCCAGGACATTTGTCCTTGAGCTACTGAAGCCTGGAGGAGTGTTTTATGCACAACTAGTCTGTGAGAATTTGGACATTTGATAGAGGGTGGGTTCTTATTCAAATGGCTCTTGTTACTACCCAGGTGCCTCAGCAGACCTGAGATGTTCAGAGTTTCTGGCAGTTTCAGAGACAGCATTTTGTTGGCTAAGGAATTTGTTTCCAAGCACATCTAGTTTGTTGGATTTCAGGCCCATGCATGCCCTAAAAACCTAATTACAGTGTATGGACTTCCTGAGTTGGAAACATCGTATTACTCTCAGATTTTTTTTTTTTTCTTGAGTCAGGATCCTACTCTGTCATGTGGACTGGAGTGCAGTGGTATGATTCCAGCTCCCTGCAGCCTCGATATCCTGGGCTTAGGCAATCCTCCCACCTCAGCCTCCTGAATAGCTGGGACTATAGGCACACACCACCATGCCTAGCTGATTTTTAAAATTTTTTGTAGACACGAGGTCTCACTATGTTGCCTAGGCTGGTCTCAAACTCCCGGGCTCAGGCAGTCCTCTCGCCTTGGCCTTCCAGAGTGCTGGGATTACAGGCATGAGCCACCATACCCAGCAAGCTCTCAGATTTTTGAAAGGAAAGTTCTCTGAATTAGTATGTTAATCCAAACAGGTCCATAAGGATTAAAAAGTACATCATGGACATACTCTTTTTCAATCTTATTAATTACCTCATGCTAACCATGTGCCTTGGGTATATTTTTTGAATATTGCATTGGCTCATTTGTATAGATAGAATTCCTCAATATTGAAAGTTACTTGGTAGTTTTAATTCCACAAGAAGCTAATCATTCTAAGATTTTCACCTAAGCGGTTAATTACATCTAAACTATTACATCTAGAGAGCTAAGTGAAAATATAGCCAAGTGAGAGAGGGCATAAAATGATGCGACATCAAAATTTCAACACATGAACAAATGCTCAACCTTACTAGTCATTAGGGAAATGCAAATTAAAACCACAAAGAGACACCACTACATACCTATCCAGGATGGTTCGAATTAGAAAAACTGACTCTACGACTGTTTCAAGAATGTGGAAGAATCAAACCTCTCACATATTGCTGGTGGGAATGCAAAATGGCACAAACACTTTGGGAAACAGTTTGTCAGTTTCTTATAAAGTTGAACATATACTACTATTTGGACCAGTAATCTCACTCCTAGACATTTATCTAAGAGAAACGAAAACCTACGTTCCCACAAAACCTTTATAAAATATTTATAGCAGCGTCATTTGTCATTGTCCCAAACTGGAAACCACCCAAATGTCCTTCAATGGATGAATGAATAAATGACCCGTAGCCACTTAGACCCACCTAGATGACATCTTGTCCTAATATCTGACACCTGTGAATGTTACCCTAAATGACAAATAAAAGGACTGCAGGTGTGACTAAGTCAAAGATCTTGCCCTGGGGAGAGTCACATGAATCCTTATAAGAGGAAGGCAAAAGGAGATCTGACCCCAGACAGAAGAGGAGGCATTGTGGCCAAGGGGCTGAGATGGGAGTGTTATGGTCAGAAGCCAAGGAGTGGTGGCAACCACCAGAAGCTGGCAAGGAATGGATCTGCCCCTAAAGTCTCCAGAGGCTCTGCCAGCACCTTGATTTTGGCTCAGTATTACTGACTTTGGACTCCTGGCCTGCGGACTGTGGGAGAAGACATTTCTGCTGCTCTAAACCACCAAACGTGGCCGTTTGTTAGAGCAGCCACAGGAAACAAATATGCCACGCAACGGAATAATACTCAGCCACAAAAAGGAACGGGCTACAATGTGTACAGTATGACTGAATCTTAGATACATTCTGCTCAGTGAAAGAACCTAGACTCAGAAGTACATGACTCTGCTTAGGTAACATTATTATGCTATTGAAAAAGCAAAACTATAGGACCAGAAAACAGATTAGTGGTTACCAGGGGTTAAGGTTGATTATGAAGTGAAGGGGTGAAGGGCAACCTAAAAAAAAAACCCTGTTTTTAATATTTTTTTTTTTTTGGTAGAGGTGGGGAGGGTCTTTGTTGCCCAGGCTGGACTCAAACTTCTGGCCTCAAGCAATCCTCCCACCTCAACCTCCCAAAGTGATGAAATTACAGGTGTGAGCCACCACACCCAGCACAGTTATGAATCTTGATTGTGATAGTGGTTTATACACTCTATTTGTCAAAACTCATAAAACTGTATACCAAAGAGAGTACATTTTACTGTATGTATATTTTAAAAATGAAAATTTTTAAGTAACTAAAGCTTTAGCAGTCAGGAAAAATGTTGAGATGTTAAACCTCAAAGTCACAAAACACAGGTCTCTGTCCTAAGAAGCACTGGTTTTCAGCTTAGATCTCAATTAGAAAATCTTTTTCCATCAAAGGAGAAGTTCACCCTTTCTGTGTTGGCTGGCAATATGCGCAACACAAAAGAGCAGAACTGAAAGCATATTCTTACAGGGCACTGAAGAAAGCAAACAAAGAGCCCATACTAGAGACACGAGAGGGCCCCTGGGCCAGGAGAAGGGAGGGAACGTAAGGGGAGGAAGAGAGGGAAGACTCATTCCTCAGGCACTCCGCAATAGCCATCTGCCTTTGTAGAGTGTACTGAAGGGAACAGAGGTCTTCCAAAGCTTCCTTAAGGTGCATTTTGGAAACTAAAGACAGGATTTCTGCAAAAGGCTAAAGATACAAGAAAGTGACATACAGGCATGGTGGCTCATGCCTGTTATCCCAGCACTTTGGGAGACCGAGGAGGGAGGACTGCTTGAGCCCAGGAGTTCAAGACCAGTCTAGGCAACAGAGCAAGACCTTTTTCTACCAAAAATTAGCCGAGCATGGTGGTGCATGCCTGTAGTCCCAGCTTCCTGGGAGGCTGAGGTGGAAGGATGGCCTGGGCCCAGGAGCTCAAGGCTGTGGTGAGCCACGATTGTGCCACTGCATTCCAGCCTAGGCAACAGAGTGAGATTCTAACTCCAAAAAAGAAATCGAAGGAAAAAAAGTGATATCCTGCTGCACGTAGACCTGAGTGGGGCAAGACATAAGAGGCACCGTGGAGTTTGGACAGCACAAAATGAAATGGGACCAGAACACAGCCTGTTCTCAGGCATATCAACCTCGGTAAGGGCGTTCACTGGAGGCGGGTGGAGGTGGGGAGGGGAATGAGTGTTTTCAGCAGAGCTCCTCCTTGCCATGCGACCATCTGCAGTAGGTAATGACACGTGAGGGCAGTGTTCTCATTCCGTGTGCTAGTTCCATAACTGACAAGAGTTCTTTTGTTGTTTTCACACAATTCAAAGCTAAAAGAGCCCTTTTTGATATTGTTGCTATACAGAGTCATTAGTAATAAAAAGGTTGTATGCTGGAAGATGCTTACCAGAAATGATCATTTGAGTTTTGAAAAACTGTAAATGCCTGGAACCTGTGAACAATACCTTAAATGGCAAAAAAAAATAAGACTGCGGGTGTGATTAAGTTAAGGATCTTACCCTGGGGAAAGTCACATGTATCCTTATAAGAGGAAGGTAAAAGGAGATTTGACTCCCGCTACACGATAGGCTGAGGTGGGAGGATTGCTTGAGACCAGGAGTTCTGGGTTGTACTGGGCTGTGCCGATTGCATGTCCATACTAAGTTCACATCAATATGGTGACCTCTCAGGAGCAGGAAACCTCCAGGTTGCCTAAGGAGGGATGAACCAGCCCGGGTTAAAAATGGAGCAGGTCGAGACCCGTTGTTATTCCTAATAAATGACTTCTGCACTAAAAAAAAAAAAAAAAATGGAGTAGATCAAAACTCTCGTGCTGATCAGTAGTGGGGTCCCATGTGACTAACCGCTGCACTCCAGCCTGGGCAACATAGCGAGACTGTCTCTACAAGTAAAAATAAATGTTTTTAAAAAATAAAATACTGCAAATACCATCCCTGAAATATGTGTGGCCCAAAAGTATAAGCAGTACAAAATGCAGAATCTTGTTATTGTGTGGTTAACGAAATGACTCAGGGCAAGTAATAAACAACAAGGTAGCAGAGAGTTCCAGGCTCACAGTTCCTGACATTTAATCTATCCTGGTCCCTGCTGGAATGTATATCACCTGGTGGCAGTTTATTGGCATAAATATTCCTTGGAACAATTCTGGGTCCTGTGGCTGGCTGAGTCTTCTGGGACAGCAGCAAAGATGCCAGCAATCTCTGGGCTAGTTGGCACTTGATAGCTTAATCCAAAGAGATTAAGTCAATGATAGACTGTGCACTCAGGGACCCACCCACTTCTTAAGATCGAAATTGTGTGTGGTTTCCCTGCCTGGCCTAGGCCTCATCATATTTTTCTGCAGAAGATACAAATTTTAGCTGACCATCATTTAAGAATCAGAGCTGGACACACACAGTGGAAGCCAACTGACAACAGCCTTATATTTGAACTAATCTCATCACTGTGTTGGTTTTTTTTTATATAATAAATGGGATTAATTCATTATCTTTGACAGCATTATCTTTGACAAGGCGAAAGCAGGCCAATGAACTGTTAAGACAGAGAAAGAATGTAGTGATCCTAAGCCCGCTTGTCCTCATTCTCAGCTTGCTCTGCGGGTCTGTTTCCCACGTCCTTGTAGCTGAGTTTAGTCAGTGAGTAGCTGTGGTAGGCAGAATAATGGTCCTCCAAAGATGTCCATGATCTAATCCCCAGAGCCTGTGAAAATACATTACCTGGCAAAAGGGGCTTTGTAGATGTGGCTAAGGTTAGGAACCTTGAGATGGGGAGACTATTCTGGATTAGCAAGGCAGACTCCCTTTAATCATATTAGGCCTTGAACTCTGGAAGGGAGCAGGAGAAATGAGACAAAAGAAGAGGCCCGAGACATTTGAAGCACAAGAAAGACTTGATCTGCTACTGCTGGCTTTGAAGATGGAGGAAGAGGGCCATGAGCAAAGAAATGTGGGCAGGCTTCAGAGACTGAAAATCAACCCCGTTTGACACCAAACAAAGAAACAAGGACCTCAGTTCTACATCGTCATGGTGCTGAACTCTGCCAGTAACCTGAGAGCTCGGAAGCAGATCCATGCCTAGAGCCGTCAGAAGGAAATGCAGCCTGGCTACCATTCTTGATTTGGGCTTTGCGAGACCCTAAATGGGGGACCCAGCTGAACCAGGCTGTACTTGGACTTCTGCCTGACAGTTGTGACCTGGGGAGTTCTGGCAATATCAGTTCTTCCTGTTGTCCTTCCAACCTGAAGGTCCTAAGAGAGAGCCTCCTGCTGTTACTAACCTCTGGAATAACCTCCATTCTTGGGTAGTCTTCTCAGGGTCTTCCATCTCCTGTGTTGTCAATTTACTGTAGTACATTCCTTCTGCTTTGAATACTCAGCTTGGTTTCAGTGTTCTAATTTGACCCTGAGTGATAAATGTAGGATAATACCTAACTTTAAGCTTTTGGTAGTATTGGGAGGGGGATGCCATTATCTACTCATTCAGCAAACATTTATTGAGTCTATACTGTGTATCAGTGGTAAACAAGGAAGATAAGGTCCTTGACCTCGATGAACTCTACATGTCAGTCAGGCAGGCAGAATGTTAACTAACAATTAAAATAAAGCAGCTTTTAAGTAGCTTTTGTGCCCTCTCTCTGTGTCTCTCTCTGTGTCTCCCTCTCTGTCTGTCTCTCTGCCTATCTTGCTCTTGCTCCTGCTCTCACACTCTGTTACTCTTCTGCCTTCTGCTATGGGATAAGGCAGCAGGAAGGCCCTCACCAGATGCTGTCCCTTTGTTATTGTACTTCCCAGCCTCCAGACCCACACGCCAGATTCATTTCTGTAAAAAAAAAAAAAATCATAAAGCATTAGCTTATAATAAGGGTAAAATAGGGGTCAATAAGAACATAAAGCAGGAAATTCTTAAACTGATCCACAATGTAGAAAAAGATTTTATTAAGAGGAAATATTTCATGAGACTTGAAGATGGAGTAGGCTTACCCTGATCTTCCAAATGTCTGATTAACAAGGTCGAAGCCGGGCTTGGTGGCTCAGCCTGTAATCCCGTGCCTGGGGAGGCTGAGGTGAGTGGATGGCCTGAGCCCGTGGGTTCAAGACCCGCCTGGTCAACTTGGCGAGACCTCCTCTCTACAGTAAGTCAAAAATTAGCCGGGTGTGGTAGCGCGCGCCTGTAGTTCCAGCTACTTGGAAGGCTGAGGCGGAAGGATCGCCGGAGCCCAGCAGGTTGAGGCTGCGGTGGCCGGGAGCGGTCACTGCACTCCAGTCTGGGTGAGACTCCAACTCAAAAAACAAAACACACAAACAAACAAACAAAAAAACAAGGTTGAGAAAGAAGGCTGCTTACAAATAAGAGGAAAACCACCCTGTTTTATCCTGCTAGAACTTTTACTTGTTCTATTAAAAATATTTCTCTCAGTCCTATCTCTGATGATAACATCAAGGCACAGGTTTGAATAAACACTGTGAGTCAGCAGAGCTGCATTCAGCTCATGAGCTTAGTCAATGTGTGATTCTTGTCTGGAGAAGAAATGATTAATAATGCCAAGGAAAGGCAAATAGAAGCTCAAATATTCTAAAGTCATGTTGGATCACCTAACCCAGCACCCCTTGTCAGTCTCTTTCTTGCCTGCCCACCCCCTTCTCACGCAGAGGCTTCTTTCCCCAGCTCCTTGTGGTGAGGAGCACTTCTGAAACACAAGTCTGGTCAACCAGATTTGAGCAGGAGTTTCCTGAAGACTTTCTGTTTTCCTAATGAAAAGGACAGACTGGGCTTGTGCCACTCTTCCCCTCGTCTTACCGGGAATTGGGACATAATGTCTGGAATTGCAACACCCACTTTGTGATCACAAGGCAACAAATACAAATTTAAGAGTCATTTTGGTAATGCATGGCCAATAATGTAATAGTGTTTCTCAAATCCTGTCTGTTGCTTATGTAGGATCCAGACTCAGAAGCCTTAGACTTGTATTTTATTGAGAAACTGTATGTATTAAAAAGGGAGGAAAACCCCCAAACAAGCCTTTGTCTTTACTATATCAATCATAGAAGTCAATTTTAGGTAAAATACATATTATAGATGATTGTGGGTTTAAAAATCTAGATAGGATTTCGGGTTTCTTGCCTGCCTATAAGAAGTCATAACTCCCTCCGAACAACAAATACAAAACTGAACAGACTGAAGAAACCCAAGAGCTCGTCTTAGATCCATCAGAGAGTGAGATCACAGGGCAAACTGCTTCCTTAAAGATTGGAGAGACAGACAGGCAGAAACACAATCCCAGCCTACAGGAGCAGAAACCTCTGTGGAACCAGTGCCAGTATCAAAAGTCCCTGAACTTTTGATTGTGAGCAACTCTGCGAGTTAAAAATTCCAGGGGTACCCAGTCATAGGGGGCTCCCATACTTTTGAGTTTTACCTTCAGCAACTCTACCAAGTCCTTGTGGTAAATACTGGAGAAAAACCCTCTGTGCTTCTGCAGGGGGAGGGGAGAATTTGCTAGGGCTAGATCAGAGCCTAACCTACCTGCTTAGGGAGGGAAAGACCCCACCTCAGCCAGCTCTAGCCATCCTGCCCCACTTAAGGCGAAAAAGACCTGAGAAAGCACTGGGAAATTCACAGTCCAGGTGCACAGGCTCAACAAAAAACTGAGACCTACTTACAGGGCTGTAGATTGCTTCCTCATCCCCCAAACTGGAGGTCTATTTACTTTAGTTCCTCTTAAAGTACATCATGTCCTATCGCAAAACCTTACTAGGTGTACTAAAAGGCAAAGAGCATAGTGTGAACGGACAGGACAAGTATCAGATCCAGAGTCAGATATGGCAGTAACGTTAGCACTCTCAGACCAGGAATTTTAAAAACTGTGATGCGCCGGGCTCGGCGGCTCAGCCTGTAATCCTGTGCCTTTGGGAGGCTGAGGTGAGTGAATTGCCTGAGCCTACGGGTTTGAGACCCGCCTGGGCAGCGAGACCTCATCTCTACAATAAATCAAAAAATCAGTCGGGTGTGGTAGCACATGCCTGTAATTCCGGCTACTTGAAAGGCTGAGGCGGAAGGATCACCGGAGCCCAGCAGGTCGAGGCTGCGGTGGCCGGAAGCGGCCACTGCATTCCAGTCTGGGCGACAGAGTGAGACTCCAACTAAAAAAAAAAAAAAAACAACAAAAAAAACTGTGATGCATAAGCTAAATACCACGCACAAACAGATAAATAATGTAAGCAGACAGACGGAAATTCTAAAAGGGAATAAAAAAGAAATGCTAGAGATCAAAAAAGACCATCACAGAAACAAATAATGCCTTTGATGAGTTCATTAGTAGACTGGACTTGGCTGAGAAAAGAATCTGTGAACTTGAGGATATGACAATAGAAACTGGTAAAACTGAAAAGCAAAGAGAAAAAGACTGCAAAAAACAAAAACAAAAACAAAAAGACAAAAAACACACACAACCCCCCCCAAAGAACAGAACAAGATATCTAAGAACCGTGGGACAACTACAAAAGGTGTAACACACATGTAATGGGAATATCAAAAGGAGCAGAAAGAAAAACTAGCAGCAATATTTGAAGGAATAATGATTGAGAATTTCTCCAAATTAATGTCAGATGTCAAGTCACAGATCCAGAAGCTCAGAGAATATCAAGCAAGATAAATTCCAAAAAATTACAACTAGGCGTATCATATTCAAATTTAAGGCCATCAGGTTGGATGCGGTGGCTCATGCCTATAACCTCAGTTCTCTGAGAAGCAGTAGGATTGCTTGAGCTCAGAAATCTGAGAACAGCTGGGGCAATTTAGTGAGACCTTGTCTCCACAAAAAACGAAAAAAAATTAGTTGGGTATGGTGGTGTATGCCTGTATTCTTAGCTACTACTCAGGAGGCTGAGGCAGGAGGATTGGTTGAGCCCAGGAACTCAAGACCAGCCTGGGCAACACAGTGAGACCTCGTCTCTACAAAGAGAGAAAAGAAAAAAAGTCAGTCTTCGTGGTGCATGCCTGTAGTCCCAGCTACTTGAGAAATGGAGGCAGAAGGATTGCCTGAACCCAGGAGGTCGAGGCTATAGTGATCCATGTTCATGCCACTGCACTCCAGCCTGGCAACAGTAAGACCTTGACTCAAAAAAAAAAAAAAAAAAAAAAAAAGAAGGAGAAATAGACTTTCTCAGACAAACAAAAATTGAGAAAATGTGTTGCCAGTAGACCTGCTTCATAAGAAATGTGCTAAAAGTGGCTATTCAGAGGGGAGGAAAATGATACAGGTCAGAAATTTGAATCTGTATAAAGAAAGGAAGAGAGCATCAGGGAATGAATAAATGCAAGGAAAATTTGTTTTTCTTATTCTTTTTAAAATTTATTTATTATAGAGATGAGGTCTCACCAAGTTGCCCGGGCGGGTCTCGAACCCGTGGGCTCAGGCAATCCGCTCATCTCGGCCTCCCAAAGTGCTGGGATTACAGGCTGAGCCACCGAGCCCGGCCTCATATTCTTAATAAATCTAGCAGATAACTGCTTAGAGAAATAGTAACAGTAACGCGTATGATTATGTGTGCTTATGTGTGTGTTATATATTCTCATGTATACACGAAGCGGTAATAAGGGACAGGAAGAAGGCATTAGGAATATTTTGTTATTATAAGGTACTTGCACTACCTGTGAATTGGTATAGGGTTATTTCGTAAATGTATACTGCAAGTTCTAAGGCAACCACCAAAAATAGCAAAAAATTTTTAAATGTATAATTGAAATGCTAAGAAATGAGTTAAAGTGGAACTATTTAAAATGCTCAGTTAAAAACCACAAAAGTGGGGAGGGAGGGGAAGGGAGGTGGGATTAACGGTCGTCAACATCTGTCTGGGGACGGGGAGACGCCCCTTATCAACAAGGGTGCCTGAACAAAGGATATTTGTGTACCTAACCCTTAACTGTACCCCACAATATCAAAATAAAAAATATTGATGTTAAAAAAAACCCACAAAAGGTAGAAGAAGAGTGGGAGACAAAAATAGGAACAAAGAACAAGGGCAACAAATAAAAAAGAGTAACACATATAGTAGATATTACTACAGCTCTATCAATAATCACCTTAAATGTCAATGGTCTAAACGTACCAACTAAAAGACAGAATGTTAGAGTAAACCAAGAAACAAGACCTAACTATGTTGTCTACAAGGAACCAACTTTAAATATAAAGGAAAAAATTTTATTAAAAGTAAAAGATGGAGGCCAAGCATGATGGCTCACTCCTGTAATCCCAATATTTTGGGAGGCTGAGGCAGGAGGATTACTTAAACCCAAGAATTTGAGTACAGCCTGGGTGGCAGAGGGGGATCTCACCTCAACAAAAACAAAACACTACAGTTAACAACAACAACAACAAAAGTCAAGAGTGGTGACACCTACCTGTAGTCCTAACTGCTTGGATACTTTCTAATCTAAATCATAACAATAATAACAGAAAGATAGCTGGAAAACCCCCAAATACTTGGAGATTGAACAACACACTTCTAAATAACACATGGTTCAAAGAAAAAAATATCATGAGAAATAGAGAAAGATTTCAAATTAGATGAAATGAAAATACAACTTAACAAAATCCTTGGGAAGCAGCAAAAGCAGTGAAAACTTACAACAATAAAGTGAAGGTTAGAAGACAAAAGAAATCTTTAAAAAAATAATCTATGCTTCTACCTGAGGAAACTAGAAAAAGAAGGCAAATTAAATCCAAAGTCAGCAGAAGAAAAGATGCCATACAAATTAGAGGAGAAATCAATGAAATTGAAAACAGGAAATCAATATTGAAAGTCAATAAAACTGAAAGCTGGTTCTCTGAAGAGATCAACAAAATGAATAAGCCTCTAGCTAGACTAAATAAGAAAACAAACACACATAAATGACTAACATCAGAAAGGAAAGAGTGCATCACTACAGATCCCACAGATACTGAAAGGATAATAAAGGGGTAGTATGAACAATTCCAAACCCACACATTGGATAACCAAGAGGAAGTGAACCAGTTTCTTGAAAGATACTATCTGCCAAAACTCACACAAGAAGAAACAGATAATCTGAATAGGTCTATATCTACTAAACATATTGAATCCATAATTAATCACCTTCCAAAACACAAAGCTCAATGGGTTTACTGGTAAATTTTACCAAACATTTGGTCAGCCATGGTTGCTCTTGCCTGTAATCCCAGCACTTTGGCAAGCTTGGGGGGAGGATTGTTTGAGCCAGGAGATTGAGATCAGCCTGGGCAACATAGCAAGACCTTGCCTCTATAGAAAAAAAAAAAATTCCTGGACATGGTAGTATGTAGCTATTTAGGAGGCTGAGGTAGGAAGATCACTTGAGCCCAGGAAGTTGAGGCTACAGTGTGCCATGATTATGTCTCTACATTCCAGCCTGGGTGATAGAGTGAGACCCCAACTCAATACATAAATAATAAAATAAAATAAAAATTTTACCAAATGTATAAAGAAGAGATTAATTCTCTTCAATCTCTTCTAGAAGATGCAAGCAGAAGACATACTTCTTGACTCATTCTATTAGGCCAGCTTTATATTAATACCAAAACAAAACAAAGACACAACAAGAAAAGAACGCTACAGGCCAGTATCACTTATAAGCAAAGACCAAAATAAATTATCAACAAAATATTAGCAAACTTGGCAGCAGTGGGAATCTGCCAGGGGAGAGGGGACACACCTCATCAACAAGGGTACCTGCATAATGAACATTTGTATACCTAACCCTGAATTGTACCCCACATCTTTAAAATAAAATAAAAATTAATTTTAAAAAATGTTAGCAAACTGACAATACTGGTCAGGGGGACAGATAGGTGGTCTGTATCTGGCCACAAGGTGCTCGGAGCTTTGGCAGAGTTTGGGGCCTCTGTCTCTTAAAAATGAGAGGAAGCAATGCAGAGCTTGGGGAAATGGTCCTGATACAGACGTTCCTAGAGGAGGGAGTCCCAACTGGCTGGAGAGCACTTAGAGCATTACCAAAACTGGATGCAGAGCGCTGACTACTGTGAAGACAGCTACACATGGGCTACAGACAGGAGAAAGTCTCTAGAAGAAGCCAAGGCCTACCCAACCCCATTGCTAGCTAGTATTGCTGGTCTCATAAATGCATTGGCCAACAGTGTTCTCCAACCTCTGGACATCCAAGTTTCTCAGTGTTGGAGATTGGAGTCTCCCATCCATCATATCTCACAGACCACGGATATTCATAAAGAAAAAGTAGCTTGAAGAGAGATTGGTATTTTGACAACAAATAAGAATTTATCATGCAGCCATAAAGAAGAACAAAATCATGAACTTCACAGCAACCTGGATGGACTTAGAGTCTATAATACTGAGTGATCTATCACAGAAACAACGAACTGAGTATCACATGTTCTCACTCATAAGCAGACTTTGGACAATTATTGTAATACAAGAAAAGGATTGGCAGTAGCTGGAAACTGCCGGGCGGGGGTGGGGGAAGCAGGATTGGCAGTAGACTGGGGAAGGGGAGGACACACCTCCTCATCAACAAGGGCACCTGCATAATGAACATTTGTATACCTAACCCTGAATTGTGCCCCACATCTTTAAAATTAAAAAAAAGAAAAAAATAATCTTTATTACTCTGTGGCTGGGATTTACATTACCATTTAATAAACAGAATTTCTTAGTTTAAAAAAAAGAATTTATCAAGGACTCAAAGTAATAGCGCCTGCAAATATGGTGCATCCTGTAGTGTATATTCAGAACTCTGTCAGCTACGCAGCTCTGAATGATGTGGGCCATGGTATCAAGGGTGGAAACAGCCAGCCTGCAAGGACTGCCATACTGTTGAGAATAAGCCCTCCTGCCAAGAAGAAACCACCAAGTCCTCCATGTCAGGTGGGACACTGGGATGGAATATTCCTCATGAAACTGAGAACGTGTTAAGCCCCCAACAGTTCTGTCGTGAGTGATGCAAAGTCAGTCATAACCAGGTCCCTGGACGCTTGGGTCTTTTTATGAGGTCAGACTTCGATGGATGCTTATTCGTTCATAAAATCCATGAGCCACCTGGAGTTCCCAAGGAGGCAATTCTCCTCACTATTCCCTTTTCACTCGGTAGTCAGAGCCATGGACACAAAGGCTGAAACCGACCCACAATTCAGGCAATGCTGCAAACCATATGTAGTGGTAGATACTTAATCAGCGTTATAGATTAAAATTTTCACATCAACAGAGTAACATTTAACATTAAGAGAAAAGGGAGCTGGTGTGATGATACCAGCACTTTGGGAGGCCGTCGAGGGAGGATGGCTTGAGAGCTGGAGTTCAAGACCAGCCTGGGCAACATAGTGAGAACTCATCTCTATAAAATAAAAATCTTAAAAATAGCCACGTGTGGTGGTGTGTGCCTGTAGTTCTAGCTACTCAGGAGGCTTAGGTGGGAGGTCGCTTGAGCCCATGGGTTTGAGGCAGTAGTGAGCCATGATCATGCCACTGAACTCCAGCCTAGGTGACAGAGACCCTTAACAAACCAGTCTAAGAGCAACATGAACGAAGAG
This sequence comes from Cephalopachus bancanus, assembly GCA_027257055.1. Lineage (NCBI taxonomy): Eukaryota > Metazoa > Chordata > Mammalia > Primates > Tarsiidae > Cephalopachus > Cephalopachus bancanus. Next base: position 176,824 of record JAPVLO010001009.1, on the reverse strand, counting down.
ACTATGCTAGGCTGATCCAGATCGTCATCAGTGTCTTACAAAGATGAGTACTTGACTTGGGCTTAGCCGTTGGTGGCAGATACTGGATGCTGACCACGACTGTCAGCAGGACAGGGGCTGGTGAGACGGCCGTGTTGAACTGGTGAAATCCTGCTCTTCTTGTAGTCCTTAAATGCTCTGGTGAGGGCTGATAGTAAAGAATGTGCTCTGATTATGCCCTTGTCTGGTTGGGTGTAGTCTCTATTGATTAGGTGAACATCCGGTCCCGTTGGCATGATGCCTTTTGAAAGCCAAGATGGAGTATTCTTCTAAGACGGAGTTACTTATGTCAAGGGTGCCCTCTACAAGTTCCTGACGACTACAGGATGCGTCCTTCTAGGCTTGGAAGTCAGTGTAGTCCAGGAAGAACAGCTTCTTTAGATCAGAGACCGAGGACACACAGCAGAAGTAGTGGAGAAAGTGAAAGGTGAGAAAACAGTGGAAGCCGTGGCATTGGCATTACCAGGGCTGTGCCCGCACCTTCACTGCCCGATATTGGGCCAGCTACCGACAGTCCACCTCCTCACCACCGACTTCCACCAGGCAACATTCCCATGTTTGAGGACTCTCCGTCTCCACCATCATAGCTTCCAGGGGATTATGAAGTTGGGGTGGCTGCAGTTCAGTGTCACGATCCGTATGCAGGTGAGGCTCCTGCTTGGGTCCCCAAGAATTATATGGAGAAAGTTGTTGCAATACATGATTATACAAAAGGCAAGAGTAATGAGCTGTTGTTGATGGAGCATGCATCTTTTACATTACGAGGAAAGATGATGAGGGCGAGTGTGAAGGAGTCTGCAGCTGCATGACTGGTCTGCTCCTGGGAATTGTGTGGAATCAATCATGCACTATACTGGTTATTATTATTTGTTTTTTTGCTTTGAAAATAGGTTATTATTATTATTACTCAGTCACATAGTGGGACTATTATGGTTAACGGAATTGTCTTAGTATGTTTTAAAATGCTCCCATATTTTCAGGACATGATGTTTTATTGACATAATTGTCTACCTGTAAGCATCCATCTTTGAAGCAGTTTGTACATTGCTAAACAGCAATGTATACAGGAGCTGTCCACAACTGATTACAGTTTTGTACTTCCTCACACATTTTTAACTTTACGACCAGCCTGAATACTCTGGGGAAGTAGGGGATAACATTTAACAGGTCATTATTCACATTGTATCATTATATGCTCAGTGCAGCACAGTTACCGACACTATGTCAAAGTAATACTAAAATCAGAAAACCGGCTGGACTTGGTGGCTTAGCCTGTAATCCCAGCACTCTGGGAGGCCGAGGCAAGAGGATTACTTGAGCCTGTGGGTTTGAGAGCAGCCCGGGCATCTTGGCAAGACCTTGTCTCTGCAATAAATACAAAATTAGCCAGGCATGGTAGTGTGTGTCTATAGTTCTGGCTACCTGGAAAGCTGAATTGGAAGGATTGCCAGAGCCCAGCAGGTCAACACTGGGGTGGCCATGAGCGTGCCAATGCCTTCCAGCCTGGGCGATGAAGTGAAACTCCAACTCAAAAAAAAAAAAAAAAATCAGAAAACCTCAATGCTGGTGCTTGTTATACTTTTTGTTTATATTCTCTCATTTAAAAAAATACTGCTTGTTTAAAGCGTACATAAAAATTTATGTATTGAAATATACTGGCCGGGTGCAGTGGCTCAGTCTGTAATCCCAGCACTTTGGGAGGCTGAGTTGAGAGGATTGCCTGAGCCTGGGGGCTCGAGACCAGCCTGGGCAACTTGGCAAGACCTCATCTCTACAATATATCAAAAATTAGCTGGGTGTGGAAGTGTGCGTCTGTAGTTCCAGCAACGTGTACTTGGAAGGCTGAGACAGAAGGATCGCCAGAGCCCAGCAGGTTGAGGTGCGGTGGTTGTGAGCATGCCACTGCACTCCAGCCTGGACAACAGAGTGAGACTCCAACTAAAAAAAAAAAAAAAAAAAAAAAAAAAAGAAAGAAAGAAAAAGAAGGAAATATTCTTAGGCCAGGCATGGAGGATTGCTTGATGCCAAGAGTTTGAGTCCAGCCCGGTTAACACAGCAAGGCCCCGTCTCTACAAAAAAATTTAAAAATTAGCTGCACGTGGTGGTGTATGCTTATAGTTTCAGTCACTCAGGAGGCTGAGGCAGGAAGATTACTTGAGTGCAGGATTTTGAGACTGCAGTGAGCTATGATCATGCCACTGTACTCCAGCCTGGGCTACAGAGCGTGACTCTGTTTCTTAAAAGAAAAAAAAAAAGCCAGGCTCGGTAGCTCAGCCTGTAATCCAAGCGCTTTGGGAGACTGAGGTGAGTGGATTGCCTGAGCCCGCAGGTTCGAGACCCGCCTGGGCAACTTGGTGAGACCTCATTTCTACAATAAAAAAAAAAAAAAAAAAAAATCAGCTGGGCATGGTAACACATGCCTGTAATTCCGGCTACTTGGAAGGCTGAGCCGGGAGCGGCCACTGCACTCCAGTCTGGGCGACAGAGTGAGACTCCAACTCAAAAAAAAAAAAATAGCAAAAAGAAAGAAATACACTTAAAAATTCCAAGATGCTTCTGATCTGTGTCCTATTTAACTAGAGGACTCATCCTCAGATCTCATAATGAATCGAGTCTCCAAGGTCTCCGGGTGAGACAGAAGCAGCAAAAGAGGGATGTCTGCTCTTCCCCTCTTGCATAGGGTATTAAAGTGGAGGACTTGAGTGTGGTTTCCGTGTGTTGAGGATTTGTTTGGATTTCAACTTATGGTTTTGTACAGGATGTTATGTACTGCTAACAAGATAGTGAATGGTATGACTAGTACAAAACATTTATTTCTGAAAATTAAAGACTATTATTACTACCAAATCAATGTGACTAGTTCCTATGCATTTTGCCTTTGTTCATTTTAAACAAAGTATCACTAGTGATCAGTTAGCTAACTTCTGCTTTTCACTTTTCAAGTGGATTGTTCTCTTAATTTGTATATACCTGTTGTCTAAAATGTTATGTACAGTCTTGTATGATAAACCATTCTCCTATATGAAATATTGGATATTGTTAAAATATAACTAATGTGGACTTAAATGCAGACTTCATAGTTTTCTGACCTTTAGTTCTATGATGAAACAAAACAAACCATTTGAATTTTAACATTGATTATTTATTTGTGTAATGGCTTTACAAGTGGATATTAATATTGTAAACAATACCATATGTAACCATCAAAATACATCATTTAGAATTTATAGGATTACAGTGGTTTCATTACATTTAAAAATTTTCTGAAAAAATTTTGTCAATAAAAAATGCCCATCAAAAATATATTAGCCAATTAAGTCTAGCGATGTACTAAACAATTATATACCACAACCAAATGGGAATTATTTTAGGTATGCAAGATTGGTTCAACATTTAAAAATCAGTCAATTATCCATCACATCAGCAATGTAATCTTCTTTCTTAAAGAAGAAAAACCAAATCATATTATAGATGCAGAAAAAAACATTTGATAGATTGTAACACTAATTCATGATAAACGTCTCCGCACACTAGGAATAAAGACGGTCTTTTATGACTTAGTAAAGAATAAAGCAAAAACTTACAGCTAACAATATACTTAATGGTGAGAAATTCAAAGCTTTCCTGCTAAGATCAGGAACAAGGCAAAGAGGTTTCCTCTCACCACTGCTTTTCAGCATTGTACCAGAAGTTCTAGATAATAAGACTAGGAAAATATATGCTATTTATGCAGATTTGGAAAGAAGAAGTAAAACTGTGTTAGTTCATAGATGACATGACTACATATGTAAAAAATTCAAAAGAATCAGCAAAACAACCCTTGGAACTAATAATAATAGTAAGATTACTATAGTGAGTACAGTAAGGGTACAAGGTTAATATACAAACTCAATGGCTTTCCTATGTAGCAGCAATGAGCAAGCAGAGCTGGAAGTTAAAAACCCATTAATATTTCCGTTTGCACCCTTCCAAAAATGAAATAGTTATAAGTCTGGCAAAGTATGTACAAGACCTATATGAGGAAAACTACAGACTCAGCTGAGAGGTGTCAAAAAACTAAATGAAGAGATAGATAGCAAGTCTCAATATTGTAAATATAGCAGGTTTTTTTTCAACTTTGTTTGTAGATTCAATGCAATCTCTACCAAAATCCCAGCAATTGCTTTGTGGATATTGACAAGCTGACTCTAAACTTTATATGGAGAGACAAAAGACCTAAAATAGCAAATTCAATATTGAAGAACAAGACAAAAGTCAGGGGATGACAGTACGTGACTTTAAGACTTGCAGTGACACTATAGTAATCAGGAGGGTGTGGTTTAATTACATTGAAAAAGTGTAGTGATGGCAACAAGACTAGACAAACAGATCATGGAAAAGAACAGAGAATCCAGAAATGGACCCATGTAAATATCGGCTATTGGTTTTTGAAAGAGGAGCAAAGGCAATACAATGGAACAAAGGCAGTTTTTGCAACAAATATTGCTGGAACAACTGGATATCTACCTGAAAAAAAAATCTAGACTGAGGTTTTATATTCTTTATAAAAATTAAATCAAAATGGATAATTTACCTTAATGTAAAATGCACAATTATAAAACATCTAGAAGATAACATAAGATAACATTTAGATGGCCTTGGGTATGATGATGACTTTTTAGTGCCAATACCAAAGACAAAATCTGTTGAAGAAATAATTGATAAGCTGAACTTCATTAAAATTAAAGATTTCTGTTGCAAGAGATACTGTCAAGAGAATAAGGAGACAAGCCACAGACTAGGAAAAAATATTTGCAAAAGACACATTTGACTTAAAACAAAACAAAACCAAATAAAAAAACTGTTATCCAAAATGTACAAAGAACTCTTAAAACTCAGTAATAAGAAAATAACCCAATTTTAAAAATGGACAAAGACCTGAACATCAGCCTTACCCAAGAAGATACAAGATGACAAGCGTATAAAGAGATTCTCCACATCATAGTCATCAGGGAGCTGCAAATTCAAATGACAGTGAGATACCATGACACACTCATTAGAAAGTTCAAATTCTAAAACCCTGGCAACACCAAGTGCTTGTGAGGAGCAACGGGGACTCTCACTCATGACCAGTGAGAATGCAAAATGGAACAGCTGTTTAGAAAGCAGTTTGGGCCGGGTGCGGTGTCTCAAGCCTGCAATCCTAGCACTTTGGGAGGCTGAGGGGAGAGGATTGCATGAGTCTGGGGGTTTGATTCAAGAACAGCCTGGGCAACTTGGTGAGACCTCGTCTCTACAATAAATCAAAAAAATTACCTGGGCATGGTATCGCGCACCTATAGTTCCAGCTTCCTGGAAGGCTGAGGCGGAAGGATCCCTTGAGCCTAGCAGGTTGATGCTGGGGTGGCCATGAGCATGCTACTGCACTCCAGCCTGGGCAACGGAGTGAGACTCCAACTCAGAAAAAAAAAAAAAGAAGAAGAAGACAGTTTGGCACTTTCTTACAAAACCAAACACAATCTCACTGTCTGATCCAGCAACCACAATCCTTGCTATTTGCCCAGATGAATTGAAAACTTGTGTCCACACAAAAGCCTGCACATGGATGTTATAGCAGCCTTATCCATAATTACCAAATTTTGAAAGAAACAGAGATGACCTTCAGGACGTGAGTGGATTAATAAACTGTAGTACATTCAGACAATAGAATATTATTCAGTGCTAGGAAAAAATGAGTTATCAAGTCAAGAACAGATAAGGAGGAAACTTAAATGCATATTACCAAGAGGTAGAAGCCAATCTGAAAAAGCGATGTATTATATGATTCCAACTATATTATATCTTGGCAGAATGCCACATCTATAAGATGAAACTATGGAGACTAAAAAGATTCATGGTTTCCAGAGGCTGGGGGAGGGAGTGATGGGTAGACAGAGCACAGAGGATTTTTAGCGCAGTAAAGCTATGTTGTGGGATACCACAGTGGGGAATGCATGTCATTATATACTTGTCAAGACCCATAGTGAAGACAACACCAAGAGTGAACCCTAATGTAGACTATGGGCTTTGGGTTATTATGACATACTAGCGTAGCTTCACCAATTTTAACAAACAAACCCCTCTGGTGGAGAAGGTTGACAGTGGGAGCAACTGGGAGGAGGGAATAGGGGGTATGAGGGAACTCTCTGTACTTTCACTCTGTTTTACTGTGACTCTAAAACTGCTCTGAAAGATAAAGTTTTTTTTAAAAATCCTATATGATATTTTAGTGAAAAGTCAGATGAATAAGTGACATCTTTGCCAATCAACTTCCCTGGTCAGGCCTCCTGGTTCTCAGGGATGTTCTTCCGGGTACCTGACCTTATTAGACTTGGATCCCAAATCACATGTCTAAGGTAGCGTCCTTTTCATACGTTATTGAGAAATGCAGAGGATGAAAAGTAATTTTCTTGCTAAAACAAATAAATAACCCACCCAGCAGGTACCCTTATCAATTTTTTTTTTTGAGTCCGTATCTCACTCTGTTGCCAGGCAGGAGTGCAGTGGCACATTCATGGCCACTGCAGCCTCGACCTGCTGGGTTCTGGCGATCCTTTTGCCTCAATCTTCCAAGTAGCTGGAAGTACAGGCACACGCCACCACACCTGGCTACTTTTTTTATTTATTGTAGAGATGAGGTCTCGCCAAGTTACCCAGGTGGGTCTTGAACCCGTGGGCTCAGGCAATCTTTTCACCTTGGCCTCCCAAAGTGCTGGGATTATAGGCATGAGCCACCACACCCAGCCTACCCTTATCAATTTAACATAGAAATGTTGCTCCAACAATTCAACTTCTGGTCAACCATGATAGGAAGATCATCATTTAAAGATATTCAACACAGTGCTGTTCACAATAGTCAAAACAAGACCCGATCTAAATGTTCATCAATAGGGAATCAGTTATGTAAAACAAAGTGCAGGTACACCATCCAACAACAAAAAATGTCAATGCAGATCATATTTACTGATGTACAAGGATGTCTACACCATGCTACTGCAGGAAAATAACAGGTCATAAAACCATATTCACATCTGTGTGTGTTCATATATAGTATCCCTAAGTGGAAGGATCTGGAGTGTGTGCCAGTTATCAATTTTATTGCCTCTCAGTTCCAAATTTGTGCTTCATTACCTGATCTGCAAAAATATTGCTGAGCACTTTATCTATTTTTCCTTTGCCAGCTGGCACATATGTTAAATATGTTAGCATATGTTAAAATCTGTCGGTACAGGGAGCTGGAGTCACACTGCAGAAGGGAGGGGCTTTCCTCCCTGGGTCCCCTGTGCTGCCTTGGCAGGCTCCCCTGGCCAAACTTTCCCAGCACCCCAACCCTCCAATCGGCTTCGTGGCAGAATGCCTCCAGTGAGTCACCGACTGTGGGCAACTTTCCTAGCATCGCAGAGAGTAGATTGTAAGCAAATTTTGACAGCACAGTGACACAGTGATGTCTCTGCCACCCACTAAACCACAGCCATACCCTATCCAACAAGATCCATACTTCAGCCCTGATGGGCTCTCTTCCTTGGGCACTCTGTCTCAGACCTAGGGGTTGTGGCTGCTCCTTCTACTTGCCATTCTCAGATTCTTAAGCACCCCTTTACTTTTTGCTAGCCAACTCCTATTGCCTCTTTACCATTCACAACTTTTTTTTTTTAAGTCAGGGTCTGTCTCACTATGTTGCCCAGGAGGGAGTGCAGTGACATGGTCATGGCCACCGCAGCCTCAACCTGCTGGGCTCAGGCAATCCTTTCTCCTCAGGTTTCTGAGTAGATGGAACCACAGGTGTTCGCCACCACACCCAGCTAATTTTTTTATTTGTTGTAGAGAAAAGATCTGTCAAGTTGCCCAGGCTGGTCTGAAACTCCTGGGCTCAGACAATCCTCTTGCCTTTGCCTCCCAAAGTGCTGGAATGACAAGCGTGAGCCACAGCACCTAGCCTAATAATTCTTTATATTAAACTTACCCTGTCCCTAGACAAAATTACCTATAATCTTACTCTCCCCGTGACAGTCACTATTTCCATCTTGGTGTATATATTTTAAGTGCTTTTCCCTATGTGTGCATGTATTGTATGCGTATGTACATACACATAAAAACATGTCTATATACATAGATGCTTTTTTTAAAAATAAAGGTAAATCGCATTATACAGATTGTTTTGCAAGCTTCTCTTCATCAGTATTGGAATGGTTGCATGGAATTTCATTTGATATATGTACCTTAAATTGTCAAAACTTCTTTCTGGTTATGGGACATTTCAGTCGTTTCCAACATTGTGTTATCATCAACAGTGCTGCAACCATCTTTCTGCCAGATGTTTCTTGTTTATTCCTCCAGGTCCACTTTCTACTCTTCTCCATCTTTCTCTTGGCTCTGCTCCTCTTTAGGGAGGACATTAACGGGTTCCTTTGCCCTCTGATTTCCAGTCAGGTCCAACTGACCAGACCTCACCCCAGCAGGAGACTGGAGGGAGGGAAGGTGAGATCAGAATATGAGTCTCACGGCTCCCTCCCTGTGAAGTCTCCCAGAACCAGCTGTGTTCCTCCTCCGAAGGGCGCCATTCCCAAGATGGCAAACTCGACACAATCCTCTCTTCCTAGTTCTCAGAACCAGCCTCCCCCTTGTCTTTTTTGGGGGGGCTAAGGGTGGTGGCAGCTTTGCTGCTGAGGCTGCTAGCCCTGGACACCTGTGCCACCCCAAGGGGTTATTCTATGATGTCTCCACAGCTTTGTGATTAACCCATTCGGTTTAGCCTAGTTTGAGTGTGCCAGTTATTCTCTGACTGATACAACCTTTATACACAAATGCGTATGTATATGTGTAATTATCTTCTTCAAGTAAATGTCTAGATAGAGGATTTCTAGGACACTGAATACTCTTGTTTTTAAGATATATGATACATGCTTTGGCATCCATGTGCGTGTGTGTATGTGTGTGTGTGTGTGTGTGTGTGTGTGTTGGGGTCTCACTCTTGCCCAGGTTGGAGGACAGTGGCTCACCACTTCTTCAATCTCCTGGTCTCAGGCAAAACGTCCTCCTCAGTCTCCCTAGTAGCTGGGACTACAAGTGTGTGTGCAACCACACCCGGCTAATTGTTTGAATTTTTTTGTAGAGATAATGTCTCTTGATTGTCATATTGTATTGTTTAAAAAAAGAGAGAGAGAGAGAGGTGAGGTCTCACTACATTGCCCAGGCTGGTCTTGAACTCCTGGGCTCAAGTAATCCTCCCATTTCAGTCATCCAAACTGCTGAGATTACAGCTGTGAGTCACTGAGCCTGGTCTAGCATTCATTTTTAGGTGGACTGTCTATAATCTTGGTGATATAGAGAGTCCCTCTTTAGAAAATGTATACACTGGGCTCAGTAGCTCAGGCTGTAATCCCAGCACTTTGGGAGGCCGAGATGAGTGGATTGCCTGAGCCCGCAGGTTTGACACCAGCCCGAGCAACTTGGCGAGACCTTGTCTCTACAATTAAAAAAAAAATAGCCGGGCATGATAGCACATGCCTGTAGTTCCGGCTACTTGGAAGGCTGAGGCAGAAGAATTGCTGGAGCCCAGCAGGTTGATGCTGGGGTGGCCGTGAGCATGCCACTTCACTCTAGCCTGGTGACAGAGTAAGATGCCAACTCAAAAAATTTTTAAAAAATGTATAATCTGTACTCTGGATCCAACCAGATGAGGATGCAGCTGAACTTTTAATAAGGACAAATATGTTGGCAAGAAACATAGCCTACCATTTAGTTTCACCTTTGAAAAGGTCTGGTGACCCTAACATTCCTGAGCTTTTCAATAATTCTGTTTTGTGAAGGAGTATTACTAGTATTCAGTTAACAAGTGGACTAAAGAAAGGAAACCAATTGGTTAATGGGGTTTATAGAATGAATAAGTAAGACTTCCATGTGTCAGTGGGTATCTGGGCTTCTGAGATGGCATTCATGAAATTCCTAACACGGGAAGCATGTTCCTAAATTTGTCTTCACTTTTCAATTTAAGGCCAGACTTTCTTGATAAAGATTCCTTACACCTGCATTTTTCTAAGAGAATGAAAAATTTAAGGCAGGTGTGGCAGCTAAGAAGGTTTTTCTACAAACTCAGGAGGTGCAAGAAGTATTGCACCCTTGATAGGCTAAGTCATATAAACTGGATGTTTTTGCATGTCAAAAATTGTTAAATACCAGCAATCCTATAGGCTTTGTGCTGAATCAGTTTAATTCTACTTTGAACCTTCATTTGCCATGCTGGCTCTAAAGTTAACCTTAGTCATCTGCAGGATTTCTCTATGCCTCCCCCTTCACCTACTCCTATCATTTCTCCAACCTCTTCCCCTGCCTGGGAATATATCACGCTCCAGGGAGAAGGTTCCAAGAAGAAGGGGCGAATATTTGGTCAAGTCGGTGCTGTGTCTTCCACGTCCTCTGTCTGTTTCTGTTCTTTCTATGATGTTCTAGGAGCATAGTGACCAAGTGAGGCTGCCAGGACTCCACCTGCCTTGGTGCACTAGCCAGTGGTTTCTTCTCTAGGGTCTTATTGCCTCCGTGAGAAGCAGCCGAGAGTGCAAAAGGGTTTCCAGATGACCATGCTACGGCTTACTGTAAGGAAAATGGATGACTGCACTCCATGCCCAGAATACCAGAAGCACTCAGTAAATATTGATTGAAGGAACAATAAATGATCTGAATGGTCAACCCAAGCACAGAAAACAGAGTGAACAGAAAAATAGCAATGGCGCTTGTAGAGCTCTTAGGTTGGCAGGCCTCTCTCTAAATGCTTTACATGCATTAACTCATTCAGCCCCGAAATAGCCACAGGAGATGTGTAACTGCAGAATTAATTTCTCAAGTCATGGCAGACCCGTGCAGTCTGACTTGAAAGCCTGCATATTTAAGCACCAGTCCATACTGCAGCCCAGGCACAGAGTCCGGGATGCTTTCTAACTTTGAAGAGAAAGATCTGGGCCTCCTATGTCCTTCCGCACAGATGTCACAGTGGCATCTACCATGATACTTAAGATCACTAACAAATTCCGGGCAACATCCTGGCATGCAGCCATCCCACTGGCATTCCTGTCTGGCACACTTTGCAGGATTGTTCGTGTGAGAAAGACAGCTAACAGCCAACAATTGCTGGGTGATGAATAGCCAGAAGACGGACGACTCGAAGCACGACGGGGACAAGGAATACAATCAGGAAAGGCCAACCTGGAACTTGGAGCAGGGTGCGTTAGGGTTAGGCTGTGATGGATGGAAGGCAGCAGCTGCACGCACTGCATGCTGGCATGCACGGCCTGAGAGGCACAGCTTCATGAGAATCGACAAGGGCAGCCAGAGGCAGAGAGGCAAGCGGTGACGGAAACCACAAACCAAAAAGTACAAGCCTTTCATTAATCTCTTCAGCCACACTCAAGCTTGACAACACCCTTTCCCAGCGAACTGAACACAACTCACAGTTGTTTGACACATTTTTCAGTAGAATACCGGGCTATGGGCCCAGGATCACGTATTTATGAGACTTCTTGTTAAAACAGGGAGGATGGAATCAAATCTGACTCAGAAAAACAGATAAACCAGGGAGAAACTGTCAGAAGAGACTTCAAGCTGAGACCTAACGGGTACATCTGAGCCAATCTCCGGACAAATGTTCCTGTCTGATTGTTTGGAATGGCAGTTCTGGAATGTACTGAGGTACTTATGAGTAGACGCCAAGTACTGTCGGTTCCCCTTTATTTCACATCTCAGAGTCAGGGTCTCCTTCTGTTCTTTTCCTCTCTCCCCACTGTGTTTATAACTCCTGTTCCTCAGTCGGGGGTCAGAGCTCTGGGCCTCCCAGTTGCCAGGAGGCTCAGCCTCACAGACATAGTCAGAGCCTGGATAGTCATGAGGTTTTGAGTTCTGTGTTGTTTTTGGATCCACTTGCCTGACTGCCAAGAGGGATGCTCCTCGGGGGTCTCTAACTTTTTATTCTGGGCCTCAGATGAGACTTAAAAGAGATGGTCAAAGGTAAGAAACAGAACCCTATTTAACTTTATACCTTCCTAAGGACTTCCATGAAGTCAATCTCTGAAATGAGACTATCATTTCAAGTCATGGTAGCTTCACATTTACAAAAGCAATTCCAGATCTAGGCATAAACGGTTTGTGATTTCCGGCTAAATAAGGTCCTATCAGCTATTAGAGAATTTACTGGGGACTAATAATATATACACACATACAATTCTAGACCTAGAGGAAATTTCAAAGATGACCCAGTAAAACCTTTTGGTTTAGAGAGAATGGTGATGATAGGAGAAGCAATCGACTCATCCAATGTCACACATATGAGGAGCGGCCCCACTCAGTATTTCCTGGTTTCGGTTGGCCATAATCCTGGTCCCTTTCTGTCCCTGGGGAGGCAAAGTGACGTGCTCTGGCTGGCTGGCTTCATTCAGCTCCATGTCCTTCCTTTTCCCCTTCAAGGGCTTTTCCTCTAAGGATACAGTCTGTCCCAGCCTACCCTACCTGGTCTTCCAACTCATCTTCATCAGGTCTAAATGTGATACATTGGCGGCCGAGTGCAATGGCTTATTTCTGTAGTCACAACAGTTTGGGAGGCTAAGGTGGGAGGATCGCTTGAGACCAGGAGTTTGAGACTTACCTGGGCAACATAGTGAGACCTCACCATTACAAAAAAACTCCCAAAAATTAGCCAGGCGTGATAGCGTGCACCTGTAGTCCCAGCTACTCAGGAGGATGAAATAGATTCATTTGAGCCTAGGAGGTTGAGGCTGTAGTTAGCTATGACGACACCACTGCACTCCAGCCTGGGCAACAGAGCAAGAACCTATCTCTTGCTCTTATAAATAAATAAAATATAATGAATAAAATCAAACATTTTAAAGAAGTTGAAACTTTAGCGCCCATGTGTTTCTCATTTATTTCTCAAATTACTCAGAACCCAGGCTGGGAAGAGAATGCTGGTAGTGGGGCCTCATTAGAGGCTTCAATACGCTACAGAATCTTTTCAGTCTCACTGTTCCTGCATCCTGTGAGAGGTCATCAGACATTTCAGTGTGAGCAGGAATCATCCTCTTCCTTCTTTGCACCCCCCTTGGCATTACGCAAAGCTAAGTGCATAGTTGGCACTCAGTCTATTCACTGACTGGAACATGCCTGGTTCCGGAAACCTTCCTTCAAATGAAACTTCTAAAGGTGAAGAACAGTGAAGTGAAAGATAAGGTGTTTTGTGAATTACATGATGTTGCTGGTTGCATTCATTCACTCATCATATTTCATTCACTCTTCACAATAGCCCCAAGTGTTAGGTTTCATTCTCTCCCTTTTTAAATGCTATTATTATTCTTTTTTTGAGTTGGAGTCTCACTCTGTCGCCCAGACTGGAGTGCAGTGGCCGCTCCCGGCCACCGCAGCCTCGACCTGCTGGGCTCCGGCAATCCTTCCGCCTCAGCCTTCCGAGTAGCTGGAATTACAGGCGCGCGCTACCACGCCTGGCTAATTTTTTGATTTATTGTAGAGATGAGATCTCGCCTGCCCAGGTGGGTCTCGAACCCGCGGGCTCAGGCAATCCACTCACCTCAGCCTCCCAAAGGCGCGGGATTACAGGCTAAGCCACCGAGCCCGGCTTAAATGCTATTATTATTTTTAAATAGAGATGGGGATCTTGCTATGTTGTCCAGGATGGCCTCGAACTCCTGGTCTCAAGCGATCCTCCCGCCTCAGTCTCCTGAGTAGCTGGGACTCAAGCATAAGCCACTGAGCCTGGCTCTCCTCTTTTTTACATATAAAGAACTTCAGCAACTTGGATGGATTTAGAATCTGTCATACTTAGTGATCTGTCACAGAAACAAAGAACAGAGTACCATATGTTCTCACTCATAAGCAGACCTTGAACAATTATCATAATACTATAAGAAAAGGATTGGCAGTAGTGTGAAACTGCCAAGGGAGGGGGATGCGATCTGCAGTTGAGGGAAACTGCCAGGGGAAGGCGGGGCACACCCATCAACAAGGGTATCTGCATAATGAACATTTGCATACTTAACCCTGAATTGTACCCCACATCTTTAAAACAAAAACAAAAAACGAAAACTTGAGTTTCAGAGGCATCAGGAAACTGACCCAAGGTTGCACAACAGTTAGGCTCAGAGCTTGAATTTGGTAGGCCAGATGCTTGAGCATTTGTATCGCCCCAGGCTGATACCAGTAAAGGAAGAGGACCCAGGCTCTGTGATTAAGATGAGATGCTCTTCACCCTGTGGCTTGCTGCAACGCTTATCTGTAGTTCGCAGCAGCCTGGCATCCATTCTCTCTTCCTTTGGTAACATGACTCCAGTTTTCTTTCAGGCAATCACCTCTATCCCACTTTCAGTCTAGACTCAGAAGGAGGCTGACCGTATCCTGGATTCCGGGGTGGGCGTGTAACTTGGGCTTTGGAAACTGACATAGTCCTTCTTCCTAAGCACAATGATGGGTTTAGAGTGTGACCTAAGCTTAACCAAATTCAAATCAATTCCAGACTTTTGCTAGAACTGTTGGGAAAGAGATTCTTTCCTTCCCCTGGGGTTGCTAAACTCATAGGGTTAGAGCCTAAAGCTGTGGGTAGAAACTCCTAAAGAGAGCCTTCTGGAGAATGCAGCTGACAGAGGAAGGCAGAGCCATGTTTGGAGCAAGAGTGGCGGATTCCTGGATCTCTGGAATTTGGTGTGCCCCAGCCAAACTCTCCTTGGATTTCTCAGTGGCATAAGGCAATACCCCCTGCCCTTGGTTTCTGTCACTGCTGAGGGAGTCTTCCTTGATTCTATTGTTATCCTTTCATTCCAGCCTCCCAAGTTGCTGGGACTACAAATGAGCACCACCACACCCAGCTGATTTAAAAAAAACTTTTTTGTAGAGCTGAGGTCTCACTATGTTTCTGTGGATTTGCCTATTTGGAATAGTTTGTACAAAACATAGCCTTTTTGTGTTTGGCTTCTTTCATCTGGCATAACGTTTCTAAGATTCATTCATGCTGTAACATGATTCAGTACTTGTTCCTTTTTATGATTGAATAGCATTTTATTTCATGGCTGTACCACCTTTTGTTGATTCATCAGTCGGTGGACATTTGAATTGTTTCTATCTTTTTAATACTATAATGGTGCTATTAACAGTTGTATACAGACATTTTTCGTTGGGGTATATAAGCAGAGCAGAATTGCTAGATTATGTGTTTATTCTATGTTTAATTTTTTGGCAAAGTGTTATTTTCCCCACTGGCTGTACCATTTTACATTCCAACCAGCAATGCACAAGGGTTCCAATTTTTCTACATTCTTGCCAACATTATTATTATTATATTTTGCCCACAATAGTCATCCTAATGGAAAGGACGTGATATCTCAGTGTAGTTTGATTTGCATTTCACTTATGTTTAGTGAATTGAGCATCTTTTCATGTGCTTGTTGGCAATTTGTATGTCATCTCTGAAGAAATGTGAAGGCCCTTGGCTTATTTTTTAATTGGGTTTTTGTCTTTTGTTGTTGAGTTGAAAGAGTTTGTTATATAACTGGACACTAGACTTGTATCAGATATATGACTTGCAAATATTTTCTCCCACTCTGTGGGTTGTATATTCACCCCTTGATAGTGCACTCAGATACACTTGAGTTTTTATTTTGATGGAGTCCAACCAGTTGAGCTTTTTTTGGTTGTTGCTAATGCCTTTTTAGCATATCTAATAAACCATTGGCAAATTCAAGGGGGTGAAGATTTATCTCTGTTTTCTTCTAAGAACTTTACAGTTTTAGCTTTTATATTTAGGTATTTGATCCATGTTAAGTTAAATTTTGTATACAATCGCTATGGTTTGCATGTTTGAACCTCCTCCAAAATTCATGTTAAAACTTAATCCCCAAGGCAGCAATCGTAAGAGGCGATAGGTTACGAAGGCTCTTCCCTCAGCAACGGGATTAAGACCCTCCTAAGAGTGGCTTCACACAGAGTTGGTCCTCCTTCTGCCTTCCACCCTGTGAAAACACAGATGTAGTGCCCTCTGAAGAACCAGCAGCAAAATGCCATCTGGGAAGTAGAGAGATGGGCCCTCACTAGACACCAAACCTGCCAGCACTTTGATCCTGGAGTTCTAGCCTCCAGAACTACGAGAAATAAAATTCTGTTATTTATAAATGCCCAATCTCAGGTATTTTAATATAGCATGTGAACAAACTAATGCAGTGATGTAAGATAAGCTCCCATTTCTTTTTCGTGTAGATATCTAGTTGGTCCAGCAGTATTTGTTAAAGAGACTATTCTTTTTCCCATTGAATTGTCTTGGCATTCTTGTTGAAAAGCAATTGCCCATGGATACATGATTTTATTCTGGGCTCTCAGTTCTATTCCATTGATTTATATTACTATCTTTATGCCAGTACCACATTGTTTTTAGATTACTGTGGCTTTGTAGTAGTTTTTAAAATTGGGAAATGTGAATCCTCTTTGTTCTTCTTTTTAAAGATTTTGTTTTGCTTGTTTTGTTTTACTGTTGGAGTCCCATGCATTCCCTTTGAATTTTAGAACTGCCTTTTCTGTTTCTGCAAAAAAGTTCATTGGGATTTTGATAGGATGAACCCCAGTGGAATATGACTGGTATCCTTACAGGAAAACATTAGGAGATACAGAGAAACACCACGCATGCACAGAGAAAAGACCACAAGGATACAGCAAGAAGGTGGTGTAAACCCAGAAGAGAGACCTCAGATGAGACCAAACCGGCTGATACCTTGATCTTCGATTTCTAGCATTCAGAATTGTGAGAAAATGAATTTCTGTTGTTTAATCTAACCAGTCTGTGGTATTTTTGTTACAGCAGCCTCAGGAAATGATAGGATGAGTATTATCCAAAATGCTTGGGGCCAGAAGTTTTTCTATTTTTTTTTTTAGTTGAAGTCCCACTCTGTTGCCCAGACTGGAGTGCAGTGGCATGCTCACGGCCATTCCAGCGTCAACCAGCTGAGCTCCGGTGATCCTTCTGCCTCAGCCTTCCAAGTAGGCAGAACTACTGGCACGCACTGCCACGCCCAGCTATTTCTTGATTTATTGTAGAGACGAGGTCTCGCTAAGTTACCTGTGTGGGTCTCCAACCTGTGGACTCAGCAATCCACTTGCCTTAGCCTCTCAAAATGCTGAGATTACAGGCTGAGCCACCGAGCCCGGCCCAGAAGTGTTTCAGATTGTTTTAAGATGTGGGAATATTTGGATTACACTTACCAGTTGAATGTCACTCATCTGAAAATCTGAAACCCAAACTGTTCCAACGAGCATTTCTTTTGAGCATCATATCAGCATTCCAAAATTTCAGTTTTTGGAACATTTCAGATTGTGGATTGTCTGATTAGGAATGCTCAACCTGTAATATATGAGTATATTGTAAGTGTATGTTTAATTTTATAAGAAATTGTCAAGTTATTTTCCAAAGTGGCTGTTCCATTTTGCATTCTCACTGGTGATATATGAGAGTTACAGTTGCTCTGCATCCTTGTTAGCACTTGAGATTGCCAGAATTTTTAACTTTAGCCATTCTGGTAGGTACAGTCATTCCTTGATTACTGTAGATATATAGGGAGTTGGTTTCAGGACCCCTTACAGATATCAAAATTCACAAATGCCCCAGTCCCTTATATAAAATGATGTAGTATTTCCATATAACTACCTACATTCTCCCATACACTTTTAAATCATCTTTAGATTTCTTATAATGTCTAATATAATGTAACTTATGTAAATAGTTGTTATACTCTATTGCTTTTTAATTTTTTTAATTGCTGTATTATCTTGTTTATTTTTTGAATACTTTCTGTCTGCAGTTGGCTGAATCTGCTGATGGGAAACCTGAGGCTATGGAGGGCTGATTATATGTGGTAGGATTTAATTGGTTTTAAATGTGCATTTTCCTAATGATTTAATAACACCGAACATCTTTTATTCTTATTTGCCACTCAATGTGATTTTAATTTGCAATTTTCAGACTATTAGTGAGACTGGACACACTTTTTTTTAACATTTCATGAAATCTGTAATGAAATCGGGGAAGGGGCACAAACAGAAGGAGGGGCACTGGGGACAGGATAGGCCAGGGAGATGGGATGGGTGAGGTGGGGCAGGGGGCTCTCCTCTCCCCCACAGCAACCCTCCCCCAATCATCCCACGGACGGGGGAGGGAAGTGGGGAGGTAGAGCCATAAATATGACTGGACACATTTTTATATGTTTATTGGCCATTAGTAAAGTGCCTGTTCAAATCTTTTGCCCATTCAAAAACAAAAACAAAACAAAACAAAAACAACAACAAACCAGGATGCCTGTTTTTTTCTTTTAGAGTAGCAGTTCTTTACATATTCTGGATACAAGTGCTTTGCTGGAGATCTGTATTGCAAATATCTTCTTCCAGGCTCCAACTTGCATCTCACTCTCACAATGGTGTCCTTTGATGAAAAGTTCTTAAATGTTCATGAAGTACTATTTTCTTTTCTTTTTTTGGGGGGGTTGAGTTGAAGTCTCACTCTGTCACCCAGACTGGAGTGCAGTGGCCGCTCCCGGCCACCGCAGCCTCGACCTGCTGGGCTCCTGCAATCCTTCCGCCTCAGCCTTCCGAGTAGCTGGAACTACAGGTGCGCACGACCACGCCCGGCTAATTTTTTTTTTTTTATTGCAGCGATGAGGTCTCGCCAAGTTGCCCAGGCGGGTCTCGAACCCACGGGTTCAGGCAATCCACTCACCTGGGCCTCCCAAAGCGCGGGATTACAGGTTGAGCCACCAAGCCTGGCTGAAGTACTATTTTCTATATGTTGTGTTATGCTTATACTTCTTTATTTTCTATCTGACGTCTACCTCAAGATTTTGAAACTATGATTCTATGTTTTCTTCTAAAAGCGTTATTTTACTCTTCCTCCTTATCTCTATGATCCATTTTAATGAATGTTTTGTGCATGTATGAAGCAAGATAGACAACATATTCTCTTGTACAACTGACCCACCACTATTTACTGAAAGAACAAAAATTGAACGATGGCTAGTATTTGCAGAATGGAAGGCAGTGTTATTCCAACATGAGAGAATGGAAGGCAGGATCAACAAAAAAGTGTAGTTAGGAAGTATATAAGTAGCTCTGTTTGAGGTGGATATCATAAGTATTATCTATAAGTATTACATCCGTAAGTATTATCTATTAAAAGTGTTGATTCCAGGATGTGCCTCCCTTTTCTCCTCTCCCCCAAAAAATTCAGACCAAGAGGTGTGGTATAGATCACAAGCACTTGGAGAATTAATTATACTTTAAGAAATGTTGGTCAAGTCAGGTTAGTTCTGTACTGTATCGCTTTTTCAGAGCAAGCTGATATAATTACTTTATGGACTTCCTGAGTGTCAGTTTATAATCCATTCCATCGTATAAAAACCAAGTCCTCAGATCTCTAGAAATAAGCTTTCATCTACTTTGGACTCCCTGTAAAGTTGCTGTGGGACAATGACCTTAGATTCCTAGAAACCCTGCTATTTCAACAGAGAAAGTCTGCAAGATATATCCTTGAAATCCTCAAAGGCCTTCTGTCTGCAAGCATCTATGAGCCAACCACTCCACATCTTCCTGACTTCTTTTGTTGTTGTTGTTGTTGTTGTTTTGAGTTGGAGTCTCACTCTGTTGCCCAGACTGGAGTGCAGTAGCCGCTCCCGGCCACCGCAGCCTCGACCTGCTGAGTCTGGCGATCCTTCTGCTCAGCCTTCCAAGTAGCTGGAACTACAGGCATGTGGTACAACGCCTGGCTAATTTATTTATTGTAGAGATGAGGTCTCGCCAAGTTGCCCAGGCGGGTCTTGAACCCGCGGGCTCAGGCAGTCCACTCACCTTAGCCTCCCAAAGGCGCGGGATTACAGGCTGAGCCACCAAGCCCGGCTTCCTGACTTCTTAATAAAAGCGGCCACTGCACTCCAGTCTGGGTGACAGAGTGAGACTCCAACTCAAAAAAAAAAAAAAAAAAAAAAAAAAGATCTTACTGCTCTATCATAGATCTGATTTTTGCTCTGAAGCCATTTGAGAATTGTTTGACACCGACAATAGACTCCTACAATTGGTGGGACAAGATTAACTCAAAGATTTGTGAAAAGAAATTGGAAAAAAATTTTAGATTTAATCATTCAACCTTGAATTTGTGTAATGCTCCAGCTGTTGATTTGAACTCCTCTTTTAAATCTAAATGTTTTCTATCAGCAACATCTGTTATTTTTCTTTTCTCAATACGAACAGACTTGACTAAATGATTCTTAAAGCTTCTTGGTGGAACGCTGATGTTCAAATCTGTGTTTTTTACTAGCTTTAACGCCACATCCTCCAGTGTCGGACTAGAAGTTGAAGGTGTTTGCTGCTGTGGGTCTTTGTGCTTTTATAATCTTGGTTTCTTTTCAAATTCCTAAACCAATGGAAATTGAAGTTTCCCATAACAGTCCCAATTGACTCAAGGGAAGAAAATAAAGCTATAAAAGAAAAAAAAAATCTAAAAAAGATGAAAAACAGTGGCAACAAAATATTTCTTTAGAAAAAGACCCCTTCTCTCCTGGCAATTACATGGAAGACAGACTCTGACAAATCAGCATGAGTTTCTAAGCATAATGAGTATTTCTTAGTTAGTATTTAAATTCACAGTTAATTGTTTCTGAAAACTCTGTTCTTTATTTTTGCTCTTGGAAAATCAGAGAACTGATTCATAAGAACATAATGCAAGGCCAGTGATCTATTCACCCCATTATTTGGTTGAGATTAGCACCAGTGGAGGTTCTGTGGAAGGGTTTTGTTTTATCTCAGTTGTTTCTTATCTGAAATGAAATAAAACTTAATCTCAGTTTTTGAGTTCTACTCTGGTTGGTACTGTAAGCCAAGACCATATGGAAGCAGATTTTTTTACAATTATGGATGTCATTGCCACGACACAATAGAAAATGAGACTGATGTGCAACACGAAGAAGACCAAGGTCCCTTATCAACAAGCTCTCATTGAGTAGTGGTTTTTGGTTGTTGTTGTTGTTGTTTTTTTTTTAGTTGAAGTCTCACTCTGTTGCCCAGGCTGGCCCTGCTCATGGCTACCGCAGCTTCGACCTGCTGGGCTCAGCCAATTCTTCCGCCTCAGCCATTCGAGTGGCTGGAACTACAGACGCATGCTACCACGCCTGGCTAATTTTTTGATTTATTGTAGAGACAAGGTCTCATAAAGTTGCCCGGTCTGGTCTCACACCTTTGGGCTCAGGCAATTCTCTTGCCTCTACCTCCTAAAGTGTTGGGATTACAGCGTGAGCCTTGCTGAGTAGTTATTTTTTATAAAATGCCAGAGAACACTGAGGTTTTGAAAGTCAGAGTTCACAATCATTATACAAGCAAAAATAAATTGCTCACTCAATTAGATGTGCAAGTGTAAGTTTTGGTCAGTTGAGAAAATGAATGCCTGGTGAACATGACAAATAACAAAATTTAAATAATAGAACAATTGCAAATGAACACGAGATATTTGAGTTTGGATTAAATGATTTCTATAATCCCTTCCAGAACTAGCATAAATTTTCTCAAGTGCTGGAAAAGTTAGATTAATGAGATAATTCACAATAAGGGTAAAGATCAAGGTAATATATCATTCTTAGCAAATACAAAGAAGGAACAAAAATGAGTTGAGTGTGTGTGACACGCAGGGCTTTGCCTCCAGCTTGAAAAGAAAGTACTACTCTGACCTCAAAGGCATAGAAGCCTCTGAAGATGACGCTCATGGATTGATGTGAGCCAGTGAGGGGACAGCCAATGTCAGACTCAAACATTTCTCCCTGGGATGCAAAATAAGCTTGAGTGTCATCAGGGTATATTTTGGGACAGTTGGGGGTGTATTCTTCTAGACATAGACAAGATCCCCTCCAAAGCAAATTTATCGAGTCTTTTTTTTGAGTCTGAATCTCACTCTGTTGCCAACGCTGGATTGCAGGGGCATGCTCACGGCCACCATAGCCTCGACCTGCTGGGCTCAAGTGATCCTTCCATCTCAGTCTTTCAAGCAGCTGGAGCCACAGATGCATGTCACCACGCCCAGCTAATTTGTTGATTTATTGTAGAGACAAGGTCTTGCCAAGTCTCAAGCCTCCAGGCTCAGGCAATCTTCTCACTTTCCAGAGCACTGGGATTAAAGGCGTGAACCACTGTGCCTGGCCTATCAAATGTCTTTAATGTCTTAGGGAAGTTAGTTAGGTGACCAATTGTCCTAGTTAGCCTGAGACTGAGGGTTTTTCTGGGATGTGAGATTTTGGAGAGGTGGTCAAAAATAAAAATCAGACAAACTGTTATGATTTGGTGAGCCTGGTTGTGAGAAAACTAAGCAGAGGTCAGATCCCCTAGGTAGTACAGATCTTTGATCCCAGTCAGAAGTTCATATCCCTTCTCTGTTGTTTGGTGGCCAGAGAAACACAAAATGGGCCAGCCACAGTGGCTCATGCCTGTAACTCCAAGCACTCTGGGAGGCTGACGCGGGAGGATTGTTTGAGCCCAGGAGTTCAAGACCAGCCTGGGCAACATAGCAAGAACTTGTCTCTACAAAAAATAAAAAAAATTAGCCAGGCATGGTGGTGCATGCCTGTCATCACAGCTACTCAGGAGATTGAGGTGGAAGGATTGCCTGAGCCCAGGAGTTTGAGGCTGCGGTGAGCTGTGATCATACTGCTGTACTCCAGCAAAAAACCAAAAAACCAAGAGTCATACCCTATTGGTAGCTGATTTGAAGAATATGCTACCTCTTGTAGAACAGAATTCTAGTGTTGCAAAGCATTGTCTCTGTCTCTCATTTGTTGCCCAAACTAGGTTTCTGATAGCCATTCCAGAATGTTAGCTGCTTCTGGTGAATTCTTTGGGCCTTAGCCCATTGCCTCACTCTTTTTTGCTGTGAAAATGAGCTCCTCTGTCAGAAGCAATACTGTGTGGTATTTCGAAAGAGCCATATGGCTGAGGTGACTGAAGTCAAGGAGAGAGAAGCATTTGAAGAAGAAGTCAATGCTGTCATTTGTGACAGAGAGGTTCTACCAGATGAAGACAGATGCTTCACTGAAGTTAGCAGAAGGACTGCCATTGATAACTGTTGAGAAGTGCTTCAGAATCCAGTTGTGGGTACAGAAGCAGGTTACCATAGCATGAGGATTGAATGGGTAGTGAACATATAGAGTCAAGTAACTGCCTCTTAACCAACCAACCAACCAACCAACCAAAAACCTGACTTTGCAGGAAATAAGGCAGATGGGGTGGACTGGAGTTTGAAGGAACTTTTCTTTCCCATTTTAGTGAGTTCTCTTTTCCATTTAAGTGGTGAGAATGCACTAATGACTGACAGAGAGAAAAAGGTTGAAAATACAGAGAGGGCATTGCTGATGAGTATGGTCCCTAAGGAGGCCGAGAGGGCTGACATATAGAGGTCTGTGTCATGAGACTTGGCATCCAGAGAAATTATTCTTCATGGGATAATGTCTTGTAATGGAGCTTGAAATCTGTTTCCTTTTTCTCATGAATAGAAAATTTCCAAGCTGGGCTTGGTGGCTCAGCCTGTAATCCTGCGCCTTTGGGAGGCGGAGGTGAGTGGATTGCCTGAGCCCACGGATTCGAGACCCGCCTGGGCAACTTAGTGAGACCTAATCTCTACAATAAATCAAAAATCAGCCGGGCGTGGTAGCGCGCGCCTGTAGTTCCGGCTACTCGGAAGGCTGAGGCGGAAGGATTGCCGGAGCCCAGTGGGTCGAGGCTGCGGTGGCCGGGAGTGGCCACTGCACTCCAGTCTGGGTGATGGAGTGAAACTCCAGCTCAAAAAAAAAAAAAAGAAAATTTCCAAAACAATATATAGAGGTACCAAAAGGCAGCTTTAAAAAAATCGTTGACTTGGATCAAGACAAATTGGCAAATTGGAGATGTGGTCAAAAATAAATGGATCAAGCCTAGGAAGGTTAATTACAGGTTTTTATACCATAGGGAGGGAAAACACTGGGCAAGAACTGGCTGGGATCTCAGAGTTATCATGGCAGAGCTAAACATGACTCAGTAAACAGAAGTGAGGTAAAAGAAGTGAGTACCATTCTGGAGGACAATTTTTTTAAGAATGCATGTTTTATTCTCAGACACCTAACAGATGCTGTGCACATTATAAATATTTGCTGACTTGATTTCATTCTTAAGAGTTATTTGGGCAGCAATGGTGATGGTTTATGCTGAAATACCCACATTCTCTGCTGGATGCCTCAGGTCATGTTCATCTCTGCAACACAGCTGGTCAGGGTGAAGGTTGTGCAGGTAGTGAAGATAAAAGAACATCTTTGTTTTCTTTCCTTATGTGACAATAAGCAGCCTACATATTGACCAAATCTTTTATTTAAGTCTTTTTGAAAAGCTAATAACTAATCAACAGAAACTGATTTAACCTGCCAAATAAAATTTGTCAAGTGAGGACTAAAAAAACTACAAAGTAATCTTCCATGACACTGAATGTTATTTACAAGTCTTACTAATAAGAGTGTAGTATCCACTACTAAAAAAAGTCAAGAAAAATATTTTTGAGAGGACCCCCAAGGATGAGAAAATGAAAACAAGTAAGACCTTTGAGTAACTGAAATAAAGGAGGAGAAGACTGCAAGGTTGATTTTAATAAACTCATTAAAATATTTACAAAGAAATGTGACCATCATAAAAGGCATGAGAAAAGACTGAAGGCCACACTGGTCTTACATTTTTTTCTGCAAATTTTCATTATGGTCATATTTTTTTTTATTTTTGGGAGGTGGTGGTCAGAGTCTCACTCTGTCGTCCAGGCTGGAGTGCAGTGGCACAATCACAGCTACCGCAGACTTGATCTGCTGAGCTTAGGCAATCCTTCTGCCTCCAAGTAGCTGGGACTACAGGCACGTGCCACCATGGCTGGCTAATTTTTTTACTGTTATTATTTATTTGCTTATTGTAGAGATTAGCTATCACCATATTGCCCAGGCTGGTCTCGAACTCCTGGACTCAGGCAGTCCTCTTGCCTTGGCCTCCCAAAGTGCTGGGATTATAGGTGTGAGCCACTGTGCCCAAAGTGTCTTTTGAAATTTTCCCTCAATATTTTATTGTGAAAATTTAAAAACATATAAAAAGTTTGAAAAACAGTGCAAAGTACGTCTGTACCACTACCACTTAGATTTAACAGCTAGTGATAATTTTTCATATTACCTTTATCTTTTTCTCTGTATTTGCTGAATCATTTGAAAGTATGTTACGATACAATTTTTACTCCTAAATATTTCTTTTTTTTTTTTGAATTGGAGTCTCACTTTGTTGCCCAGACTGGAGTGCAGTGGCATACTCCCGGCCACCGCAGCCTCAACCTGCTGGACTCCGGGGATCTTTCCACCTCAGCCTTCCAAGTAGCTGGAACTACAGGCGTGCGCTACCATACCCAGCTAATTTTTTGATTTATTGTAGAGATGAAGTCTCGCCAAGTTGCCCAGGCGGGTTTCAAACCCGCGGGCTCAGGCAATCCTCTCACCTCAGCCTCCCAAAACTCAGGATTACAGGCTGAGCCACCGAGCCCGGCTTACTCCTAAATATTTCAATGGGTGTTTTTGAGAAATAAGGGTATTCACACCCAATAAAATTAATATTGTTCATTACTCAGTCTATATTTAAATAACCTCCATTTGTACCCAAAATATCTTTCATAATTTTTCTTTGCATGAAAATCCTATCAAGACAACTAATCATGTTTCTTTGTTCTGTCTCTTTAGTCTTTCTTTTTTTTTTGAGTTTGAGTCTCAGTCACCCAGACTGGAGTGTAGTGGCCACTCTTGGCCACCGCAGCCTCCACCTGCTGGGCTCCGGTGATCCTTCCGCCTCAGCCTTCCAGTAGCTGGAACTACAGGTGCGTGCTACCACGCCTGGCTAATTTTTTTGATTTATTGTAGAGATGAGGTCTCACCTGCTCAGGTGGGTCTCAAACTCGCAGGCTCAGGCAATCCACTCACCTCAGCCTCCCAAAGCGCTGGGATTACAGGCTGAGACACTGAGCCTGGCTTTTTTTTTTTTTGAGTTGGAGTCTCATTCTGTCACCCAGGCTGGAGGGCAGTGTCACGCTCCTAGCCACAGCAGCCTTGACCTGCTGGGCTCCTGCGATGCTTCCGCCTCAGCCTTCCAATTAGCTGGAACTATAGGTGCACGCTCTGTCTGTATTTTCAACCTTTTTTTTTATTGTAGAGATGAGGTCTTGCCAAGTTGCCCGGGTGGCTCTCAAACCCGCGGGCTCAGGCAATCCTCTCACCTCGGCCTCCCAAAGTGCTGGGATTACAGGCTGAGCCACCGATCCCGGCCTCGTCTTTTAAAATATATAATAGCCAAGGGTACCTGTATTATGAACATTTGTATTTCTAACCCTGAATTGTACCCCACATATTTAAAATAAAGAAAAAAATATATATATATGATAGTTCTGCCAACTTTATGAGTTAAAGTCAGAAAATAAAATATGTTAAAAAGCATAACATTATCTAAAATCTTTGCATATGTTACTTCATTTATTATTTATGAACACAATTTCAACAAAAGTATGCACAGTTTTTTTTTTTTTTGAGTTGGAGTCTCACTCTGTCGCCCAGACTGGAGTGCAGTGGCCACTTCCAGTCACTGCAGCCTCGACCTGCTGGGCTCCAGCGATCCTTCCGCCTCAGCCTTCCAAGGAGCTGGAACTACAGGCGCGCGCTACCACGCCCGGCTAATTTTTGATTTATTGTAGAGATGAGGTCTCGCCAAGTTGGCCAGGCGGGTCTCGAACCCGCGGGCTCAGGCAGTCCACTCACCTTGGCCTCCCAAAGTGCTGGGATTACAGGCTGAGCCACCGAGCCCGGCCCACAGATATTTTAAATGAAAGAAATAAAAAAATGTTACTCATGGTTATCTCTGGATGTGAAACTACACTTCCAGAGATAAATCTATCCAGTGATAAATTCAATTTCATAAAATTTGATAAAATCCAACATTCCTTCTTGATAAAAATCCTTGAACACCTAGGCACTGAAGGAACTTTCCTCAAAACAATGAGAGTCATCTATGACAAACCTGCAGCCAACACTTTGCTTAATGGACAGAAGCTGGAAGCATTCCCCCTAAGAACTAGAACAAGACAAGGGTGTCCACTCTCACCCCTCCTATTCAACATAGTGCTGAAACTCCTAGCCAGAGCAACCAGGCAAGAGAAGGAAATCAGGGGTATCCAAATAGGAAAAGAGGAAGTTAAGCTATCCTTTGTGGATAATATGATTCTGTACCTTGAAAACTCTAGAGAGTCAGTCAAAAACATCCTCACACTGATAAATGACTTTGGTAAAGTCTTGGGATACAAAATGAACATGCAAAAGACAGTTGCATTTCTATTTTTTTTTTTTTTTGAGTTGGAGTCTCACTCTGTCACCCAGATTGGAGTGCAGTGGCCACACCCAGCCACTGTGGCCTCGACCTGCTGGGCTCTGGTCAGTTGCATTTGTATACACTAACAACAAGCAGGCTGAGAACCAGATACAAAACGCAATCCCATTCACAATAGCCACACACACACACACAAAAAGAAAAGAAAAAAAAAAGGAAAGAAATACCTTGGCATCTATTTAACTAGAGAAGTGAAAGACCTTTACAATGAGAAATACAAAATGCTGCTCAAAGAAATCAAGGATGACCCAAACAAATGGAAAAACATCCTATGTTCATGGATTGGAAGAATCAATATTATCAAGATATCCATCCTACCTAAGGCAATCAACAGATTCAATGCAATACACATCAAATTGCCAACATCATTTTTCAAAGATTTGGAAATGACAATACAGAAATTCATATGGAAGCAAAAAAGAGCATGAATAGCCAAAACAATCCTTAGCAAAAGGAATAAAGTGGGAGGTATTTCTCTTCCAGATTTTAAACTTTATTACAAGACTACAGTTAAACCAAGGTGTCATGGAATTGGTACAGGAATATGCATGTAGACCAATAAAATAGGACAGAGATGCCAGAGATAAAACACAGTCCCTCAACCAACTCTTCTTTGACAAAGTCATTCATAACAAACACCAGGGAAAGGAAACCATATTTAGCAAGTGGTGCCGGGAAAACTGACTAGTCACTTGCAGAAGAATGAAACTGGGGCCCTACCTATCACCATATACAAAAATTAACTCAGAATGGGTTAAGGACTTAAATGTAAAACCTCAAACTATAAAAATCTTAGAAGAAAACATAGGGAACACCTTTCTGGGCATCAGAGTAGGCAATGAATTCATGACTAAGTCCTCAAAAGCAAGTGCAATAAAAGTTCAGATAGACAAATGGGACCTTATTAAATTGAAAAGCTTTTGCACAGCAAAATAAACCACCAAGAAAGCAAAGAGACAAGCCACAGAATGGGGAAAAAAAAAGTACTTGCAAGCTATGCATCTGACAAAGGCCTAGTATCCAGGATCTATAAGGAATTCAAATGAGCTGAAAGGAAAAAACAAACAACCCCATTTAAAAGTGGGCAAAGGACATGGACTTTTCAAAGGAAGAAAAAGCAGCCAACAAATGTATGAAAAAATGCTCAGCCTCACTAATCATCAGAGAAATGCAAGCAAAACCACAATGAGATAGTACCTAACTCCAGTAAGAATGACCATCATTAAACAACAGGTCAAAAAACAACAGGTGCTGGCAGGGCTGCAGAGAAAAGGGACTGCTTCTACCCTGTAAGTGGTAGTGCAGGCTAGTTCATCCTCTATGGAAAGCACTGTGGTGATTTCCAAAAGAACTAAAAACTGAGCTTCCATACAATCCAGCAATCCCTCCCCTAGGAAATATCAAGAGGAACATACATTGCTCTACCAAAAAGACACCTGCACACATATGTTTCTTGCAGCACTATTCACAATAGCAAAAACATGGAACCAACCCAGATGCCCATCGAAAGTGGATTGGATAAATAAAATGTGGTACATATACACAATGGGATAATATGCAGTCATAAAGAAGAACAAAATCATGGCCTTCCCAGCAACTTGGATGCAGCTGGAGACTGTCATTCTAAGTGAGCTATCAGAGAACAAAGAACTGAATACTGCATGTTCTCACTCATAAGCGGGCCTGATCACTGGTCACAGGAGCACAAGGGTGAGATGCTGGGCACTGCTTAGGAGAAAGGAAGGGAGGAGAGAGAGGGGCATGGGGCCACACAAAGGGTATCTGGTACACTACCAAGGGGAGAGAAGGCCAGTTGGAAGCCCAGACTTCTGCATGCAGCCTACTTATGGAGCAGATCCTCACTTGTACCCCACAACTCTAAAATAAAAAAAAAAATTTTAACTTCTTTCTACTTACTTTTTAATTTTTTTCACAATGAACATGCAATTAAAAATGTGTCTAAGATTGAGTTTTTAGTGTGATAGAAGAATTATATAACAGTGAAGGACAGTAAACATTTAAACAGGCTGGGTGTGGAGGCTTACACCTGTGATCCCAGCACTTTGGGAAGCCGAGGCAAGAGGACTGCCTGAGCCAGGGGTTTGATACCAGCCTGGACAACATGGTGAGACCTCGTCTCTACAATAAATCAAAAAGTTTGACCAGGCCGGGTGGCTCAAGACTGTAATCCCGTACTTTGGGAGCCCAAGGCGAGAGGATTGCTTGAGCTCAGGGGTTCGAGACCAGCCTGGGCAACTTGGTGAGACGTCATCTCTGCAATAAACCCAAATATAAGCCGAGTGTAGTAGTGCATGCTTGTCGTTCCAGCTACTTGGAAGCCTGAGGTGGAAGGACTGCCTGAGTCCAACAGGTTGAGGCTGTGGGTGGCCGTGAGCATGCCACAGCACTCTAGCATGGGTGACAGAGTGAGACGCCAACTCAAAATAATAATAATAATAAAATAATAATAAATAAAAGTTAGTGTAAGAGTTAATGAGATCATGTATTTTGAATTTTTTTTTTTTTTTTTTTTTTGAGTTGGAGTCTTACTCTATTGCCCAGACTGGAGTGCAGTGGCTCCCGGCCACTGCAGCCTCGACCTGCTGGGCTCTGGCGATCCTTCCGCCTCAGCTTTCCAAGTAGCTGGAACTACAGGCGCGTGCTACCACACCCAGCTAGTTTTTGATTTATTGTAGAGATGAGGTCTCGCCAAGTTGCCCAGGCGGGTCTCGAACCCACGGGCTCAGGCAATCCACTCACCTCAGCCTCCCAAAGGCGCAGGATTACAGGCTGAGCCACCGAGCCCGGCTTGAAATATTTTTAAACTATGAAATGTCATATGACTATGTAATAGACTAACCACCTTATTACAGGTTCTTAATAATATAAATACTAAATAAGGCAGTTTAACCTATATTAGATTAGAATGAGAACCACTTCCTATAGCTCCTTTTCATTTACTGTATATAATTGTCAATTCTGACAACGGCTGTCTGAGATGTAATTATGCAAATTCTGTGGATGAGAAAGCAGGCTCAGGAAATAAAATAGCCAGGCTAGGAGTGGCAGAGGTGGGACTGAAACGCCTAAGCCCAAACTCCTTCCACTCCAACAGATGTCCCCCTACATGCCCGTAGGCTCACCTATAACCTGCTTGTGTAGCAAAAGATCAAAGTACCCTCCTGACAGGTAGAAATCATTCTAATATTTAAAACTCCACATACAGTTCAATATCCTTTCTCAACAGCTACTGACTTGATGTTTAAATGTTTTTTGTTTGGTTGGTTTGTTTTTGTTTTTTGTTTTTATGAGTCAGGGTTTTGCTCTGTCACCCAGGCTGGAGCACAGTGGCACAATCATGGCTTACTGCAACCTTGACCTCTTGGGCTCAGGCGATCCTTCCTTTGGTCTCCCAAGTAGCTGGGACTACAGGCCTGCGCCACCACACCTGGCTAATTTTTAAATTTACTGTAGAGATGAGGTCTTGCCAAGTTGCCCAGAGTGGTCTCGAACCCCTGGGTTCAGGCAGTCCTCTCACCTCAGCCTCCCAACGTGCCAGGATTACAGGTGTGAGCCACCGTGCCTGGCCTCTCATGCTAACTTTTAGTTTAGCCTCAGTTAAATAGTGCTAGAAATTAGTGAGGATGCTAAAGCTCTGAGAAGTAAAGTGACTTATCCAAAGTCACATAACTAGAAAGGGGCAGAGACAGGGAAGAAAACCAGGTTCTGTAATTGCAAATTCAATATTAAAAAAAATATATACAAGGAAGTATATGAAAAATAATAGGATCAAGATTTAAGAGGCTTTAAAATTTGCTTCTTCCAATTGCTGGGTGTAGGTGGACAAAAACGTACACTTTTTTTTTTCAAGTCGGAGGTTGGAGTGCAGTGGCACAATCACAAATCACCACAACCTTGACCTCCTGAGCTCAGGTGATCCTCCCACCTCAGCCTCCCAAGCAGCTGGGACAACAAGCACGCCTCATCATGCCCCGCTAATTTTTTTTTTTAATTTTTGTAGAGATGAGGTCTTGCTATGTTGCCCAGGTTGGTCTTGAACACCTGGCCTCAAGAGATCTTCCCACCTCAGCCTCCCAAAGTGCTGGGATTACGGGCATAAACCACCTTGCTTGACCTTATACATTTCAATACTACATTCTTTCAGTTAGAATAGCTTCCATGATACTGCCTGGCAACCAACAGAATACTGTGAATTTACTTGAGTGCTGTATATTGTATTACTCATGCTTGTAACAAAAACATATGAATAAGTAAAACATATAGAAATGAAAATTCACATTTTAATTGTACACCTAGAGGTTACACCTTGGGAGTCAGCACAGTGCTGAGGCACACACTTGGGAACTGGAGGCCGGCAGCCTAGATCCAAGTACTAGTCTGTGAGCCTCGTGTCCTTGCCCTGTGAGCCTGCAACTACAATATAGGGTTGTTCTGATGACTGCATGAGCTCATGGACAATGAATGCCCAGCACAGTGCACACGTGCAATACATGCTAGTTCCTCTGTCCTCATGTAACTTACCAGTTTCCAATTCATTGAACAGCCTTTGACGATGGGAGACGTTAAGGTGGTTTTCATTTAATAAAATGTGCTACATACTAGCTTCATTTCCTCACCCACTACTGCTCGAATTTCCCTCGAAAGGCTTTAGGGATGTATGTCGTGGGATTGTATGAACACAGAAACTTCCTTTTGCTTAAGTGAGACTTCTTGAAGCTACCTAGAAAAGAGGAAGAAAGTTGTTCCATTGACTAATCACTGCACGACAAACCATCTGAAAATTAAAACAAAAACAAAAACAAAAACCAGCCAGGCTCATGCCTGTATTCCCAGCACTTTGGAAGACAGAGGGGAGAGAATTTATCTGAACCCAAGGGTTCAAGATCAGCCTGGACAACTTGGCGATACCTCATCTCTACAATAAATCAAAAAACTAGCCAGGCATGGTGGCATGTGCCTGTAGTTCCAGCTGCTTGGAAGGCCAAGGCAGAAGGATCACCTGAGCCCAGCAGGTCGAGGGTGCGGTGGCCATGAGTGTGTCACTGCACTCCAACCTGGGTCTCTGACTCTGACTCAGAAAAACTATTTGTGTGTTACTGAATCAGCCTTCTTCTGTCGCTTATGCAGTGTGCCAATCAGTGAGATGATGAGTTTTACAGAGAGGGTTTATTCACAAGGCAGCTAAGCAAGGAGACAAGAGAGCATATCTCAAATCCATCTCCCTGAAGATGGTGTTTTAGGGATATTTGTGGGATAGAGGAACAAGGTGGTTCGAGGTATGAGTAGAGGTGATTGGGACAAGGAAAAATGAGGTAACTGGTGATCTGTACAAGTGTAGTCAAGCTTTATAGCTTTTCATAGGACACATGTTTACAAAATGGTATTGTTAGCATGATTTGAGGGTGGACTTTTTGGCCCTCGGATGTCAAAAGATCACCCATCAGATGCGCACACCTGCCCAGTTGTAGGCTTGGTGGTCTCAGGCAGCTTGAACTGGACAAGAGCTGGTCCCATGTTTCTGAAAAACATCGTGACCTACACATTAGAGACGTGATCTGAAAGAGGCTAGTAGGAGTTTAGTTATATAGTGCTGAGCAACATAATTTTTAACCCCAAATAAAGGCAAACGACTAAACAAAGCGAGGCAAGTTAAGTTTGCTGGGTTAACTCAGATTAGCCCTCAGGTTCCTTTTTGTGGGGTCAGAGCTCTGTGGGGTCAGAAATGCTGGCAGGGCTTGGCTGGGTGATTTTCCTGCTCCATGGGGGGTGATTGGGGGGTTACTTGGTGTATTTAGCTAGTGGTATGGATGGTCTGGGGTTTCAGAAGTAGTCATTCTGGCACCTTGAAGGGAAGTTAGTTGGAGAACTGGGTTCAGCCAGTCTCTTCTCCCTCCTGATGTGGTCTCAGGGCCCTTCCACAAGGTCTCTCCAGCAAGACAGCTGGACTTCCTTCATGGTTCCAAGAGACAGTGAGTAGAACTGGCTTTCTCTTACCATCTGGACAGAGAACCTGGTAAAGCATTACTTCTGCCATATTTATTGGTCACAGCAGTCACAGAGCCCTCCCAGATTCAAGAGGAGGGACACAATTCCAGGTTCATGCAAAGAGAGGCACATACTTTGAAGTCATATTTATTTATTTTATAAAGATGAGGCTGCCCAGACTGGTCTCAAACTCCTGACCTCAAGCAATCCTCCCATCTTGGCCCCCCCAGAGTGCCAGGATTACAGGCGAGAGCCAGCGTGCCCAGCCAAACTGTGGTCATTTTTAGTTTGTCATGAAAGCACATACTTGAAGAGACAAAGTGTCAATGGTATGAAGCCTCCTTCTGCACCAACTGCTTTGTTAGGATAGCTGATTTCTTCCAGATCTGCAGTTGGAGAAGTTCTGTGATCCTCCCCACGCCATGATCTGGGTCAAGATGGACCTGTAATTGTCCCTTTACTTCCAGGTTCTGTGAATTACTCACATTGTACTTTCTTTTTTTTTTTTTAGGTGGAATCTCACTCTGTTGCCCAGACTGGAGTGCAGTAGCCGCTCCCGGCCACCACAGCCTCAACCTGCCAGGCTCCGGCGATCCTTCTGCCTCAGCCTTCCAAGTAGCTGGAACTACAGGCACACACTACCGCACTCGGCTGATTTTTTGATTTATTTTAGAGATGAGGTCTCACCAAGTTGCCAGGCGGGTCTCAAACCCGCGGGCTCAGGCAATCCACTCACCTCAGCCTCCCAAGGTGCGGGATTACAGACTGAGCCACTGAGCCTGGCTTGCACTGTACTTTCATCTCTGCTATCTATGATCTGCTGGAGTCAGGAGAGATAATCTGTTGTTCACGTATCACTCAAACTCTCCACACAGCTCTCTGCTTCTGGGAAGCCTCCTCTCACAAACAGGACTAGTCAGCTCACTCTCCGTCTGCAGGAGAGGTGTGCACTAGCATCTTTCAAATACTCCTGAAAGGCAGAAAAAGGAGAATTGTTGCATGTGAACAGTCAGAAGGCAGTCTTCAGGAAATTGCACTTTTGATAAATACATAAATACATGTGAGATGAGCACCCTTTAGATAACAACAGCTTTTGTACTATAAAGTACAAAGTTTTCAATAACATTTAATTTCTTAGTTGTTACAGCTAGATGTACCCTGGAAGCCAGGTGTGCTGTTCCTTTTTAGCAAGTTGGTTATTAGTTGCGTGACACTCAGGGCACTAAGCAGCAGCTAAAGTTAATCATATTGTAGGTTAGTTGCGTGTGTTAATTATAGCCAATTATATCACACTACACTTCAAAACTTAGAGGGTCAGTCTCAATTCATAAATCAGGTTTGCCTAGTATGCTTAACACTAGAAGGGCATACTATTTCCAGTAAACTTTTGTGTGTGGATGTGAATAAACAGAAAGCTCATAAAGAATGAAGCATCCAACCACTTTTCTTTCAAAAGTCAAAAAAACTTCAACAGCGCAGAAAAGCTGAAGTAGCCCATACATCTCTGCCTCTTTGTTTCACAGTCACCCTTGACTTTCAGCCGCTGTGTGCTTGAGAAAACAGGCCCCTGAACTCCACTCACTGTGACTGTCTCACAATGACATTGAGCTTTTACGGAGGTCAGCACGAGGACCCGAGCGTTCATTCTGACCTAAAGCCCGCGCTGGTGCTCGCTGGGGGAGACGACATGGTCGCGCGTGGGCCAGCCCGGCGTCCGCAAGCTCCATCGCCGCGGTGGGACACGTGTCCCTCGCAGCTTCGCTTCGCCCGGGCCGGGTCACTGCCGGTTCGGCGGACCGCGGGGCCGGCCACTCGCCGCCGCCGAGGGCGCGCGGTCCCCGCGGGAAAGCGGGGGACGCCCGGGCGGCGCGCGGGGCTCTCCGCACCCGCCGCGGCCCCCGCCCGTACCCGGGGGACCCGGAAGGCGGAGGCCGGCCGGGAGCGGGGCCGTGACGGTTGCCCTCCCGCGGCTGCCGCCCCGCCCCCTGCACTCCAGACCCGGCGGCCGCGCGGACCCCGAGCGCGCGGAGCCCGAGGAGGGGTCGGCACTCGGCACGCAACGACCCACGCCGCTCAGCCAGGGCCCGGCCGCGGCCACCCTCGAAGAGGCGGCCCCGGAGGAAGCCCCGGCTGCAGACGCGCGCGCCCGGCCCGGGTCCTCGCTCCCTCTCTGGGGCCGCCCGGAGGGGGCTCGGCGAGGCCCGGCAGGGGCGGGGCTCGCTTTCCGCGACGTCTGGGGAAAGCCGTGGGCCGGAGAGTTCCGGTGCCGCTGGCCAGGTGAGCGGGGCGCTCCCGCGTGGGAGCCGGGGCCGGGCGGGAGAGCGGCGTCAACCACGCTGGCCTCGCGGGGAGAGCGGGCCGGGCGAGGGGACCCGCTGGGCCTCAGCCTGCGCCCTGCCGGCACCCCGCGCGGGCACCCAGCCGGCGGGAACGCCCGGAACCCCGGGCCTGTGGGAGGCGGGCGGCGCCGGAGCGCGCGCGTGCGGCGCCGGCCCCTTTAAGAGGCGGGGCTCGGGCGCCGCCGGCTCAGACGCCGGGACGTGCCGGGGCGCCCCGCCTCGGAGCGCCCGTTTCCTGCCGGCGGCGCGACGGCACCCGAGCGGCGGCGGCGGCTGCAGCGCCTGGGAGCGGGCGGCCCGGGCGGCGGTGCTGGCGCCGCCGCGTCTTCCTGGCTTGGTCTCCGGCGGCGCAGGGTGAGGCCGGCGGGCCGGGAGGGGTCAGGCGGGCGGGGGCCGCGGGGTAGGCCTCGGCGGCCGGGGGCGTCGCGGGGCTGCGGCCCGGGGGCCTCGGGGCCTCGGCCGCCCCGCCGCCCTACCCGGCGCCCGGGGTCGGGACCCTGGCCCCTCCCGCGTGACCCGAGGGCGCAGGGGCCGGGCGCCTATTTTTAGCCGGGCCGAGGTCCCGGAGGAAGGGCGGATTACCCCCCGCCGGCGCTGGCGGCGCTCGCGCGGGCGGAATGTCGGCCCCGCCGGACCTCGGGGGCGGCTCCTCCCGCCCTTCCTCCACTCCTCCCGCCCCCACCCCTCCCCCGCCCGGCGCGGGTCCCGGGGTCGCGGTGGGGACGGGGGAGCGGCCTGGGGCGCCGGGAGACGCCCGGCGAGGTTGCCGCTCGGCCCCGAGGGCTGTCTTCTGGGGGCCCGCCCTTCGTGTGCAGCCGAGAGTCCTTCGGCCTTGGGGACGGAGCCGGCGGCCTGAGTAGTCGAGGGAGCGGGGGCGGGGGGGCCTGAAGAGTGCCCGCGCGTCGCTCCCCGGCTCGGCGGAGTCGGTAGGGCAGTGTCCCGCAGCCGCGCCTCCTGCGGGAGGTAGGGGCCCGTCCGCGGAGGGCCTCGCGGGGGTCGCATCCGGCAGGGGTCCGCGTCCGCGCCGCCCGAAAGCCGCGGGCGAGTCCCCCGCTGGGAGTGGCGGGCTGTTTCCCGGCGACGGCGTGGAAAGCCGAGGATGGGCGCCCCGGGGCGAGCGTGTCGAGCCGAGCCGGGCTTGGCTGAGGGGCCGGTCCCATGCCCCTCTCGCCTGGTCGCGGGGCCTTCAGTAGGCGCCCGGGGGCGATCGCTGCGAGCCGCGGAGCCTCCCGGAGCCGCGCGTGGCCCTCGTGAGCTGGGCACACGTCCCTCGCAGTAGGTCCTCATTCGATGCCGGGCGAGCTGGGCTCTTCCCTTTTCTTTCTCTTCTCTGGTTCAGGGATCTCACGCGAAGTAGCGGGGCTCCCTGTCCGTGAGTTTCAAGGAAAAGTGCATCCCCTCCCCCCAGGGGGTCTCTTCCGATCTGGCGGCCTTTAGCGGACAGAATAGCATCTTAGCAGGTGAGCTCAGAGAAGAGGCGTCCGCTTAGTTTACCTTTCTCAGACTCATTGAAACTTGAAATATGACCAGATCTGCTGGAAACGGTGCACATTTGAAAATTACCAACGGTGTCAAGTATTTAACTCTTTCTTGATGATTCAGGGTCTTTCTTGATGATTCAGGGTCGGCATTAAGAAGAGCTATTCGTCTATGATGTTGTTTCTTATTTAGATATTTCTGTTTTCCTTTAATGTTAGTAGCCACTTCTGCTTGATGCTGTGTTTTCCCCTAAAAATGCCTCACCTCAAGCCGCCTTCTAGATTATAGGCTTTAATCTGCTTTTGGTAGGGAGATCATTTTAATAATTATGTTCCGCATCAGTCAATATGGCTTTTCTGAAAGGCCGAAGAAATGAAGACTTTTGAGGCTTCTAAAGGACTGGTGTTAAGGTTGTCACTGTTAAGTTGTAATTCAAATTTTACTTGAAATATATGGAAGAAGTATTTTTAATTGTGTTTTTATAATCTTTATAGCAAATGAAGCTTTAATTTAAAATGTTCCCAATACATTGTACAAATTTTAGATTGTTAATGTAATGGTTCTAGGAAGGCTTCAGGTTTCTTAGAAATCTGACCATTAGGTCATGTAATAAAGAAATGAGAGAAACTGTGCTTTACAAGAGCCTTTAAATACTTGAGGATAACATCTTATGAGCTGCTTGTCCTGTGTGCTTTTTTTTTTTTTAGTCACTTTAAAGGTGGATCTAGAGCAGACCTAGAGGCTAGAAGCAAGTAGCTGTTTCTCTAAAAGCTCCTTGGTGATCACTCATGCACAGATGGAGCTGCATTTTATCCCCTCTTCTCTGTTTTTTGTGAGCATGGCTTGGATATCCTGGTCAGAAAAATGTAATATATGTGCACATTGCTGGAAAACTTTGGTTTAGATGAGAATATAAGGGGTTTTCTTCCCCTTAAGTAGAAAATTAAATGGCAAGTTTTTATTAACTTAACCTTCTGTATTTGTGGCATAGAAAAAGAAAAGTAATGACAGTTTATAACGGTTGGGTGCCAGGTTGTGCTTAAATGTATTGTTGGTCTTTGAGAGAGGTGGCAGTGTAGACTGTTTTTATGCTATTTCTTTTTTTTTAAAGGTATAACTTTTAATTGGTTTATGTAAAGGGATAGGCAAGATTCACTTTTAATTCTAACAGTAGTTAATAGATTCCAATAGGAAATACAATATTCCTAGGAAATATATAAGAAATTCTCAACTTTTAAAAAAAATCATGGTATAGTATTCTGCATGTCATTTCAGCAGGCCAATTAAGAACTTGATATATGCACTAAATGTCATGTAGCTATTTACCTTCTTCTAGGACATTCTGCCCTTAGGACTCTCTCCTCCCTTATTACTTGGCTTATTCTGTCTTGTGGGTCACCCTCTCTCTACTCTTGAGTTGACATGCTTAGGCCTGAGTTCCCTCTACTTCTGTTCCTTTGATGACAATCTCATTCAGTTCCATGGCTTTAAATACCTGTATGCTCATGGCTCTCATTTCTGTATTTATAGCCCACATGTTGCTCCTCCATGCCTTACAACCTGTCAGGTGTGTTCACTTGGATATACACCAGTCAGCTCATACTCAACTTTCATATTCCTCTTTAAATCTTCCTCAGGTGCTGCCTAACCCGTCTTACCTGATGGCAGCTCCATCCAGTATTCAGGCAAAAAAAGTTGGAGTCCTCCCTGACTTGTCTCTTTCACACTTGGCATTCTGTGTTCTGTCTTATCTTGAAAATATCTCCAGAATCCAGTCACTGCTTACCACTTCCACTGCTCACCAGCTTGATCTGAGCCATTCTTGCCACTCACCTAGATTTCTGCAGTCAACCTGCTAACTGGTGTCCCTGCCTCTCCACTAATGCTCCACAGTCTTCTTAGCATAGCAACCAGATCGTATCATTTGTCTCCTCAAAACCCTGCAGTGACTTGCTCTATGTAGAATGAATGGTGACGTTCTTGTGGCCTAAAGGCCTTACGGAGTCTGGGCACTTCCCCTCTCCCAGTTCCCCTCATAAACCTCCCAGGTTAGTACTGTGCTTCCCTTTGCTGAGTCCCTCCAGCCCCACTTGGGGGCTGCTGCTTGCCAGACACGCCCTAAACTCTTAGTGTCCATCAATAAACCTGATGGACAAGAAAGTGTTGTTTTTTTCTGCTGGCTGTTGCCCCCTTCTCGCTAACTTTTTTCCTAAGATATTTGCATGGCTTATTTCCTTATCTCCTTCAAGTCTTTGCTCTATAAATGTCACTTTCTCAGAAAGATTTGTTTGGCTATTTTGTTTAAAACTGCACTCTCCTACTTAAGATCCCCAAACCGTGCCTGTTTATCCATAGCGCTTGTCATTTTCTGTCATACCATGTAATTTCTTTATTGATTGTATTTATTGTCTCTTCCCCTCCATGTTCCCAAACACACACTGTAACATAACCTCTAAGAGGATAGAACTTTTTGTCTGTTTTGTTTGTTGATGGAGTCTAAGAGTTGAGGGCAGTATCTGGCATTTAGCAGGTATTCAGTACGGATTTGTTGAATTAAATCTTTATCCTACAATCCTTCCTTTGACGGATACTTCCTTGGATTC
This sequence comes from Cephalopachus bancanus, assembly GCA_027257055.1. Lineage (NCBI taxonomy): Eukaryota > Metazoa > Chordata > Mammalia > Primates > Tarsiidae > Cephalopachus > Cephalopachus bancanus. Next base: position 136,866 of record JAPVLO010001009.1, on the reverse strand, counting down.
ATGTAGTTTTCAGTTTGCTCCTTTCCTCTTTTAGGAACTGTCAGCAGAAGAAAGTGACAGGGAGCCTTTTGGAACCCCTTGGTGGAAGAAGTGACTTTAGAATGTGGAGACCTGTACCCACATGATTAGGACCATTGGTCAGTTAATTCAAAAAGTTGGTTAAAACAAGGGCTCAATATCTGTGTATTTTCACTGTTTTCACTTTAAACATTTCATTTTACTTTTACTGGCCTTTTTATTTGGATTCATCTCTTTTCTTAGAGCAGGGGGTACAATCTGATCTTCCTTTCTTAAATTGTTCCCTAAAAACATTCTCTGTGATTTCTAGTATTGGTTTCATGAAAGTAGAATGAAAATGTAGGCACTGGGAAACTCTCCAAGAACAAAATCCTTATAGATTTTTCCAATTATCCATCAACGCTTTCCAAAAGATTTAACTTAGTTTTTATAGAAATAACACCGTTTGACTCTATTCTCATATTTAATGGATTTATAGAAATAAGGGGTAGGAGAGTACACTGATAGCCAGAAGCTTTCTCTGGACACCAGCCCGTGTATTTTTACAAAGTTGGGGAATATACGTTAATCTGGTGTGTGGTCCCTTAAGGCAGCTTCCACTTTGAATAGGTTTCATAGGATCATAGCAGTTTACCATTAATAGAGGAGAATGTTATTTACCCATAATTTCTTTATTTTGACTCTAGGTAGCATCTATGATTAGTTATCAGAACTTACATGAGTTTCAGTAAGTACATTGTCTATCAGGAGCCGTTATGTTATGCTATGTTCTCACTGGAAAATGTGGGACAATTATTATTCTTACACATGAGTCATTTAAGTTGCCAAGGAAACAGTCTGATCTGGCATAATCTGGAAGGCAGCAGTCCTACAGGTCTTAGACCTTATTAACGCTAAGGTTTTATGCAAGTTCTTTATTGCCCAGTTCTTTACTTACATAATGTCGTGTGATGTTGTGGAAAGAGTGTGAGCGCTAGGGAGTCTGAAGTACTGGGGTTTGAATTGGGTTTTGCAAGTCATCACCACTTACTGAATGTGTGATCTGATCTTAACCCGCCTGAGGCTCATTAAGGAATTATCTTACTATCTTGGTAGTTGCTACATAAGTGATAGCTAACATTAGAGTGCTTATTTGCTGTCAGATGCTGTAAATATTTTATGTGCGGTATCCTTTTTAATCCTCTCAGCAACCTTATGAGGTAGGTACTATTTGGTGGAAACTAGGGAGACGGGTCAAATAATTTGTTCAAAGACACAGCAAACTCAGGAGAAACTGAATTCAAGAGGAGCCTGAATTTTAATTGAGACATTCTGACTTTAGAGCCTCCATTGAGCTGGTTTATAAGAATATTTTCTGGGGGGTGGGGGGGTGGCACTCTCCATGTACAATAGTCTAATGTTAGGTGTTACAAAGCTAAGTTACAGTTCTAAAGATCCTCTCTCCCTCCCCCCCCCGAATTAACTCCTCTAACTAGTGATTTAAATGTAAAGATTTGAAGTTTTTCAAGTGGAGGAAATAGTAAAAGCTACTTAAAACCAAAATGCTATATACAATGTTTTAGTTATATGGAAAGGAGTGGATAGACTCATCCTCTTTCCAAGAAATGTTTTCTGTCTCAGCTCCCACAAATGTGCATTACGGGTCACACTTCTGATTTGCAGACTTTTTTTTTTTTTTGAGTTGGAGTCTCACTCTGTCGCCTAGACTGGAGTGCACACTCCCGGCCACCGCAGCCTCCACCTGATGGGCTCCGGCAATCCTTCCGCCTCAGCCTTCCGAGTAGCTGGAACTACAGGCGCGCACTACCATGCCTGGCTGATTTTTTGATTTATTGTAGAGATGAGGTCTCGCTGCCCAGGCGGTTCTCGAACCCGCGGGCTCAGGCAATCCACTCACCTCAGCCTCCCAAAGACGCGGGATTACAGGCTGAGCCACCGAGCCCGGCTTAATGGTTGCCTCAGAAGAGCCAGTCTTGGTCACATTCCAAAAAGGCATACCCTCTCTATTCTTTGTCCCAGGCTTATTTTTCTTCACTGAACTATCAGTCATACCTGACATTATAATATGAACTTATTTATGTATGTGCTTGATGTTTGTCTCCCCTACAAGAATATAAGCAGGATGAAGTGGGGACGGTGTCTGGTTCATCACCGTGAACAGTGTTTCTGGCCCTGGGTGGTGCCCACTTTGAGTACGTTGCCTGCTGCAGTGATTGGGACTCCTTGGGCCTTCTGCTTGTCGTTGGTGCTGTCTCTCAAGCAGCCTGGCTAATTGAGTAATGTTTGGAACATCATGTAAAGTGAAACCCCAAGATGCAGGGTTTCAGGTTTACTCTTGGGGGAGTGGAACGGAAAACAATTTAAAACACAAATTTCAGCAAAATACTTGTGCTTAGTACCAGTTAATCTTGTTGATCAGTAGTGTAAGTGTTCTGAGTGGAATCTGTCCATAAGTAATTTAGTGATAGCCTGTATTTAGATCCAGTTATCTTTTGAAATAAATTTGGACAAGGTAAGCTATACACTGAAAGCTTCCTAGTGTTCTGAATGCTATGTTGCTGAAAATGTAAAATATTTCCTTAAATCTTTAATATTCACACGCAGGTTGAATTCATTTTTGTGCTACTGACCTGTACTTGCCTAGTTTATTGGGAAGTCATGTTATTTGAAATGCATTCTATAATTATTTTTCATAGTTTTCATAACCTGGATGTCTGAGGGTTGCTGAATGTCATGATTTTAATGAAAAAGTGAATTTCTCAAGCTTATTATTTAGTGCTCTTATTTCTGAGTATAGTTGCAGGTACTGTGTTGTATAATCTTTGTGGTTAATACTCCATTGCTGATGAATGGGGGATCATTTCTTAAATAGCTTCCAGTTTGACCTAGATGTTTACTAAGTTTAAATTGAATCATTTTTAAAAGTGGCTTAATTCTTTTTCTCTTTTTTTCCTTTTAGTTCAAAAAATTGGATTTAGTTTTAACTTGAAGGAGGTATTTCTGAGCTTGAAATTTTTGTAGCACTTTTCAAGTAAAATATATAGTTGACCTTTGAACAGTGTGGGGATTAGGGGTGCTGACTTCCTGCACAGTAAAGAAAAAAAAAAATCATGTATAACGTGTGTGTGTGTGTGTGTGTGTGTGTGTGTGTGTGTGTGTGTGTGTAGACGGGGGGGGGTGGTGTCCTGCTTTATTGCCCAGGTTGATCTTGAACTCCTGACCTCAGGGGATCCTTCTTCTGCCTTGGCCCCCAAAGTGCAGAGTTTAGAGGCGCGAGCAACTGCCCCTTGCCCATGTGTAACTTTTGACTCCCTAAAGACTTAACTACTGATACTATAGTGTTGACTGGAAATCTTACCAATAACAATAATTTTGGTTGATTAACACGTTCTGTATGTAATGTGTATTATATGCTGTACTCTTTTAATTAAGTAAGGTAAAGAAAAGGCTATTAGGAAAATCGTAAGAGAAAATACATTCACAGTAATGTGTTGGATTCATTAACACCATACACTTACACCATCTGTTCACAAGATGAATCTCTCTGAAACGGTGGAGTACCCATAGCTACAGACCTCACTCTATAGCACGTATTGAGCACTTCAACCTTCTTTGTGTGCTGTGACTTTTCTCTGCTTCTCAGGAGCATTTCCACATCACTAGTCGCACTTCATGTAGGTGTCACGGTGGTATTCAAGATTTATGGAATCGGCACTAAATATGAAAGATGCATGAACAAGAACCTGGAGAGGTCACTGTTTACTGTGATACGCAGTTTACTGGAGACTTGAATTGCTCAGTGTGGAGATGATTAGCATCAGGGATACTGGCAACACTTGAGCTCCCTGTAATAGTAACAGGAGGTGTTGCTACAAAAACTACAAAATTATTACAGTGGTACAGTATGTACTACAGTTGACTTTATGCAGTTATGATTTAATGTGGTATCTTTACATTTGTTTACATTTCTCTTGACTACAAATAGCCCTATAGTGGTCTGGTCTGTAAGTGTGTGTGTAAGTTTTGATACATTTTAATTTTATAATAGATTTATGTATATTTTATGGCAGTAAATAATAAAATTAGACTAGTCCCTCTACATACATTTTTCTCACTTTTTTCAATATTTCTAGGCCATTTGGTTCCTCTGCAAATTTTTTCAAAGTGTTGCATAGCTCTAAAAAAATTTTCCAATATTATTATTGAAGAAAATCTGTATATGAGTGAACCCGTGCAGTTCAAACCTGTGATGTTCAAGGGTCAACTGTACATTGTAGACTAACCTTGGAATTACAGCTTAGGCATTTACCTTGTCTGGAGTTAGGGGAAGAAAATAAATAATTCATCAATTAATTGTAAAATGAGCAAAGATGAATTTTTGGTCTACTCTTCTAGCATATCTTCCAGTTATAGCATAAATTGGTAATTCTGTTTCATATTCTTTCAGTGTTATGTAACCTTCATTTAAGCAAAAAGTCCCAGCAGCTTTTAAAATAACATACTACTTTTGGTGTAAAGAGAAACTTTAGTTATTATTCTTGGTTAATATGTCCATCTGATTTCTTAAGGCAGCTTTGTGCTAAGTCAAGGAAGTCTTAGGTATGTTCTGTAAAATCCCCCCCCCAAGTAGAGGTCTCACTGTGTCACCCAGACTGGGGTGCAGTGGCATGATCACAGCTCACTGCAGCCTCAAACTCCTGGGTTCAAGCAATCTTCCTGCCTCAGCTTTATGAATAGCTGGGACTATAGGCGTGTGCCACTGTACTTACCTAATTTTTCTATTTTTTTCTAGAGATGAGATCTTACTGTATTGCTTAGACTGGTCTCGAACTCCTGGGCTCAAGTATTCCTTTCGCCTCAGCCCCCCAAAGTGCTTGCATTACATGTGTGTGCCACTGCACCCAGTCTATAGATTTCTTATTTTAAAGAATTTACTTTTATTTTCTCTTTTGGGAAAATTTGTTCCAAAGTATGGATAACTTTATACAGTTATTCAGCACTGTCATTGTGATTGTATCAATTAAGAAGCAGGGAAGTTTATACCTGTTTGTTTGTCTGTTTTAATTTACTTGTATTTCTTCCTACTTGTCTTTTTGTTGAAAGTTAAAACAAAAATGATTCAGATGTGTAAGAGAATCTAGAATGCGCATGTATAGTTTAAAGATTAAATATAAAACAAATACCAGTCTCCTGAATACCTGAGTACCATTCTGTCCGCTTTATTTACATTTTATTATTTTTTGAATTGGAGTCTCACTTTGTTGCTGAGGCTGGAGGGTAGTGGTGTGACCCTAGCTCGCTGCAGCCTCCTGAGTCTCCTGGGCTCAGGTGATCCTTCCTCATCAGCCTCCTGAGTAGCTGGGACTACAGGTGTACACCACCGTGTCTGGCTAATTTTTGTCTTTCTATATTGCCTGGGCTGGTCCAGGGCTCCTGGGCGCCCAAAGTACTAAGAATCCAGGCCACATGTGACCACATGTTTTTCTTTTAAAATTAAATACATAGCCGGGCTCGGTGGCTCAGCCTGTAATCCCGTGCCTTTGGGAGGCTGAGGTGGGTATTTGCCTGAGACTGCGGGTTCGAGACCTGCCTGGGCAGCGAGACCTCATCTCTACAATAAATCAAAAAATCAGCTGGGCGTGGTAGTGCATGCCTGTAATTCCGGCTACTCGGAAGGCTGAGGTGGAAGGATCGCGGGAGCCCAGCAGGTGAGGCTGCGGTGGCCGGGAGCGGCCACTGCACTCCAGTCTGGGCAACATAGTAAGACTCCAACTCAAAAAAAAAAAAAAATTAAATACATATAACATTTATAAAACGTGTAAGCTATGAAGACACAGCTCAAGTGCTGTCCTACCTATCTGTGTCTGCTTTTATTGCCCCCCCATGTGACCACCATCCTTCTTACCTCTTTGCTTTGCTTTGTGTTTTGCCAGATCCATCTGTATCCCTGAACTGTTTACTTTATTTCTTTTTGGACTCTGTAGATGGGATTCTTCTCTGTGAGTTTGTTTGCACTTTCCCTTTTTCTCTCCACTTTGTGGTCCTGATATTCTTTTTTTTTTTTCTTGTTTGAGTCGGAGCCTCACTCTGTCACCCAGACTGGAGTGCAGGGGCACGCTCAAGGCCACCCCAACGTCAACCTGCTGGGCTCTGGCAATCCTTCCGCCTCAGCCTTCCGAGTAACTGGAACTACAGGCGTGCGCTACTATGCTCGGCTAATTTTTGACTTACTGTAGAGACGAGGTCTCCTAGTTGCCTGGGTTGGTCTTAAACCTGTGGGCTCAGGCAATCCACTTGCCTTGGCCTCCCAAAGTGCTGGAATTACAGGCTGAGCCACCAAACCCGGCCCTGATAGTCTTTCATTGTGTTGTACATGGCCCTAAGTCATTTGCTTTCAGTGTGAATATTTTACAATTTTTAAATTTCTTGTAGACAGACATTTAGGTTTCCAGGTTTTTTGTTAGTAAAAGCAATGCTGCTATGAACACCTTACCTAGGTCTATTGGTGGCACTGAAGTGTCTCCAGGATAGTATTTTTCAAACTTTTTTGTTGCCACTTGTAATGTGGTAGCCCCAAATCTGAGAGCGCTTGTACACGATGTTTACCTTTTCCAAATAAGTCACTCTGGTAGGGAGAGGCATTGGTTCATTAAACTTATGAGAGGGCACCGATGGCGGCTGATCTGTGAGGAATCCATGTCTTGGGACAGTAGAGCAGACAGTGTTATGATAAAGCAAATTAATTGTTCGGATTCCTACATTGTTTACAGTCAAATTGGTTATGGGTGAGGACTACATTATCTTTAAAAAAATTTTTTTTGGGGAGTCTTGAGTCTCACTCTGTCGCCTAGGCTTGACTTCAGTGGCACGATAACGACCACTGCAGCCTCGACCTGCTGGGCTCAGGCAGTCCTTCCACCTTAGCTTTCCAAGTAGCTGGAACCACAGGCGGCCACCATCTGTGGGCTGAGTGCTTGCCAAGTTGCCCAGGCTGGTGTTGAGCCCCTGGGCTCCGACAATCCTCTCGCCTCAGTGCTGGGATTACAGGCTTGAGCTACCACTGAGTACTGTATATCTTTAGGTTGCCTGGTTGCCGGCATGGCGTGAAGGGTCACCTGCATCCTACCGGCATCCTGTGACTTATACTGGGAATGTGCGCATATCCTGCAGAGACCAGCCTTGAACTGAAGCTGCTCCTCCCTGGGTGAGGGTTAGAAGGAAGCCAGGTTTAGAGAAAAAAGCTTATGTCCTGATATTTTACCTCTACTTAACGTAAGAAACATGTCTTACATTATGACTTAGTACAGTATCAGGTGTACACATGTATAAGGAAGATGTTTGACTGGGTGCAGTGATACCTGCCTGTAATCCCAGCACTTTGAGAGGCTGAGGTGGAGGATCTCTCGAGCCCAGAAGTTCAAGACCAGCCTGGGCGACATAGACCCTGTTTCTACAAAAAAAAAAAAACAGAAAAATGAGCCAGGTGTGGTGGTACCCACCTGTGGTCCCAGCTACTTGGAGGCTGAGGTGGGAAGATGGCTTGAGCCTGGGAGTTAATTGTTCCACAGCACCCCAGTCTGGGCAACAGAGTGAGACTGTCGCAAAACAAAGCAACTATGATGCTGTTGTTATGTACTATTCTGTTTTATTACAACTGAAAATGGTAGTCAAGACCTATTTTCTGCTATCCACTAATGAGTTGAGACTTAAAGTTTTAACAGTTTTAGGACTTATAGCTAGGTAGGATTAGAATTGCTCTACTGTAGGAGGCATGTACATTTTCAGGTTTACTAGGTAGTGCTGAATAATTTTCTTTCCAATGAAAGTGTACCAATTTATTCCTTTCATCAGTAATGTAAGTAAACATACATGTGATGGTTCCACATTCTTGCCTATTCCTGATATTGGCAAACACTACAGTGAGCCTGTTGTGTATGAATTGATACCCTATAGGCTTTGCATTTCTGATTACTGAGAGGAAGCATCTTTTCAGTGTTTGCTGGACATTTTCCCTTTTCTCTGAATTGGCTGTTCATTTTTCTGTTACATTGTTGTGGTTTTGGTTGGTAGGAATTTTTTGTGTTCTGAACACTAATTTTTTGCCAATTATGTGTCCCAAATGTCTTTTCCCACTTTGTTGCTTGCCTTTGAATTTTTTTTATGATGTCTCTATTAAAGATTTAAATTTTAATTTAGTTGAATTTATCAGTATTTTCCTTTTATAATTTGTGCTTTGTGTCTTAAGAAATTCTTACCTCAAGTTTTATGGAAATGTCTTTGCATGCTGTCTTATAAAGTTGTATGTTGTCTCACAATTCTTTCCTTGCAGTTGATTTTTGTTTCTTCCTCTTTATGCTGTTTTTAAAAATTTTCTCCAGGAATTTCGTTGCTTACCATTTCAGCTTTTTTCTTAAAGGCTAAAATGTGTTTATTTACTAGGTGCCTTGAAATCGTTCTTCAAGTTAATAATAGTTCACTTTCTCTCCAGTGGGAATTTGTTAGGAGGCTTGCATCCACACTTTGCTTTTAGAGTTATAAGAAAATACAGTTGACCTCTGAATGTGGGTTTGAACTACATGGGTTCTCTTAAACATGTAGCAGAATGAGAAACCTTTTGGGTATACTTGTGTGTGTCTGTGTCTGCTGGAATCAATTCCGTGTGTGTGTGTGTGTGTGTGTGTGTGTCTGTCTGTCTGTCTGTCTGTGTCTCCTGGAACCAGTTTCCTGTGTATATTGAGGGATGACTTTGTAGGAATGTTTCAAAAAAAGTTTGGATAGAGCTACAGGTATTCAGTAAACTTTGACGTTTTCCCCTCCCCTGGCCCCCCATATGACATTGTAAGAGATTTGTAAGCATTTTAAAGTGATGCCCAGTGTTAGTATGTGGTTTTCTTACACTGTTGAACTGTATGGATACTTGTTGTGAAGCAGCTATTTGTACTTGGTATTTTGCAGTTTATCACGGTGTATGGACAGACTTCTGTGTATCCAACTCGGTATACTTACAGTCTGAGGAGTCAGATCTTTCATTCTGGAAAATTCTCACCTCCTTAAATATTGCTTTTGTTTTTACATTTCTCTCTCTCTCCTTTTTATTTTGGTCGGAGTCTCCCTCTGTCACTTAGGCTGGAGTGCAGTGGCAGCCTCGACCTGCTGGGCTCAGGCAATCCTTCCACTTCAGCCTTCCAAATAGGTGGGATGACAGGCGCGTACCACCACGCCAGACTAATCTTTTGATTTATTGTGGAAATGAGGTCTTGCCATGTTGCCCAGGCTGGTCTTAGAACTCCTGGGCTCAGGAAATCCTCCCTCCCTGGCCTCCCAAAGTGCTGGGATTATAGGTATGAGCCACTGTGTCCGACTGCTTTTCTCTTTTGATAGACCTATGTTGGAGTCTCTTTTAGTTTATTTTCTGTGCCTTTTAATCACTCTGTCAACTTTTGTGTTATCATCCTTTTGCTACTTAAAAAAACTCTTTATCTATCTGCTTCTTCAACATGTTAAAATTTAAAAATTTTTGTCAGACTTTCATAAAACTAATACCATCTTGTGTGAATTCATGTTTTTATTGATGATTTGTTCTCATTAAATTTCTTCCTTTACATGTAAAAAAACTTAATAGGTTGCTGTTGGAGAAACTCATTATTTTGGCAACTGGTAAATAAAGAGAAACAAGCATCTATCCTACTTTTCCTCTGTGATTTGTATCTTGGGATAACCAAATAGGTTATAGTTTATTCTAGCTAATAAAGAAGGAGTGATAGAATTAGAATATCACCATTTTGTGTATCCTAATGAAAATGTCTACACAAAGATCCCCAATAGCTAGCTCATGTTACACAGACATCCACACTTGAGGTACCACACTGGCTGTGTTAGTCTTGCATTCAGATCAAAACCCTGAGATTTCTTCTAGTCTGTTGAATTTAACTACTAGTTGCTAGGAAATAGAAAAGACAAAAACACAAACAAACAAGCAAACAAAACAAAACAAAAAACTCCAAATCCTTGTTAAGCACTGTGGGAATATTAGCAACAAAATTTAGAATGGAAACCTCTCTAGGACCAGCTGCTTTTTTCCCCAACTTAAAGTTCTGAGAATTGTAGGAAACTGAACAATTAAGGGATGTAGGTGGCTGGGTGTGATGGCTCACAACTGTAATCCCAGTACCTTGGGAGGCCAAGGTGGGAGGATTGCTTGAGCCCAGGAGTTGGAGACCAACCTAGGCAACAGAGCGAGACCTTGTCTCTACAAAAAATAAAAAAATTAACCATACTTGGTGGCTTGCACCTATAGTCCCACTACTTGGGAGACTGAGGGCGAAGGATCACCTGAGCCCAAGAGGTGAAGGCTGTGGTTGAGCTGTGATCTTGCCACTGCACTCCAGCCTGGGTGACAGAGTGAGACCTCGACTCAAAAAAAAACCCCACCAAAAAACAAAGGAATGTAGGTATGATAGATGAAAGGAGATAAGAAATGCACCAAAGAATAACAAAAGACTTACAAAGCAGGAAATGTGAACACTGACTTGATATTAAGGAATTATTAATTTTGTTTTGAGTCAGAATCTCATTCTGTTGCCCAGGCTGGAGTGCAGTGTCATGATCACGATGAGGACAGCTCACAGTAGCTTTGTCCTACACTCAGGAGGTCCTTCCATCCCAGCATCTTAAGTAACTGGGACTATAGGTGTGTGCTACCACGCCTGGCTGGTTTTTTAAAAAAATTTTTCTGTAGAGACAGGGTTTTGCTAGGTTGCCCATACTGGGCTCAAGCAATCCACCCGCCCAGGCTGGAGTACAGTGACCTGCTTACAACCACTGAGGTCTCAACCTGTTGAACTCAGGCTACCCTTCCGCCTCAGCCTTCCAAGTAGCTGGAACTACAGGCGTGCACCTCCATGCTTGGCTAATTTTTTTATTTATTGTAGAGGTGAGGTCTTGCCAAGTTGTCTAGACTGGTCTCGAACCCGTGGGCTCAGGTAGTCCTCTGACCTCGGCCTCCCAAAGTGCTAGGATTATAGGTGTGAGCTACTGTGCCTGGCTGGAATTATGAATTTTTAATTTGCCATGAAGCTGAATGTTTTGTCGTCTTTTTCTCAGAGGGCTTCTAGAAAACTGTAGCTCTGGCTGGGTGCGTGAATACCTATAGTCCCAGCTACTTGGAAGGCTGAGGTAGAAGGATTGTCTTAGCCAGCAGGTTGAGGTTCTGAGTGTGCCACTGCACTCCAGCCTGGGCAACAGAGTGAGACTGACCAAAAAAAAAAAAAGGAAAAGAAAGCTGTAGCTGTAGATAATAGGTTTGCAACCTGATTGGTTTTCATACGTCTTCCCCTTGGTCTCCCTCCCTCTTTCCCTTTAAAAAAAAAAATCTTTTTACAAGATGTACAAATCCTATTCCCTCTCCCACTCCTTGGCATTAGGCAGTGAACCTGGTCTGTTTTGCTGCTGTTACCTTTGGAAGCTGAACTGTCCAACCATCCTCCACTTTAGGTATGGGTTACTGTTTTGAATTTTTATTTCATTTTTTTGACCCAGTTAGATGTTTATCTACCCAGTTTGAGTTTATCCATATCTTTTAAATAATTTCCTTGTATATTTCATGCCTTTATTAAGTGTTTGGCATACAAGAATCCTTACTAGAAGTCTTTGTCTTCATTTCTACCTATTCTAGTATTGCTTTTTGAATCTCAGCTGATGTGTCCTGGGTAATAAATACTCAATGTTTATTGAATGCTATAGTTTGCTGATCCGTTCTCTTCCTTTGCTTGAGTCTGTCGTCTTTTAATCTTGTTGAATATTATTAAAGTCTGTAGAACACATCTGATTTTTAGTGTCGTACTAATTTATGATCATAGTGAGTTAAACTTCTCGTCTTGAAGCGTGGTCCTTGATCCTGCTGCTTTATCTCACTCGTGGTCTGTTTCTTCATTCTGTTTTGGAGTTGCTAGTCTTACTCTGACTGTGTGTGGGTTTTCTCTCTTTTAGGGTTTAGGGTAGGACTGCTGTCCCTTGCTGTCTGACTCTTATTGTTGTCTGCAACTCAAAAAATCAAATATTCAGTGACTTGAACTCATTCTTGAAAACACTGTTGCTAATTTCAACACTGTCCCATCCCACTGTTAAATGAAAACATTTCCGTTAATTTTAGTGGGCAATTATAATGCTATACTTCATCCCAAACAGTTTTCACAAATTAGGTAAATATTACTTCATCTATCAATGAAGATGAATTGATATGAGCATAAACAAATAGAAAGTAAACACACTTTATGCATATAATGTACCATATCACAATGAAGACTTATTGTATTTATCAAAAGAGGGAGGAAAAACTTGGTAGCTCTGTTGGTTGGGTGTCGTTCTTTGGAAAGTCTGTTTTTCTACCAATTTCAAACTTTTTGGGAACTGAGGTTATCTTGCATTCAGTCTACACTTAAAAGTCAAGAAAAGCACCATCAGGGCAATGAAGGCTGGACACAACTTGTTTAAACTGTGGGAAATAGAACACACGCACAAAAGATGGAAGAGTTGTAGGAGATGGTAGGCACATCTTTGATTGATGTTATTGTGGTTGTGTGTGTTTCCTCCCCTTTCCCCCCTCCACCCCTACCATGTCCCACTACTGCCAATCCCTTTTTTACAGTATTATGGTGAATGTTCAGGGTCTGCTTATGAGTGAGTGAATGTTTTCTTAAGCCATAGTTATTAGGGTACAATTTCAGAGAATGGTGGCCACATAAGATTGTGAATCAAAGCAAATGCCTCTTAATTTCAGTGAATCAGAGGGAACATTTCTTATTTTTTTAGGTTCTTTAACTTCACTGTGATTAATAATTAACAGAAGTAATGTTCCAGAAAAGCCTGTATGTGAGAACACATAAGTCGTTTCCTTGCCTTATTTTAGTTTCTTCATCTGTATGTACTTGTAGTTACATATGTGTAAGTTTTGCCTTTTATTCATAATTTTGCTGCTTGTGCAGACTTTGTATCTTTGCTTTCTCTTAAATAGCACTGATAGGAATTTTCTTGTAGAACATTAAAATAAAAATGGAAATGTAGACTGTAGAAGTGTAGACAACAGAATACATTGTAAGTTTTTAGGGGAAAAAGACTTCACTATTTAATTGGTGTACTTGACTAGAAAATGCTGTGAAGTTTTGTCCTAATTTTGTATAGCTTTGTATGTGGAAGCTTGTAATTGAGAGGCCAGAGAAGGGAAATTCTCTGCTGGTATTCTTCCTGAAATGTTTACTGGGGGAAAGAAGGTTAGCTGTAATCCCTGATGAGAGCGTATTGGAGTCTCAGTCAATCATGCTCTGGTTGCAGTAGGTATTGTTCACATTAAAAAACTACATTCTGGATTAGTAAATTTTATTTATTGTATTTTTAATTGTTTATTATTGTCAACTTTCAGTTTTGCTTATTATATATTTGACAGGCTTTCCGCTCTGAAAATGAATGTTCCAGTGTTTAGCTGGGTCTAGGATTCTGTTAATGACTATTGTTTTTGTGGAGATTTTATTATATTATCCTTTGGCTTCTATTGCTGAGTAATATGTAAATCTAAATTCCTTTATAGGCAGTTTTTTTGTGTTTCTTTCAAGACTTGCTTTACAGCTTTTGAGTTATACAGTGTTACTACAAGTATGTTTAAACACCGTTCTTTGTTTTTTCCTCTCTTTGAATTCCCGTTTGATTTGTTGAACTTATCATTGTATACTTCCTATCTGTTAATTTTTCTTTTATATTTTCCCTTATCCTTTTGTGCCACATTGTCAGTTTTTATCAGATGAGTATTCTTATTTGTTAATTCTTCAACTTTGTATAGTTATCAGGCCATTTAGCTTTTAATTCCTGGGCATGTGTGTGTTCATATATATGTGTGCACACAATTTACAAACTTTCCTCAAGTCTTTCTATTTTCTTAGGAGTCTTGTGTGTGTATCTGATTTCTTTTGCAGCTCTAGTGGCTGCAAAATCTTTTTATAATCGCTCACATTCTGTTTTCAGGAGTTTTTGGGCTATGCTTCCTATTTGTATCTACTAGCTCTTATTCATTTTTGACTTAAGTTCACCTCTGACAGGGGTGTATCTGCAAATACTGTACTGTGCCGATTATATTGGATAGAAAGCATTTTTTTCCGGATGGGTTTTGTTTCCTTCTTAAGAGTCTTGGGCCACTCATGGCCTTTGAGACATTTTCACATTAGTGTTTTTGATGGGAAGTCGGGGGATGAGGATGTTCTGGAGTGGCAGAGACTATGGAAGCAAACATCAGAATGCATGGCTATAGAATCCTACTGGGGACTTAAGTTTAGTCACTTATTTTTGCCATAAAATGTCTGGAATGTTTTCTAGTCAGACTTACCAGTCTTGATGGCTCTGGATTCACATGGACATAGAAAGGCCTTTAACAAAATAAGGTTAGTTTAAAAAAAAAAACTCAGAAAACCTCATGTCTTCTAGGTCTTTTGTGGTTTAATTTTTAGCCTTTAAAATTTTGATCCATATGTAATTGACTCCTCAAAATGGGTGTCATTTGTGCCGATACCACTTATTAAATCATTTTTTTAACTTACTGATTTGAGATGGCACTCTGATAATATACTAAACCTTTTGTGCGTACTCGGGCTATTTCGCATTTATTTGGTGTTCTTGGGCAAAGTTTAAAAATTCTTGTTTCATAAGCCAAGTCTTTTTCAGTACTTAGGGTTATTTTGGATAGTATTTGATATTGTTATTTACGTTTCATGTTTAGTTTGTAAAATGATGTTTTTAGGTATTATGTCTTTTCTGGAGATAAGCAAGGATAAATATAACATTTGGCCATTTTAGTTCTTTAGTTGTTGAATGACGTAAGGTGATGTACCTAAGAGTTATTTTATTAGCCTATTATGTTCAACTTTAATACCCTAGCCAAACTTTCCTAAGGGAAGGTAAATTTTTGTGAATGGCAAAATTTGAAGTAGGTTTTCTGCTTGCTGATAAATTTAATTGAGATTTAATTTAATTAAATTTAAGCATCAGTTAATAGGACTACCTTGTGGTAAGTTGGTTTGGACATATTTGATAAGGTTAGGGTAGAGATAAGACCACTGAAAGAAGATAGGGAGATAAGATTTGGGCTCAAACCTACAAAGAACTGGTCTAATATTCTCCTAAAGAAATTAAAGAGGGCTGGGCACGGTGGCTCAAGCCTGTAATCCCAGCACTTTGGGAGTCCAAGGTGAGAGGTTTGCTTAAACTCAGGGATTTGAGATGAGCCTGGGCAACTTGGTGAGACCTCATCTCTACAATAAATCAAAAAAATTAGCCTGGCGTGGTAGCGTGTGCCTGTAGTTCCAGCTACCTGGAAGGCTGAGGCGGAAGGATCGCTGGAGCCGAGAAGGTTGAGGCTGCGGTGACCGTGAGCGTGCCATTGCCCTCTAACCTGGGCGATGGTGAGACTCCGAAGCAAAAAAAAAAAGAGAGAGAGAGATGAAAGAGGCTTATGGGAGGTTTTCATCCCTGGCTTTCAAGTGTAAACTGACTGACCATTCGACTGGAATCTAATCTGAGTGGCTAGGATAGTAGTTGGTTTAGGTGGCCCTTTCTAAACCAGAGATCTTGTGGAAAGGAAAAGTAAGACAAGATTGTACATTTTAGGGAAAGAAAAGCTATGTGTGGAATAGCTGTTTTGTACTTAACATTATTGGTATGTGTTTCATGTTGTGATGCTAATTTTTGAGCAGTTTTGATGATTTATGCTCTTTTGTCTTTGAAAACATTTTGTGTTGATTTGAAAGACAATATTTTTAAAAGTTACTAATTTTTTTGGTATCCAAGTTTTCAGTTTGTCTAATTAAATTATAAATTAGAGCCGGGCTCGGTGGCTCAGCCTGTAATCCCGTGCCTTTGGGAGGATGAGGTGAGTGGATTTCTTGAGCCCGCGGGTTCGAGACCCGCTTGGGCAGCGAGACTTCATCTCTACAATAAATCAGAAAAATCAGCCGGGCGTGGTAGCGCATGCCTGTAATTCCGGCTACTTGGAAGGCTGAGGCGGAAGGATCGCTGGAGCCCAGCAGGTGGAGGCTGCGGTGGCCGGGAGCGGCCACTGCACTCCAGTCTGGGCGACAGAGTGAGACTCTAACTCAAAAAATAAAAAATAAAAAAGTTATAAATTAGGATTCTTTGCAGAATAAACTTGTAACTAGATTATCTCCTATGTAAGTGTTTTTAAATGAGCAGTGCCTTTTCCTGAGAAAATGGACTAGTTTGGGCTGGATGAGTAAGCAAAAGTCCAAAGGATATCAATATAGCTTTCTTCCGCTACTGGCTGTGCAGTTTTTTTTCAGTTTCTTGGCAAAGCTGTTCAAATTGATTTATCTGTTCTCATATTAAAGGAAAGAAGTTTGATTAGAAAATAGACATTTCATGTGTTGTGACAAGATACTTAAAGGAGAAATTCAGTTTCATTGCTCATTTTTGGCATTAGTTGGATTTATTTCAAATTGAGGTAGCAGTACTTTAGAATGGGTTTTATTGCTGAAGTAACTTAAGGGTGTGTTAATAAGATGTGAGTCATAGAAATAACTATGTGTTGCAGTTTAAAAGGAGAAATTGCACCATAGCTCTGAGATTTTAATGTAGTCTGTAAAGTTAATTTTAGAAAAGATGTTGTAAATGGAGTTTCCATGTTGAGGAACTCAACGTTAGATTTACTAGATTATTTTGTCTTTTGGTTACTTTGAATCTCTTTTACCTTACTTTAAAAGATAATCTTATAATTTTACTGTGCATTCTGGGGCCATTATGCTTTTAGCATAGTGACTGACTAGGACAGTAGGAATTTAGATGGGTTTTTGTATTTTGATAGGTATTTTAGAAAATGGTTAATGCTTTGTCTGTTTTTCCCATTCTGTTTGTCTTTTTAATTGATTTGTAGATTAGAGTTTTTAAAATTTTTTATTGCCTATGAATATACTTATAAACATTTAAACATATAGAACTATATAAAATGTGCCTATTTTCTTTTGTTTTCATGTAATTGATGCTTTTTTCTTATGTTTAAAACTTTATCTGGATGTTTTTATTTGATCTGAATGGTACAGCCTTCTGATTTGAGGTAACTTAAACTAAATTTTTTAAATCTATTTGGATTTATTTTAGATTTTGAGTTCCATTATTGTCTGTTTCTTACCTTTATCAGATTGCGATATGCTGCTGCCTCCCTATATTTATTAAAACTGTCTAGTATTTCATAGAATTCTATGTCTGAATTCATAGAGAGTAAGTGCTCTGAGATTTTAGGAGGAATACTAGCTGGAGACATGGTACTTGAGCTGAAAGAATAGGACCATGTTGAGACTCAAGTTAGGTTTTTTTACTCTGATTTTTAGATCAGCTAGATCATAAATTCATTTGAAGTCAGCAGATCTGTTTGTGAACACTGCTAAACATGTTTTTCACTCAGAGAATACAAATGACTACCATTTTATAAAGAGTGAAAAATTCTGCAATAATTGTAATGTGTTTTATAGGATCTCCAACACCACCCTTTTTATCTTTGTTCTCACTAGTGACATTGCTTCCCATTTTATTAAGAGAATGGTAGCATTAGGGAGAGCATTTTCAAAAAATGTCTACACCATATCATATTTGTGCAATATCTATACCATATCATAACCTCGCCTGCCCCGTGTCTGTGCCTTTATACTCTTCCTTCCTTATATTTCTATAGATGAACTGTATGTGCAGTCATAGAAGACCAATCTCTCTATCTAGTTGTATGCCAAATTCTGCCTTCTCTCACTGTTGGAAAACATTGCCCCTCACTTCTGTATCATCAGTCTTTCCCTTTCTACTGAATCTTTCTTGTTAGCATATCATCATGCTACAGTTTCACCCATCTTTAAAAACCAAACTCTTACCCTCATATTCATTCCCGGGTTTCATCTCATTTCTCTGAAGCCCTTCACAGGAAAGCTGCTCCAAAGAGCTGTCCACACCTGCTGGAGTTCATCTCACTCTTGTTTGTTTCTGTCAGGTTTTGGCCACTACCGCTCTAGTGCTTTGGTCAAAGTCACTAGTAATGTCTGTGTTGCTAAATCCAAAAGTCAATTTCTAGTTTTTATTGTATTTTACTTACCAACACCACTGGACAGCACTGATTCCCCTCTCCTCCTTGACACACTTTATTTGTCTAGCATCCAAACCAGCATGCTCCTAATTTTTCTTCTACCTCTCCTCAGTCTCCTTTGTGAGTTCTTCATTTTCCTGTTGTTGAATTGCCCAAGGGCTCAGTCTTGGGACCTGGTCTCTATTTATACCCATTCTTCTGGGATTTTATCCAAGCTTATGGCTTTAAATATAGTCCATTTCAGATTTATATCTCCAGCCTGCACTTCTCATTTGGCTACCTGACACTTTTATTTAGCTGTCTCCTGGACATCTCCACCTACCTAATAACCTCCCTCCCGGTCTTCAACCCCAACCATGTCCCTGACACATTTTCCCTATTTCAGTAAAGGGCAACTCTGTTGTTTTTGGTCTTCTCTGAATGCTTTGGAATTGTCTTTGGCTTTGTTTGTTTTCTCATACTCCACATCTAGTCCATCAGTAAATCACCTTGGCTCTCCCTTTATAATATATCCAGAATTTGACCTCTTCGCCTGGTGCCAACTTGCTTTCATCGTCTCTGTATTATTTCAGTTGTCTCTTAGTTTTCCCTGCTTTCACTTTCTCCCTGCATCCATCCCTACTCAGAACCCTTCACTGGTTTCCCATATTGCTGCTGAAAGTACTAGCCGTAGTCCTTCCAACATCTTGCAAGAGACTGTCTTGATTTGTTACCCACACTTTCTAATCCCTTCCAGTGCTCTCTGACACCATCTGCTTTTCTTGTTAGTTCTGCCTGAACCACACTGTCTTCACTGCTCTTGCTCAGGTGGCTTGTTTCTGACTCATGATGATGTGCTTGGTCTTCACTCATTCACTCCATTCTGCTCTTCATGTAGATACACACAGTGGCAGGGCTCTGTCCCTCACTTCGGGTCTTCTT
This sequence comes from Cephalopachus bancanus, assembly GCA_027257055.1. NCBI lineage: Eukaryota > Metazoa > Chordata > Mammalia > Primates > Tarsiidae > Cephalopachus > Cephalopachus bancanus. Next base: position 117,806 of record JAPVLO010001009.1, on the reverse strand, counting down.
GGAAATGTCATTTTTTTGAAGGAAATTCTCCCTGACCATTCTACTCTAGATTGTGCTCTGAGTTCATCTTTCCTGCTTGTCACTCTTCTTGCTTCTCTAGATTGCATGTTAATTGTTGGTCCACCTTCCCTTTAGTAGAGTGTTAACTCTTAAGTGCAGGGTTTGTGGCCCTTTTCCTGCTGTTAGTTCAGCGTGCCCCAGAACAATGCTGACATATAATCAATGCTAAATAGCTGAATGAATGAATAATAAAGGTTACTATGGAAGACAGTAGTTGAAATGATATTAATAGGATATGAGTATCATACATAGGTGGAGGTTTTTAGATTAGATGGATGGGAAAAGGTAAAGTGCTTTAAATGGAACTTGAGAAAGTATTTGCTTTGGCTGCCTGATTTAGAATCCATGGTAGCTTCTCACTGCTTATTTTTCCTACTTAATTGTCTGTTGATCTTCTGTAGGTGGTGGTTGTCCTTTATATTCTTCAAAATCATATCTAAAACCCCCGGAGACTGGGTGCCATGTCTCACGTTGTAGTCCCAGCACTTTGGGAGGCCAAGGCAGGAGAATTGCTTGAGCCTAGAAGTTTGAGACCAGCCCAGACACATAGCGAGACCTCGTCTCTATAAAACAAATTAGAAAAATAAGCCAGTGTGGTGGTGTGTGCCTGTAGTCCCAGCTACTTAGGAGGCTGAGGTGGAAGGATTGCCTGAGCCCAGGATGTCAAGGCCGTGAAAAGTCATTATCATGCTGCTGCACTCTAACCTGGGCAACAGAGTGAGACCCCGATGCCAAAAAAAAACCAAAAAACAAAAACAAAAAAAATCTCCCAGACATGAACCTGCTCTTATATTCTTGATCTCGGCAGGGGGTCTCATCATGTGTGGAATCTTCCAAGCAAGGCATGTAGGAATTGTTTTTTTTTTTTTGAGTTGTAGTCTCATTCTGTTGCCCAGACTGTAGTGCAGTAGCATGATCATGTCTCAACATAGCCTCAAACTCCTGGGCTAAAAGGTTCCACCTGCCCCCTCAGCCTCCTCGGTAGCTGGGACTACAGGTATACTACCATGCCTGGAGAAGTTTTTTTTTAAGAGACAAGGTTTCACTATGTTGCCCAGGCTCTTCTCCAACTCCTTGGCCTCCCAAAGCGCTAGGGTTATAGGGGTGAGCCCTTGTGTCCAGTCTGCACTCACTTCCAAATAGTGCCTTTTCTTGTCAGTTGTCTACCCACGTATTCCTGTCGGCACTGACTTGATTTGACTATTTGGTCTATGTCTGTTTGGACTATTGGAAGTCATTTCAGTTAAGTCTCCTGGTACCTGTTTTTAACCTGGCCATTAGATACTGAATTTTGATTGTTTTTATAAGACAAAAACTAGATTTGCCCAGTCACTTTTGATAGTTTATGTCCTTGGCTCATTTTCCAGATTCCCTCTTATTTCTTTATGTGTAATCTATATCTGTTAATTCCTGCATCTTAAGTCTTTTTTTTTTTTAGTTGGAGTCTCACTCTGTCGCCCAGACTGGAGTGCAGTGGTATGCTCACGGTCACTGCAGACTCAACCTGCTGGGCTCCAGTGCTCCTTCCGCCTCAGCCTTCCAAGTAACTGGAACTACAGGCGTGTACTACCACGCCCGGCTAGTTTTTGATTTATCGTGGAGACGAGGTCTCGCCGAGTTGCCCGGGCAGGTCACGAACCCGTGGGCTCAGGCAATCCACTCGCCTTGGCCTCCCAAAGTGCTGGGATTACAGCTGAGCCACCGAGCCCGGCTGCATCTTAAATTTTTGGGGACCTAATTCTTCAGTTTGTCTTTGCTGCATCTTGCCTCATGGTGGCTTATCACATGTTCTCTCATTTTGTTTTGTGGGCTCATTTATGGATGACAGTCTTTGAAAGTTTCAAGGAACTTGGCTTGAGGAAGGATTCTGTCAGAGAGGATATACATTTGTTTCTGCCATTTGTACTCCTAGGCATCACCAACTTGGGACCACTTAAATTTTTTGGCTGCCATATTCAAGGTCATGCAAGTAGCTTGGACTGTAAAGCCGTATAAGAAGAAACTCATGGAAACCAAATTTTAGGGAAGACTGAGCAAAAGCAGAATTGGGGCCAGAAACCAGGACTCTTGACTTCCATCTTAGTGTTTCATTATATTGCTATTTACCCATCTTAACATCATTTGCTCAGGATGTATATCTGAAATATAACAATACTGTATTTGAAGGTCAGCAAATACTTCCCACATGCCTAATGTTTAATTTTAGCTGGAGAAGTTCATTAAATGTTGTAGGTAATTCTTTTCTGGAATGGAAATCTGATTAAATTATTACTTGGCCACCAATAATACTTTTTAATCACTGTAGAGTACTTACCATAAATAAACCATTTTTCTTAAAAGATTAACTTGTCCATTTAAAAAACAACATAAGATGTTATTGTGGGTTTAAAGAAACGGAAACATGGTATGAATAGTGGCATGTTTGGAATGCAAAGTATTTAGGTTCGGTGTGATCAGATTACAGATAGTTTTTTTTTTTACTTATGAACATTATTTTTACAAAGAACCTGTAATAATAGATTTCAACTTAGACCTCACAGCTACTTTTAGTCATATGTTTTACGTTAAGTAAAGCTCTTGTAGACTCTGGGAGCCTGTATATCTTGAAAGATGTATTCATTTAGTTGTTCAGACATTATTGATTTATACAAGAGTTTTTATGAAATTATGCATTCCTAGGTTGAAAACTACCTTTTCCTCTTCATTTATTGTTTTTGTTTTTTTAGAAATGTGTCTTCTTGCTTGCATGTTATTTGATATACATCAGTGGAAAAAGACTTTCAGTTCAGATTTCAGTCTTGAATTTCAATTTGTTAAATTTTTCCCAATAGTTCTTTTTAGTAACCACAACTGATATAATTTTATCAATTAAATAGAAAAATGTATAAAATTTATTTTTGTGTGTCATTAAAAATAAATGCTCTCTTAGTTTGGAGAAAAGGATAGCAGAAGTAAGTGCCATCAAAACACCATAGTAGTAAGAAAATAAAATTCGAAATTCTTACATTTACTTGAAATTTAATAATATACTTAACAAAACTGCTTCAGTTTTTTTCTCATATGTAAGCAACAATTCTTTTTGTGTTTTTATTTAAACTTTTTAAAGTGTTATTGTGCATTAGGGCTGGTTACTTAAATTATTGTTTTAATATGGAATAAATTTAAAAAGTTGAACAATTAACTATACATTAAAATATTTATTATCTCACTCTTTCAAAAAGCCAGTGAGACTCATTTTTCTGCTTAGTCTCAGACTATGTATGTATAATTGTTGTGCTCAACATAACTAATGTGTGGCCTTTTTGCTGTGCAATGTCCCTTGCTGTGTCACATAGTCTTAACTATTGTCAATAGTTGTGGAATGTTTCTATAGATGTCCCACACTGAGACAGTGCCATTGTTTGCCATTATAGAAACAGTGTATCTATCTTTATGTATATAATTTATTCTTTTTGGTTAAGCAGTTCCATTGAAATTCTAATAATTGCCCCCAGGTTTATATATCACTTTAAATTTTGTTTTACATATTTGATATATTAATATAAACAGGCCATTTGCTTTCTGAGACGTTTACACAATTTAACTCAGGTTTTTGTGTGAAGAAATGTAAGCTATAGGATAGTGAATAAATAGAACTTTAAAACTATATGATTGGTATTTGCAATACATACTCTGATGAAACACAGGACTTACATATTATTTTCCATATTGTTAACTTATTACAGTTACTATTTTTGGAGTTCTGTAAGGATAGGGCAGGAATAAAAACTCATTCTAGAACAGGGTTTTAAACCTGGGATCCATGCATATACCCTTCATGGAGTTCACAAACCTACTGAGATAAAATGTAAGCCTTAGTGAGTATGGACACTTTTTCTTCTTTTGAAAGAAGGTCAGTATCTTTTATCAGTTTCTTAAAGGATTTATGTCCCAGTAAAAGATGAAAGACACTGGTGTGGAATGTGGTTTGGGAGTAGCTTGTGCTTTTTACCATTCCATGGATATTTCTCTCCTGGTTTACTTGACAGAGAAATCCTGTTTACAGCCACTGGCTGTTTATTGAATTCAGATAGGAATCTATTAAGATTTATGTGTGATTAGGTTAAAAAGATAATATTACAAAGAAAAAGCTTGGCTCCATGGCACATACCTGTAGTCCCAGCCACCTGGGAGGCTAAGGCTAGGGTGGGCTGAGGTGGGCTGGGGTAGGGATGGTCTTAGGGGAGTGGACTTGAGGGGAGGGATCGCTGGAGTCCAGGAGTTGGAGGGTGCAGTGAGCTACGATCACGCTTATATGTAGAGAGAGCCCACATCTGAAAAAGAAAAACAAAATATTACAAAGGGCACGTGCTAATATGGGAGAAATCACGAACGTGGTGATTTTTGCCAGCACATCTCAAAACCTGAGCCTCTACATGTCTCCATGTTTATCAGTTGAACATTGAATTACATACTGTGGGCTTAGGAAATTTTTGGGTCCTGTTTCTTATCACCAAGAGCTAAATTAATTTTGTCTCAACCTTGTCTTCCCCTTCCCTTTGTTTTCCTATGGTGCCTCCCTCCTAAGTTTCTTCCTGTGTTTCCTCTTCCCTGAATTCCCCTCAGTTTCATTCCTATCCCCTTTATGTCTTCTTTTTCTTCCTTGTATAACTCTGGTGCCCATAGGTATAATAGGAACCTAAGGCATATCAGTAGGTATTGTGGTATTCGTTAAGCACTCACTCAATTTGCCTTTCTTTAGTAAAAAAGAATGGAACATTTAGCCGGGCTTGGTGGCTAAGCCTGTAATCCCACGCTTTGGGAGGCTGAGGTGAGTGGATTGCCTGAGCCCGTGGGTTCGAGACCCGCCTGGGCAACTTGGTGAGACCAAGGCGGAAGGATCGCCGGAGCCCAGCAGATCGAGGCTGCGGTGGCCGGGAGCGGCCACTGCACTCCAGTCTGGGCGACAGAGTGAGACTCCAACTAAAAAAAAACCAAAACAAAACAAAACAAAAAAACCTCATCTCTACAGTAAATCAAAAAATCAGCCGGGCATGGTAGCGCGTGCCTGTAATTCCGGCTACTCGGAAGGTTGAGGCTGAAGGATTGCCGGAGCCCAGTGGGTGGAGGCTGCAGTGGCTGGGAGCAGCCACTGCACTCCAGTGGGGGCGACAGAGTGAGACTCCAACTCAAAAAAAAAGAATGGAACATTTTATGAATAGTCTCATAAACCAACAAAATTTAAGACTAAAATAAAAGACAGGTGGGATTCTGGCACAATTCTTAGTTATTGAACTTATATAACAGTGTTTTGATCATACAAGTAAAATGATTTTTGATGTTTTAGCATTGAATTGAATAATTTAACAAAAAGTCTTAGTATTAATAGTTTTAATACCAATACTTCAAGTCAATATTTGCCAATTTAAACTATTCTGATGTTGATCGTTGTATGTCTTTTTTCACTTTTTATGTAAAACTGCTATGAGTATCTTTATATATGCTTTTTGTTGCAAATTTCTTGGAATAAAGAATTGGGATTATTGGGCTAAAGGAATGCAAATATTTTCCTGATTCTTAATGTCTTGGCATTGTGGTTAGCCTCTTCCAGATGAAGAATGGGTCTTAGGTGAGCTCAGGTGAAGGCAAACTGCGTGGTGTGAGGGGATGCTCAGGAAGCATGATTTCTACAGGCCCATAGTTGAGACCTGGAAAAGGAAACCGGAACACATCAAAACATTTCAAGAGTCGGTGTTTCCAAGTTCTTGTGATAGTCTTTCTTCTCTGAACATTTGCTTCTTTCCTTTCTATGCAGGTGAACTGCTAGGCTTCATCACAGATTCTGCTGTCCTGACTTGCGCAGGGCTGCAGCTTGCTGTCCATCAGGCCTCTGGGACTTTGACTTGACCTCTTTTAAAGCTCTGTGGTTGCTGCTAAGTGCCTTCCTCCCCAGGGCAAAAATCTGAAGCATTCCCACCCATTGCTTTCTCCCTCAGCTTCCCCACTTCCCCAGCTTGTTGAATAGGCTATTTGTCTTATGGATAGTTTGTTTTTAAAAAATCCTACTCTTTAAAGCATTCCTGGTTGACCAGTCACATAGTATGCAGTACAGTAAAGTACGTCTCATCACGTATTTTAAAAACCTAGATAGTTCATGTTAACATGAATTATCAGGGAAACAATTCTGTGTAAAGTTTCTTTTAGTGTTTTGTTAGCATTTGATTCCTTTTCCTCTTCAACTTGTTAAAAGTTTGTGTTAATAAGTGTAGGACTGTGTTAATACTGTTTACAAACTTGCTTGTGAAAATATGAAATGTGATTTCAGTCGCAAGGATGAGTAGTGTGTCTGTTGAACAAACTACAGGCATCCCTCAGTATATGCAGAGGGTTCGTCTTGGATCCCTACACATATACCTGAGTCTGTTCACATTCAAGTCCCAAAGTAGTTCTTGCAGAACCTGAATGTATGAAGAGCTGCCCTCTATAAATACTTGGGCTTCACATGCAGCAAATACTGTATTTTCAAGCTATTGGGAAAAAACAAATCCGCATATAAGTGAACCTGCACAGCTCAAACCCAAGTTGTTCAAGGGTCAACTGTACTTTGTTCTCAGGTTTCATTTCTGGCTATTTTCAGACTTGTTCATTGCTGGTATAACTTGAATCAAGTATGCTCTGCAGTTTAAAATGGGATATAAATTAATCGAATGGCAAAATTAAATTTAATAAACTCAAGTTGATTATGTTGACAAAAGATTTCCATCATGTCTTTCTTGGCAGTTAACACAGACAAGTGTGAATAACTTTATTTTGTCTTGTCAAATTAATGAGTTGCATTCAAACGGTTCTGTGAAGTCTCATATTCAATAAATTCAGATTTATCCAACTTAAAACCAGATGTTAGCCGGTCTCAGTGGCTCAGCCTGTAATCCCACGTCCTTGGGAGGCTGAGGTGAGTGGATTGCCTGAGCCCGCGGGTTCGAGACCCACCTGGGCAGGCGAGACCTCATCTCTACAATAAATCAAAAAATTAGCCGGGCGTGGTAGTGCGCGCCTGTAATTCTGGCTACTCGGAAGGCTGAGGTGGAAAGATCGCCGGAGCCCAGCAGGTCGAGGATGCGGTGGCTGGGAGCAGCCACTGCACTCCAGTCTGGGTGACAGAGTGAGACTCCAACTCAAAAAAAAAAAAAAAACCCAGATGTTTCTAAGGTCTAAAATAATTTGGCTGGGGTTGGTGACTGATGCCTATAATTCAGCACTTTGGGAGGCTGAGGTGAGAGGATTGTCTAAGTCCAGGAGTTCAAGACCAGCCTGGGCAGTATAATGAGACCTCATCTCTGCAGTTAAAAAAAAAAAATTAACCAATTTTGTGATGGCACAGGCTTGTAGTCCCAGCTACTTGGAAGGCTGGGGTGGAAGGATCGTCTGAGCCTAGAAGTTCAGACTGCTGTGGCCATGATTGTGCCACTGCACTTCAGCCTGAGTGACAGTGAGACTCCCACTCAAAAAGTAGAATAATTCTAAGAATAATTTTCCTGTTTAGATGGAATTTGGTTCCTTTATTCAATCATTACCTATTTTTAAGACTCTTCAATATGATAATTAAGAACTTTAATTTGCTTTACCCTAAGCTTGTCCTGGTGTTTCCATGCACTAAACACCTTGCCTTTTTCCACAACAGATTTGAGATGACATAAGAATACAGGCCACTTTTATGCGGCTTATACGTGTTTTATAGGAACATTGATAGCTAGAATCTAAACGTCAGCATTATTTTTAATTTGAGATTTAATTTTGGCAGGCACTATCCTTCTCATCAGGGATATAATTTCTATATTCAAGGCAGATCTTGGGTAGTCAGATCTCGCCTTTTTCTTCCCTGTGGCTATTGGGTTCATCTAACAATGGGGTTGATATTGTACTGATGAGGCAGCCTCTGGGTGGGATGAGGATGGCCAGCCTTGCTTTTGCAGTGTGACTTGTTTTATAAAGTATGGATGCCTTAAAAAAAAAAAAAACCGAGGAAAGTGTCTGGTTTGTAATTTATTTGAATGCCAAATGCCGAACCCTAACATTTTGATTTTGACTTTTTGTCGTATTTCCGTACCTTTGATGTATCCCACCACATCATGAGGCTGATAGTCACTGGAGAGAAGATGCTAGCAGTTTGTGAATGGTCTCAAATCTCTAAATGAAGGAATAAACTACCTTTTTTTTTTTTTTTTGCAATTATGAGTATGGCACTTTTGATGAATAGCCAATGAGTTGGTAATAGTTAATGCCTCTTTATTTTCACATACAGAAATATTCACTAGTATGATACAATAAAAGGAAAAAAGCTAACTAATAAAGTATCAAAAATGGATATTTGGGGGAAAAGGGTTATGAACATAACAAGTTTTTCCCTCCAATTAGGATGTTTTCATATGATTTAAAAATGGAAGAATGTGTTACACTCTTTCTAGTTACTACTCAATTTTCTTTCATAGTATATTTGAATTGTAGTTAGCAAAAAAGTCAAATGTGTGACTGAAAACAACCTGTTTAGATTTGTGGGTCAGTTTAGATCTGAATTGCCAGTCGAAAGAGCAGGGGTTTTGATTTTTTGTAAGACTGATGGGTTCTTTTTTCTTTTTTTTGTCCCTACCTTCTCCCTCATTTAGGTTTTGTAGGATCACATTAACAAAAACACCATGGAGTTTTATGAATCAACATATTTTATTGTCCTTATTCCTTCAATAGTTATTACAGTAATTTTCCTCTTCTTCTGGCTTTTCATGAAAGAGACATTATATGATGAAGTTCTTGCAAAGCAGAAAAGAGAACAAAAGCTTATTCCCACCAAAACAGATAAAAAGAAGGCAGAGAAGAAAAAAAACAAAAAAAAAGAAATCCAGAATGGGAACCTCCATGAATCCGATTCTGAGAGTGTGCCTCGAGACTTTAAATTATCCGATGCTTTGGCTGTAGAAGATGAGCAGGTGGTACTTGCTCCACTGAATGTGATTGAAACTTCGAGTAGTGTCAGGGAAAGGAAGAAGAGGGAAAAGAGACAAAAGCCTGTACTTGAAGAGCAGGTCATCAAAGAAAGCGATGTGTCAAAGATTCCTGGCAAAAAAGCAGAACCTGTCCCAGTTACTAAGCAGCCCACCCCGCCCTCTGAAGTAGCTGCCTCAAAGAAGAAACCAGGGCAGAAGAAGTCTAAAAATGGAAGCGGTATTGTAATCTATTTAAGTTTGTTGCATTTGTTTTCACAACTTTAGAGCTTAGAATTGAGGTAACTTCTTAAGGGTATGCATAGAATGTTCAAGACTGAATCTGAAACCAAAAGTATCATTGTTTTCATTAACATTAATTGCTGATAGAAGGTAGTATTGATCACAAAATAGCACTTAAAACTATACTTCATGTTATAAATATGGAAAAAATCTTTAGTGGAAGCTTATAAAATCTAACTTGGACTGTTTTACTATAACCATTTGGGATCTGTAAATATCAGGAGTTAGAAACTTCTACATTTATTTTATCCAACAGTTCCTGATAAATGTGATAAGAATTAATGAAAATCTAAAATCATTTATCATTTCTCACTCTCAGTTGATTCATTTTGCAAACACGTGTCTGTTTTATGCTAGCATTATACTAGGTATTAGGGCTACAGAGATGAATAGTGCATTTTTAAGGTAGTCACATGCTGTAGACACACACAAATAGGTCATTATAAAAAGCTTAGTATAATGATCTAGATATGTCTAAACCAGTGTTGGAGTTCTCAGGCAGACCACTTAAAGCATGTAATGCCAGAAATTAATTTTAAAGTTGGAATAAGTACTAGTTAAGTTTTTTAGGAGGGATGGGGAGGAGTGGAATAAGGGTATTTAAGGGAGAGGTGGGTTATTAGGTAGAATAGAAAGGACTTGAGAAATGACATGGTCATGTGTGAAGCTGTAAGCAATTTAATTGTATTGAAAGGACTAGTATGTGCCATTAAGTTGTTTGTGTATCTTAGCTTGTGGAGAGTTAAATTTAAATTGGTTGTATTGGATTTTAAATATGTGCACACCAGCCAGGATCAAGATATAGCATTAGACAAGTAAGAGAAATCACGTGTTTTAGGGGGGAGTAGGCCATGTAAACCAGTAACAAGATGTGATTTGTGTGGGAGATATACAAAGTGTAGAGGAGATATGTCAAAGCAACTGCTGTTTATGGGGACTAGGGGTGACAGGCCTAACAGAAGAGGCAGATCTTGAACTAGGTGTTCAAGGCCGAATCACTACACCAAGTAGATAGTGAGGTCTCATTCCCCATTGGCAGAATATCATGTGTAAAGTGCACAGAGGTAAAGGAGTGCAATGTATTGATTGTAGAGCCATGGAATATGAGGCAGGGAGTGCTAAGGACTAAAGCTGAAAAGATGGGCCTAGCATGGTGGCTCAATCCTGTAATCCCAGGACTTTGGGAGGCTGAGGTGAGAGAATTGCCTGAACCCACAGGTTCGAGACTAGCCTGGGCAACTTGATGTGACCTCATCTCTACAATAAATCAAAAAATTAGCTGGGCGTGGTAGCATGAGCCTGTAGTTCTAGATATTTAGAAGGCTGAGGTGTCAGAGTGAGACTCTGACTCAAAAAAAAAAGAAAAAAGCTGAAAAAATGGCAGTGACTAGACCATGATGGTTTTGTATAGTGCTAAGCCCTTGTTGGAGATTTTCAGACAGGTTAGTCACATGGTCATATTTCTATTCTAGAAAGATTTCCTACAACTTGTAAGCACAAATTTCATGAGGCAGTATTTAGTATAGGCAGACTAGTTAAGAGGTTACTGTAGTTTTCCAGAGTTAAGGTGTAGACCTGAATTATGGTAGTGACAGAAGAGATGGAAAGTAGAGAAATATACACAGTAAGAGTGACACGACTGACCTTGTCCTCGAAGTTCTCAGTGAGGTCAGGGTTGGCAAATTGCAACCTGTGAGCTAAATCTAGCCTGTTTCCTCTGCTTTGCACGTGAGCCAAGGATGGCTTTGATATTTTAAATGGAAGAGAAACATGGAAAGAAGAATATTTTGAGAAATAGGGAAATTATAAGTCACATCTCAGTGTCCATAAGATGTTTTTTGAATGCAGCCACAGTCATTCGTTTGTATACATTTTTGGCCAGCTTTCATGCTGCAACGGCAGACTTGAATAGTCGGAACAGAATCTGTATAGCCTGCACAGCCTAAAGTTTTTAGTATCTGGCTCTTTAGAGAAGACATTTGCCAACCTCTGGTTAGTGGATGGTTGGCAGCACTAAGGTAAGAAATATTGGAGAGAAACTGGATGTGTAAGAAGAGGAGAACACTTCCAGTTTGTGTTTTAGATGCCTGTGGAACCATCTGCATAGAGCGCAGCTCAGGATGCAGTAAGTATGTGAGCACAGAGAAATAAGGTTAGCACAGAGATTCAGAAGCCAAGCATGAAGGTAGAAGTTGTGTGGGGGTAGATAGATCATTCAAGAAGTGCTTACATTGAAAATACAACCCTGAGAAGTACCAGTATTCAATAAAAGCAGTTTGCAAAGGAGATAGCAAAGGAATATTCCAAGGAGAGAATTATCATGGGCGCTGATAGGAGATAATTTTTTTTTTTTTTTTTTTTGAGTTGGAGTCTCACTCTGTCGCCCAGACTGGAGTGCAGTGGCCGTTCCCGGCAACCACAGCCTCGACCTGCCGGGCTTCGGCGATCCTTCTGCCTCAGCCTTCCAAGTAGCTGGAATTACAGGCATGCGCTACCACGCCCAGCTGATTTTTTGATTTATTGTAGAGCTGAGGTCTCGCTGCCCAGGCGGGTCTCGAACCCGCGGGCTCAGGCAGTCCACTCACCTCAGCCTCCCAAAGGCGCGGGATTACAGGCTGAGCCACTGAACCTGGCTGGAGATAATTTTTTATTTTATTTTTTTATTGTGGTAAGTTACATATTACATGAAATTTACTACTTTAATCATCTTTAAGTGTCCAGTTCTGTAGTGGTAAATACATTTACATTCCTGTATAATCATCATCACTAGCTTTGTCCAGAGCTCTTTAATCTTCTCCCAACTCAAACTAGTACTGTTACACACTAATTCTCCGTTTTCTTCTCCCCTAGCCTCTGGCAATTGCCATTCTACTTTCTGTCTTTATGAGTTTGGCTACGCTAGGAACTTTATTTAAGTGGAATCATACAATATTTGTCCTTCTTTGGCATATTTTACTTAGCGTAATGGAGAAGAGAGAAGTTTAAAAAAGAGGTAGAGACCAACAGTATAAAACGCTGAAGAGTATAGTTAAATAAGGGGCAAACAGGTATTATTTGTAGAATATGACATTTGGGACACTGTGGACCTGAGTTAATTCTTTCATGGAATGGAAGAGATAAAAATCAGGTTACAATTAACTGAGAATGATTGGTGATAGAAAAGGAACAAAGTATTCTTCTGTCAGTATAGAAGGAAATGGGTGTGAGATGCTGGGAATTACCGTGGTGTGGGGAAGTTTTCTTTTTTCAGGTGGTAGAGACTTGTTAATGCCTGTAGGCTGAGTAGGGTTGGGAATATTTAAGGAACAGGAAAGAAGGAGTAAGTACATGGAAGAGCTGGTGTGGTAGAGGAAGAAAGCCAGAATGATAAGGTATGGGTGAGAGAGTATGCATCAGGCTTTAAATTTTTAGTGGTAAGCATTATGTGAATTACTCATTAATAATCCCATCTTCTGACCGGGTGCGGTGGCTCACGCCTACTATCCCAGCATGTGGGGAGGTCAAGGTGAGAGGATAGCCTGAGCCCACAGGTTCAAGACCAGCCTGGGCAACTTGGTGAGATCTCATCGCTACAATAAATTAAAAAAAATAATTAGCCAGGCATGGTGACGCATGCCTGTAGTTCTAGCTGCTTGGAAGGCTGAGGTGGAAGGATTGCCTGAGCCCAGCAGGCTGAGGCTGTGGTGACTGTAAGTGTGCCACTGCCCTCCAGCCTAGGCAATAGAGTGAGATTCCAACTCAATAATAATAATCATAATCATAATCGTAATTGCATCTTCTCTGGTGTGTTTATTGTTTGCTGTGATGATTTTTTTTCATTGATGTTTTATAAAGATGACCAAGATAAAAAGGTGGAGACTCTCATGGCATCTTCAAAAAAGCAGGAAGCATTACCCCTCCATCAAGAGACTAAACAAGAAATTGGATCAGGAAAGAAGAAAGTTTCATCAAAGAAGCAAAAGACAGAAAACGGTGAGATATGCATTTTATAAATGCTAATTCTGGAGATGTACACGGGAAGAGATCTCACATGCTCTTTAGTTTCCACTTTAATCTGTACTTACAACAACTATAATACTAATGCAGGTCTAAAATTATCTTTAGCCTTGTGGCTGTGTAATGCTTTACAGATAGAATATAAGTTTGAGATGAAAAAGTTTATTTGAAATATAAAAAGGAGCCGGGCTTGGTGGCTCAGCCTGTAGTCCTGTGCCTTTGGGAGGCTGAGGTGAGTGGATTGCCTGAGCCCGCAGGTTCGAGACCCGCCCGGGCAGCGAGACCTCATCTTTACAGTCAATCAAAAAATCAGCCGTGCGTGGTAGCACATGCCTGTAATTCCGGCTACTTGGAAGGCTGAGGCGGAAGGATCGCCGGAGCCCAGCGTGTCGAGGCTGCGGTGGCCGGGAGCGGCCACTGCACTCCAGTCTGGGTGACAGAGTGAGACTCCAACTCAGAAAAAATATATATATATAAAAAGGGCAAAGCATTTGTAAATATTCTTTCTTACCTCAGTTTTGAAAAAAAACGTAAATAGTATACAAACTCTAGAAGAAAAATGTTTCTGAAATATTTGTACTTTTTAATATGACTTAAAAATTATGCTTGAGGACAATATCTAAATCTGACATTACCCCACATTCCCAGTTATTTACTAAATAAAATTTGCATGTGTATATGGTATGCATCCAATTAAAAGTGATGGGGCAATCTTATATGCTCAGAATTTTCCAAGAAAAGCTTCGCTATGAAATTAGTGTAAGCCAGGCTCGGTGGTTCAGCCTGTAATCCCAGCACTTTGGGAGGCTGAGGTGAGTGGATTGTCTGAGCCCGCGGGTTCGAGACCCGCCTGGGCAACTTGGTGAGAACTCATCTCTACAATAAAATCAAAAATTAGCTGGGCGTGGTAGCGCACGTCTGTAGTTCCAGCTACTTGGAAGACTGAGGTGGAAGGATTGCCGGAGCCCAGCAGGTCGAGGCTGCAGTGGTCGGGAGTGGCCACTGCACTCCAGTCTGGGTAACAGAGTGAGACTCCAACTCAAAAAGAAAAAAAAAAAGAAATTAGTGTAGATCGCACACAGTAGTAATTTCCAAATAATATGGGCTGTGGTATTAACTGGTGCTAGAAAATAGTAAACTTGGAAAGGGAAAAGATGAAATTCTGTTACTTACAATAAAATTATGACTTCAGACCGAACTCGGGGGCTCAACCTGTAATCCCAGGACTTTGGGAGGCCGAGGCGAGTAGAATGCCTGAGTCTGCAGGTTTGAGACCAGCCCAGGCAACTTGATGAGACCTCATCTCTACAATAAATAAAAAATTAACCAGGCGTGGAGTTTTGGCTACTTGGAAGCCTGAGGTGGAAGGATCGCCTGAGCCCAGCAGGTTGATGCTGGAGTGGCTGTGAGCGTGCCACTGCACTCCAGCCTGGGGCGACAGAGTGAGACTCCAATTCCAAAAAAAAAAAAAAAAAAAAAAAGTTATGGCATCAATCAGGTTTGAGAGAAATATCTGAATATATTTGGTAAAATTAAATGTCTATTACCAATTTTAAAGAAGAGAACTGTATATGCATAGGAGTTCTTTCTAAAAGGTAGGAATAGAAAGAGATTTCAGTCTGGATATGGAAGTTGATATCTCTTATACCAACAGACACCAGGCTTAATGTTCAAACCCTTTGAGTTCTTCCCATTAAAGTTAGGAACAAAATAAGGAGGCTTCCTTCCTCCACTTTTAATGTTATTCTGAAGTTTTAGCAAGTGTAGTAGATGCGCCATTGACATTAGAGGCACGGCTATTGCAAACGAGAAGCTGTCTGCAAGGAACATTGCCTGTGATTTTTATGCTTAGTAAATGCACGGCTGCAATAAGAATTCAGTAAGGTACCAATATAAATACAAATTAATAATTCTTCTTGAACACTAAAATGGAATGGATTCTTACATTAGAACAAAAATTAAATGAGAACTAAGGATGTATAAGAAGTTTTTAGCTGCCGTTCGAGGAGATGTGCTATACATTTTTAGATGTCTTAAGTGATTTACTGTAAAATAAGACTACCAAACTGGTACTGCTCAATTAGAAGAGTGTTTTGACTTGTCAAATGGTGAAATAGGAATTTAAAACCAATTTCAGCTAGCACTAGAGATTTTAAAATAACTGCATTTATCATTTAAGTGTGCTTGCATGTTGTTTAATTACTGTGTTTTTGAAAATTCAGAGCAATTATGATTTTTTTTTTAACTTAAATTGCAGCCTTGGTAGACGAACCCCTCATTCATGCAACCACTTATATTCCTTTGATGGATAATGCTGACTCAAATCCTGTGGTGGATAAGAGAGAGGTTACTGATTTGATTAAACCTGACCAAGTGGAAGGGATCCAGAAATCTGGGACTAAAAAACTAAAAACTGAAACTGACAAAGGTAATATGCAGAATGTTACAATCTGTTGTATTGTAAAAGCACATTTTTGAATTCTGATGGATTTCATTTTCTTGTAGAAACAAAGCATTGCAAAAGATTAATAGAATCCTTGTAGCAAAAGTCTAACTGGTGTCTCCTAGTCCAACCTCAGTTTTGTAGATCTGGACACTTGAATTTGACTTGCTAAAGGTCCTGTAGCTATCTTGCTATCTGGTGATCTTTTCCCAACTACTACTACCTCCTGTGAAGTTTCCTTGCTAATTCACTACTGCCTTTTTTTAAATAGAATATTTTTAGAGCAATTTGAGGTTCATAGCAAAATTGAGTGGAAAGTACAGAGTTCCCACCCACTCCCTCCCTGCATATATGTACACAACTAACTGCCTTTTAAAACTTTAACATAGCTGGAGTATTTTAAAAGCCCTAGGCTTCTTTGGGTCTGATGGGTGGCACTTCCATCAAGAAAGAGCAAGTTGGTTCCTAAAATGAGAGCCCTGGGAGAATTGGGGTGGGTGAATGAGGAGCTTGATGCATGGATTTTTCAAATGTCAGGATTGCTTGTATACATTTGATCTTATATAGAATCGGTTTCCTTTTTATAATTATCTTAGAGCTTATTTTCTCATCTGTGGCGTTTGGCTTATTTATCTCTCTCAGGATTATTAAAGTTCCCCCCGTCCCCCACGGTTGGTTGTCATTGTGCAAGGATTATTAAAGTTAAAAGAAAATATTGTGAAGATATTTAAGTGCAGATATTAGCAAATACTAGACAAATGATTTTTTAAATAAGTGAGGATATATTGACATTTTAGTATTCTGCAGTTTGAGCTAACTTTTTGTTAATGAAATTATTCCATACTGTAGATGGTAAACATGTTTTCCCTTCTTAACTGAAGCATTTATTTTTATTTGACCTGAAGTGTATGTCTGTTTTCTTTTGGTTAATGACTTTCTGGAACACAAATTCTTGATGCTTACTTTTGCTGAAGTTATTACTTGAGCCTTTTAAATACCAACTTCTTTTTTTTTCTGATTAAGAAAATGCTGAAGTGAAATTTAAAGATTTTCTTCTGTCCTTGAAGACCATGATGTTTTCCGAAGATGAGGCTCTTTGTATTGTAGATCTGTTAAAGGAGAAGTCTGGTGTTATACAAGATGCTTTAAAGAAGGTAAGTGTATTTGTTGATTGTGGGCATATTTGTGAGCAGTCACCAAACAAGACTTCAGCCAGACCAATTAGTTATTATCTACTCCCTCTTTCATATCTCAAGGACATATAGTCCCATCTAAAAGTTCTGAAATGCCTTCAGAAATTATTTCATATATCCATATTAATAAGTGCTAAGTGCACTTAGTTTAATCAAGTATCTGTTGTCGTCTGATGCTTTGACAAAAGCCAATTGCTTCAGTTTAGTAAGATGTCTTATATGACTTTAAAGGTTATTTGGCTCTTGGACAACG
The DNA here is from genome assembly GCA_027257055.1 of Cephalopachus bancanus. Classification (NCBI taxonomy): domain Eukaryota; kingdom Metazoa; phylum Chordata; class Mammalia; order Primates; family Tarsiidae; genus Cephalopachus; species Cephalopachus bancanus. The sequence continues at coordinate 100,604 of JAPVLO010001009.1, read as the reverse complement.
TGTACCATACTTTGCTCTGACTAGAAATATTGAAGTCACCAGGCATAATGGTTCACGCCTGTAATCCCAGCACTTTGGGAGGTGGAGGTAAGAGGATAGCCTGAGCCCAGGGACTTGAGACCAGCCCGGGCAACTTGGCAAGACCTCATCTCTACAATAAATCAAAAAATTAGGTGTGGTGGCGCATTCCTGTGGTTGCTGCTACTTGTAAGGCTAAAGCAGAAGGATCGCCTGAGCCCAGCAGGTCAAGGCTGTGGTGGCCGTGAGCATTCCTCTGCATTCCAGCCTGAGCAAGACTGTGGGACTCCTACTCAAAAGAAAAAAGTTTCCTACTGTGAGACTCCTACTCAAAAGAAAAAAGAAATACTGACATCAAGGTCAGGTGATTTCTGGATAGTGTATGGACTGTTACTGTAACTGAAGATTGCATCATTTAAAGAACCTTGGGACCTTTGTTGTTGATATTTGTGTGTATATAATAGTACCTATCTAAAATAAATGATTTGGATGGCATAATCACTGCTATGGCAGATTAAGAAAAAAACAGTTTGTAAAATAACTCCTCCCCCAAAAAAACAAAACAAAACAATAACAAACCACATGAAGTTAATATCTATATTCTTACAGGCCATACTCACTATAATATCATGAATACTGTGTCATACTGGGAAAGGTGACAAGTTTTCAGGTGTTACTTATGTAAGATAAAATGACATGGCATCTATTATTCAATATTAGATAATTGACTTAACTGTTCTTATTCTAAAAGCATAGTACATACACACACAACCCTCCCCCCAAACCGCTCACTTGGTTTCAAACCTTGAGTGGTTTAGGTTTTTCTTTAAAGACCACTCTATTCTAAGCCATTACCTCTCACCTGATGACCTGCAGTAGTCTCCAAATTGATGTTTCTGCTTTTCCTTTTAGTCCTATAATCTCTCTTTTCTATGTAACTGCAAGGTGACCTTTAGGAGGTAAATCGGGTTATGTTACTGATTTAAAAACCCTTCTTTGTCTTTCTCATTGCGCCTAAGACATAAATCCAGATTTCTTAACAGGCCTATGTCTTGCCTGTTTCTACACAGCCTCATCTAGTGATATTTTCCTTACTCCCTCACTGTATCTCACTCGTGCAGGACTTTCTCTGTTTCTTCTTGCACACCACACTTTTTCCCTCTGTCTGTCCTGTCTCATTTCCCCACTTCCAATTTCTTTCCATGCCTAATTCCTCCTTCTAGTCTCCGCTTCAGTATAATTTTCTTATATAAGACTAACCTGAATTCACAATCTAAATTGTCTGCCCTGCTATTTTCTCCCATAACTATCTGGACTTTTTTTTTGGTCATAGCATTTATGATAGCAGTCTAAGTCTGTCCGTACTTTCAAGTGTCTATTGACAGTACATTTTGCAAACCTGTGGCATTTTACAATGTGGTATACTTGTTGGACAGTCTCCCTGTGGTGCCAGTAATGGCCCAGTGCAAGCAAGGTGTTCAAGGGTAGTTGGAGTAAATGTGATAACTATGTTTGATTTTGAATACAAAGATGTTCTGTTGCAAAGAACTTTTTTGATATTTTTAGTTACAGAATTTGTTCTTTGGTTTACTTTATTGTAATCGGGTAAGTACATATCTGAAAAGAGTTCTTGGTTATTTGTGGGGATTGGGATAAGCTCTTTGTGGAAAAAAGCCTCCAGCTGAAGGTATATGTTTAAAATTATTGCTTTTTAAGATTAAGTGTAACTGCATTAGGTGCTGTCTTCTGACTGAAGATGTTACTGGTGGCTTATGGGGGCAAGAGGAATCATTTTATTATCTCAGACAGCTTTGAACTCTGTAGTATAGGTTGCAAATCAGATTACCCTTTATCTGTTTTAGGTAGGCCTAGGAAGAAGTTGGGGATTGTTAAAGATAGCATTTGAAATATAGCAGGTGTTTAGAAACTGTGCACTGTTTTTTTTTTTTCCCTTGGAGCTGTTTAGTTTTGGATTAAAATCTTGTTCTTGGCTTCTCATGGGGGTGGGTGGTTCTGTTCTTTGCCGAAGGGATTCTGCCTATGTAGGTATCCTGTGTCTGAGTAAGATTAGGTAAGTTTAATTTCTCCCCTTTCCTGCCGTAGAAACTGAGTCTCGGTCAGACCTTTTTAATATTTTTCAAAGTCCCAGTTGTGAATGAATCCTTGTGCCTACTAAAGGCCACTTCAGAGCAAGAGGGAAGATAAATAAAGGGGCACTGGCATAGGGCAGAGAAGAGGAGTTAGGGGACTTGTCGGCCAATTTGATAGAGTGGCTGAAGACAAGTCTGATGACTGCTTGTGTTCTCTTGAGTAACTGGATAGATTGTGGGGTCAGTGATATTTGTAAACACTTTATAGAGGAAGAGAGTAGAGGGTTGAGTCATTTTAGAATGTTTTAGGCATCACTTAGGCCATTTAAGTGGATATAATCTTTTTACGATTGAATATATATTCCTCTGGAGTTGGAGAAAGGTTGCAGTGGGAGTGACTTAGGAAAGTAATTTACTATCATCAGTACACATGGTGGATGTATATTAGACCAGGGAGGATGTGGGAAGTGATAAGAAAGTTCCAGAGTGACCCTGAGAACACTGACATTTAAAGGGTAAAGAAAATCACAAAGAATGCTGAAGAGAAGTGTGAGTAACACCAGGGTATAGTGAAATTATAGAAGCTTGGGGAACTTAGAGAGTTTGGGGCCGGAGGGAAGTTGGGGGAAATGTTAGTGGTGACACACTTTAGAGAGGTCAAGGAAGATAAGTTTTGATATCCTCAGTGAAAGCAGTTTCCTTGCAGTAGTGGACCGTAAATAAGTGAGAAGTGAATGGAAAAGTGGCAGTGAAGGTCCACTATGAATAAGCTTAGGTGGGGAGGGGAAAATAGAGTTGAAAGCTAGAGGGGTTGCAGAGGAGATGTTATGTTGTATGTGCGCACGTGCCCTTGTATTTAAGTTACAAAGTACTTGAGAGTATGAATTAAGATCCTGAGCTCTAGAGTAAGATTTTCTGGATTTAAATCTACGCTCTACCACTTTGAGCTTTGTGGCCAGCCTGAATTTTGCACTCTTTTCATGTATTTTTGTCAAATTGCCTTCTCACAATTAAACATTTTTGGGACTGGGCACAGTGGCTCAGGCCTGTGATCCCAGCACTTTGGGAGGCGGAGGTGAGAGGATTGCCTGAGCCCAGGGGTATCCAGACCAAGCCTGTGCAACATGGTGAGAGACCTCATCTCTACAATAAATCAAAAAATTAGCCCGGCATGGTGGTGCACACCTGTGGTTCCAACTACTTGGAAGGCTGAGGCAGAAGAATCACCTGAGGCCAGCATATTGAGACTGTGGTGGCTGTGAGCATGCCACTGCACTCCAGCCTGGGTGACAAAGTGAGACTCTGACTCAAAAAAACAAAAAAATTCTTTGGGTAATCAACAAAGTGTTTATCACTTACTGGATTTTTTCACTGTCTACCCTACTGTACACATATCAAGGGATTCAGTTTCTTTGAAGTTTAGCAGTAATTGTATTATAATATGGCTTGACATTGACTACTCTGTTACATTTCCCTTGGATATTGCGTGCCTTTTCAATCATTAGATTCAAATCTACTTTTATTACTGGAAAGTTTTATATATTGTCCTTGATATAACTAAAATAATTGGTAACAGTTAAGCATGTATTGGCTCTTCTCTGCCTGTCTTTCTCAGTTTTTTTCTTTAAAAAAAGTAATAAGCAACTAAAGACAACTTTATTTCTACTTTATTCTTCTTGAGACCTTTTAAGAAAGTTCCAACCTTCAATCTTTGCACTTGTTCCTCATGTCACATGGGAATTTGTTGGTTTTTACCTTTCAGGATGTGCCTGTTAACCTCAGAGAACTACACATCCATGGAACCTGTGACGCCTTGGTTAGATTCTGATAGGGTTGGGGAGCGTCTATATTCAATCTTAACTGTTTTTGGCAGTCTTTCTGATATTACGCTTTGAGGCTGTAGGTGACTGTTTCGTTGATGATGGTTTACATTTTAGTATCATACTGTTTTTTTTTTAATCAAGGAGGAAATTGCTAACTTGACTCTGGATTTAAAACTGGAAGGTCCTATACTTCTTTGTAAAAATCTATTTCTTGATTGGTAATGTATCCTGTTGGTAACAGGATATACAGCATTACAGGGACTTTTCTGAATGGTATTTCACTGATCAGTGTTTGGAATAAATGTACTCTTACAAAGTTAATTTATTTATGGAGAGTCTTGTGATAAGTGTGTGTGTGTATATATTTTACTTTATATATAGTATAAAACTCTATTGTCCCAAGAACACTTGATATTAAATACCTTATTTTCATAACTTCTGGTAGCCCCTGTTAATGATTCCTCATTCTGTATTGATTTCTCAATCATAGTCAAATAAAGGAGAACTGAGTGCACTCATACATCAGCTTCAAGAAAAAGACAAGGTACTTGCTGCGGTGAAGGAAGATGCTGCTGCTACAAAGGACCGGTGTAAGCAGTTAACCCAGGTGAAGACATTCTCATGTTCAAGGGACAGACTTCCCACATCAGAAGCAGTCTGATTTGAGAACTTGTCCATAATCTCTGATTGAATTATTTGTGTGATAAGTTTATACTCAACAGAAGTAATTTGCTTTTAGAGTTTTTAGCAGCGGGAGTGGGGCTCTCTCACTCTTTCATGACATTATAGCCTGTAGTTGAAGTATGAATTTAAAATAGCAATACCTATAGATATCCTAATTTCAGATAGCAAAAGCATTCTGTTCAGAAGCATGAGAATTTGTGTTAATTGGATCTGACCTAGACTGATTCTCTATAAAGGCACATAGTATAATCTTATTTAAATCTAGTTTATGGAATTTATGGAGTAAGTGTACTCTTACAAAGTTAATTTATTTGTGAAGAGTCTTGTGATAAGTGTGTGTGTGTATATATATATTTTAAAATTTTTAAAATTTATTTATTTATTTATTTTTATTTTTGAGTTGGAGTCTCACTCTGTCACCCAGGCTAGAGTGCAATGGCACACTCATGGCCACCCCAGAGTTGACCTGCTGGGTTCCGTGATCCTTCCACCTCAGCTTTCCAAGTAGCCAGAACTACAGGTGCATGCTACCAACACCGGCTTACCCGGCCTAGTCTCAAACCTGCAAGCTCAGGCAATCCACTCGCCTTGGCCTCCCAAAGTGCTGGGATTACAGGCTGAGCCACTGAGCCTGGCCTCTATTTATAGTTTTAAATCAAGTTCTTCTAATCTCTGAAATTTTAGTTTGAGAGGTTAATTAAAAAACAGCCTTTAAAACATCATGTAGACTGAGAGAACAGAATTGAAATTTTGGAAAATGTGATTTTGTTTCTTCTGAAGTGCTTATTTCTCCTTTTAGGGATTAAATGCAGTAGAGTACATGAGGTTTATTGATGAGTCATTTACCTAGCCACTCTATGATATCATGAGAATGAGTGGCCTTGTTTGACTATATAGACTTTATTTGAATTTGAGGTAAAATAAGAATCAGTGGAAAGGGTTGACCAGGTTAAGATTAATTAAAGTTGTTCATAAACATGCTTCCTTACAATTAGAAATTTTATTATGTGACTGTCTTTTCTCGACTATATTTTAAAAAATAGGTTAACTCATTTTTTGATAATTCATTGAGCTACATAAGATGTGAATGCGTCTTTCTAAGTGTATTGTACATCAGTATAATGTAAGTGTGAATGAACTAACTCTTACAAGTAATCATAAATTAGGTAAATTTAAAATTTTGTCAAAAAGTTACTTTAGAGCAGGGACATGGACTTATCATATCTGCAGATAACTTGAAAATTGCTTGGCTTACCTGTACATTCCTAATGAACATTGTTCTAGGAGTTCATAATACTTGTACAACAAAATGAAATCACCCTTTTAAGATGTGACTTGGGAAGGTGATAAAACCTTGCTTTGTGATTTTTACTTTCCCTTATTCCAAACTTCTACTCTGCTATAGACATGCCTTATCCTTATCTCTTCTAGGAGATAGAGTTTTTCTTTTTCCTTTACGTCTTTTTTTTCTAGGCCATCTGTTTTCTGAAAGAGAATTGGTACCCAAGAATGTAGAGAATTAACTGTTTTGCTTTAAAATGTTTTTCTTATAATTAAGTTAGAAAGTAGGATTTACTTTAGGTTCATAGTCTGAAACTCTTAAGCCAGAAAGTGCATTTGAGAGAAGAGTAAACACAGTGCCAAGGTGTTTATGAAGAGAATTGGTGTAAAGAGCAGGAGAGATGCAGAAGCCTATGGGTCTTTTTTTAACCTTTTTCTCTTTTGAGGCAGGATGTCACTTTGATTCCCAGGCTTGAGTGCAGTGACATGATCATGGCTTACTGTTGCCTCACACTCCTGGACTCAAGTAAGAGTCCAGCAATTTTTAAAAAGTGTTTTGTGTAGAGACGTTTTCTCACTTGTGTGGTCCTGGCTGATCTTGAACTTCTGGCCTCAAGCGGTTCTCCCACCTCTACCTCCCAAAGTGCTAGGATTACAGGAATGAACAGCTATACTCAGCCTTTTTAATGTTTTGACCTTGCTTTTTAAGCGAGTACTTGTGGTTTCAACAGTTATGATTATTTTGTTAATGCTAAAAATGTTTTCTGGGGGCCAGGCTCTGTGGCTCAGCCTGTAATCCCAGCACTTTGGGAGGCCGAGGAGAGTGGATTGCCTGAGCCCGTGGGTTCGAGACCCACCCGGGCAACTTGGTGAGATCTTGTCTCTACAGTAAATAAAAATTAGCCGGACATAGGAGCGTGCACCTGTAGTTCAGGCTCCTTGGAAGGCTGAGGCGGAAGGATCGTTGGAGCCCAGCAGGTCAAGGCTGTGGTGGCCGGGAGTGTGCCACTGTACTCCAGTCTGGGCGACAGAGTGAGACTCCAACTCAAAAAAAAAAAAAAGTTTTCTTATTGTTAAAGGCTTGTAATACCTTTTTAATAACATGTTTTATTAATTTCTTTTCTGGTTTTCTCTTTAGGAAATGATGACAGAAAAAGAAAGAAACAATGTGGTTATAGCAAGGATGAAAGATCGGATTGGAACATTAGAAAAGGAACATAATGTATTTCAAAACAAAATACATGTTAGTTATCAAGAGACTCAACAGATGCAGATGAAGGTATATTTTCATTCTTTGAAAATAAGATGATGCTGGGCTCGCTGAGAGGCTGAGACAAGGTGGGATCGCTGGAGCCCAACAGGTTGATGCTGGGGTGGCTGGGGTGGCCATGAGCATGCCACTGCACTCCAGCCTGGGCGACGGAGTGAGACTCCAATTCAAAAAAAAGAAGAAGAAGATAAGATGAATGTTCCAATGGCATTATATGACACCAAAAATACTAAGAATTATATTGAGTTGTGGGACAGAATTTTTTTGCCTTTTCACATTTTGCTACGGATTGAGTTTTCTTTAACAAACACGCTTACATTTGCAGAAAAAACCTAATTCTTTTGAAAAGAAAAGAAAATAAGATGAAATGTGTGAATTCATTTCATTAGCAAACTTTTAAGTGCCTAGTATGTGCAAGACCCTGGGCTGGGCCATTGACATGCAGTGGCTAGTTAAACTCACTCCCTGTCCTTAAGTGAGCAACTTTTCTAGATGGAGATGAGGTAAGGAGGCTGAATATAGACAGGTAAGTACACCTTAACAGTAAAGGTAAATATTGGGTACTTTGGAGCAATGGAGATAGGCGGTGGGGAAGAGAAGGATTGATAGGGAAGACTTGTTAGAAGTGGTATCCAGACTGTGTTGAATCTTTTGAAGCAATTGGGCATTATCAAGTAAGGGAGTGAAGAAATGGGTGCTGAGTAATAGGAGTTACTTGTATAACTATACTTGGTGTGATTCCTTTGTCCCATTTCTGGAGGTGATGACTCATTGGGTCTGTTTTAGGACCCAGGGTTGAGCTTTTTAATAAATGCACTCCAGGTATTCCAGGACAGATTGTCTAGTGTTAACACTGTGAGAAATACAGTAAGAGTTGTGGTATTTGGGAATCAGAGATCTGGAGAGGTAGATGGAGCCCCGTCTTAAAAGGCCTTGCATACCTGAAGACTGGGGAGCCGGGGAAGGAGTTTAAGCAGTTGCTGGGATTTTAAATTATTCCTCTTGCAGCAGTGTGGTGAGTGGAGCAAGGGATAGTTGGAAGGCTTCTGCAGGAATTCAAGTCAGTCAGAGCAAGGGCCCGAAATCAGGTGTTGACAATGGTGACGAAAGAGTTAGGTAGTGTTGACAAAAGAGATAGGTAGGGCTTGGTGTTAGAGTGGAGGAGAGAGGTGATGGTGAAGTGAAGTTACCTTCTGTGTCTTTTGTTAGTTCATACTCTCCCATTTGTCTTCTGTCAACATTTCAGAAGATTTAGTTTTTACTATCTCTTATATGTATTCTTCGTCTTCAAGATTCTAGGTATTTTTGGACCAGTGAATTTTCCCTTTTTTCTCCTTCTTTATATTTAAAAAGAGATTGAAACAGTCTTTATTAATGCTAAAGAGGTTAATGAACGTGGCTTGGGTCTGCTTGCCAAATGGACATATAATACTTCCCTTGGTTGAACTTTCTGGACCAGTGACTTTTTGAAATTGTTATTTCATCTGCTGGCTGATGTTTCAGTTTGGAATGTCTGTCATCACCTCAGATTTGACGTATGTCTAAAATGAAACTCTTGTCTGTTCCAGGTTGTTTTTATTTTCAGTACTTGGAGGCATTATTATCTTGAACTTAAATCCTTTGACTTCTTTCTTCCTTACCCAGTCTACAATTTGCTCTGAAATCTTAAGATGCTTTATTTATTGTTACTCTAGCATTCAATTCTTAGATATGTCCTTAGTTTATTATTACATACTGGAATAATTATAACCCATATTAATAGGTTTCTTTTTTCATTCTATCTTGTAATTGGTACCATATTTTTTAAAAAAATGAAATATTGCTTTGATTATATTGATAATCTGGTAAAAATTTGTAAATTATTCTTTGCCACTATCAGAGTCCTAGTATTTTCCACTGAAATGCTACTAATAGCAAACAAGAAGTGATGGTATTTTCATGTTCTTAGTCTATTACTCCTTAGCTTTTATTTGACCCACTTCTTCATCTTATCCCCCAGCAATTTGAAATTTTTTTCTCTCTCATTAATCAGATTATCGAAGAACTGATTTTCCTAGCCTCAAGTGATCTTTTCTTCTTATTCCTACTTACTGATCATTTGGATTTTTTTTGTTTTCACTTAGTCTTGACTTGAAACTCCTCATTTGAAAATTAGTCATACCTGTAGCAACATCTGTCTTTATTGAAGATGAAAGATATTTCAGTAATTCATCATTTTTAACTTAATTACTTACAGAGTTAAGGAGATGAATGGTAGTCATGGTTGCATAACATTATGCATGTAATTAATACCACTGAGCTGTACACTTGAAAATGGTTAAGATGGTACATTTTATGTTATGTGTACTTTGCAATGTAAAAATGGGGCAAGATTAGAGGTCATACTATTTTAAGCAAGTAGAGTTTTGTATCGGCAACTATTTGACTGAGTATGGTTTAATTTGTAACAATAATGAAGTATTTGAAATGTATTTTCAGTTTTAAAACTTTGAATAATTAAAAATTTAATTTAAAAATATTGCTAATGTAAAATTGACACATTGGATCAGGATAGACTTAATTTTGTATAAGTCTGTTGGTTAGGAAGGAATTCATAAATCATTTTTTTAGTTCTGAAACATCTCTAAGCATGTTTATCTTGTATTTTAAAATATGATAGCAACTAGTCTCTAATTGTATTCTTGAATGTGGTGGCAGTTTGTATTCACTTTGCATTCATCACTAACAAAGTAGAATTTTTTTTTAAATTTATATTTATTTGAGACGAATGATTCAAACTTCAGTGTATTGATGCTTTTTACATTTTTATTGTAATAGTTTCTTTTTAAAAGGTAACTTTGACAGCCTTTGTTTTCTGAATTTTACATGTAAAATAATTTTTAGTTTCAGCAAGTTCGTGAGCAGATGGAAGCTGAGATAGCTCACTTGAAGCAGGAAAATGGTATACTAAGAGATGCAGTCAGCAACACTACAAACCAACTGGAAAACAAGTATGTTTCCAAATGCTTTATTTTTAATTGAATGGGAGAATATTTTCTGGAATCATCAAAATGGTGTTTGAAAGTAATTGGCTAGACTTTTGTATCTTACATTTGTTTCTAAAATGAGTTATTTAAAAAAAAAATCATTGCTTTGAGAAGGAACTTCTTTAGCTATATATAAGCTGTATAAATGTATATATTATATATGTCAAGCTATTATGTATTTATATAAATATATGGATGTATATTATATGTTACATATTTATATGGACATATTTACGCATATATTATATGTAGACTATGTAATAAATACTAATGCCACCAGTGGAGTAGTCCACAGATTTATGAGACTTAACTTACAAGTTTTAAACCATCTATTCCCTCCCACAGTAGCTTCCAAACGTCAGTATTCTGAAGAGCACCTGGCATTTTAGTTAACAAAACACATTCTTATGTCTTACTCCTAAAAGGTTAAGATTCCTTGACTCAGGTGGATCTGCATGTTAAGACACATTCCTTGTGTTAGTGACTGGCCCTGGGGCCATATTACCAAAGCGACTTGCTGGGCTCCAGTGATCCTTCCACCTGAGCCTTCCAAGTAGCTGGAACTACAAGCATGCACCATAAGTCCTGGCTGATTTTTAAATTTATTCTAGTAGAGACAAAGTCTTGTCATGTTGCCCAGGCTGGTCTCAAACCCCTGGACTCCGGCAGTCCTCTCACTTCAGCCTCCCAAAGTGCTGGGATTACAAGCATGAGCCACAGTGCCCGAAGATGTTTTACAGTGATTTTAGAACTTGTGCAACTGTCGTTAGAATTATATAGGAGCCGGGCTCGGTGGCTCAGCCTGTAATCCCGCGCCTTTGGGAGGCTGAGGTGAGTGGATTGCCTGAGCCCGCGGGTTCGAGACCCGCCTGGGCAGTGAGACCTCACCTCTACAATAAATCAAAAAATCAGCCGGGCATGGTAGCGCATGCCTGTAATTCCGGCTACTCGGAAGGCTGAGGCGGAAGGATCACCAGAGCCCAGCAGGTCGAGGCTGCGGTGGCCAGGAGCGGCCACTGCATTCCAGTCTAGGCGACAGAGTGAGACTCCAACTCCCAAAAAAAGAAAAGAATTATATAGGGATTACACTCAACTAAACTTCATAGCTCCTAATCCAGTTACTGTTTTCAGGCAGTCTGCAGAACTAAATAAACTGCGCCAGGATTATGCTAGGTTGGTGAATGAGCTAACTGAGAAAACAGGAAAACTACAGCAAGAGGAAGTCCAAAAGAAGAATGCTGAGCAGGCAGTTACTCAGTTGAAGGTGATATATTCCCATTTTTCTTTATAATTTCATGAATAATGTAGGTATGCAATTTGATTACTTGAATGTGTGTATAGGATTGAGAAATATAGTTTGAGGCCTTATGGGACCTGTAGTTTAAGTTCTCTGCCCTGATGGGGAACAACAAAGCATGGGGGGAACAACAAAGCCTGTTCCCTAATGAAATAATTGAATATAGGCATGAATTTGAAGTTATAGACTTTTTGAAGAAATGAAAAGTGAAATGAGCTGGTTGACAGGTATAGATAGAATTTCATCTTATATTTGGGAGTTAGGATCTACATGTGTAATTATATATTTAAAATTACTTTTAAAATATTATGTAACCACAAAGACGGACAAAATTATGGACTTTGCATCAACTTGGATGGATTTAGAGTCTATCACACTCCGTGATCTATCACAGAGCCAAAGAACTGAGTACCACATGTTCTCACTCATAAGCAGACCCTGAACATTTACCATAATACTATAAGAAAGGGATTGGCAGTAGCGGGATACTGCTGGGGAGGGGGCATATAACATTAATGAGGGTACCTGATATCAAACCAGGCAAAGTGGGAACCAAAGGGAGGTCCAAACTTTACCTGTATGATAACCACTTATCTGCCTAATCCTGAATTGTACCCCACATCTTTAAAATAAAATAAAATAAAAATAAAATTACATTTAATATCACTTTTCTCATTCATAACTCACATTTCTCCTTAAGTCCAATGGGGTTTATTTTTCTTCCAGCTTTGGAATAGGTGGCTTTTCCTTTGCTTGAGCTTAAGACTAAATGATGCTGCCGTGGCTTGCATTTGGTCCATGGTGTACGGAAATCACATACTGTTTCTTTAGACACCAGGATGGCCTTTGGTACAGTGGGGTGCTCATAATGTGAAGATGGGGTGGCTCATGCTGACTGTGGGAGGAGCAGATTAATTTCTCTCATTTTACGGGCACATTGGAGCACATGCACATTGCCTGGGATGATGAATAGAATTCTCTGCTCCTCCTTTTATTGAGGAGGTGATTCATTGAAAGTGTGGTTCAATTTGTGTAAGTTAAATGCAATCTCATTGTATTCCTTCCTAGTTCATTGGTATGGTCATACCTTGATATCCGTTCCAGAGAAAGAGTTAAAAGGGCTTTGAGAATAATTTGTAGAAAATATTGTGGGAAACTTTTATTTTTCTTGAAGTTTTCTTGGGTCTTGTGAGAGGTTGATATAAGTTCCTTTTATTTAATATTGGACTTGCTTGTAAACTACTGGCATTATAGATACAGAAGTCTGTTCTCTTGTGAATATGAATAAATAGATAAATGACATTAAAGATTGTAGTCCTTATTGGAGTGTTGTGCTACAAAATACTTCAAAATGTGAATTTTAGGTACTTAGTGAGGTGTAGCAATAAAGATACCATCCTGTCTTGTGGAAACTTATCAGCCAAAGGAAGATGAATGCAAAATAGGTTCTAGCTGAGTGGATCACATATGTACATAGTAGTAGATGTCTTTTACTGTTTCTGAAATAATCTCTGTCCCACTCGAGAATGTGATGACTGTGACTGATAAACAAAAAGGCAGGTGCGTGTATCTGCTAGTTTAGCTTATGAAAACGTAGCAGAGTAGTTGTAATGGACTGTCTTGTGGTCAAGGTAGAGCCGATGCTTTCCTTTTTTTGAAACTGAACTTCTGTGTTTGTGCTAATCGATCCCTTTTCCCTTTGGAATGTTCAAGGCTCAACTTCAAGAAGCTGAGAGAAGGTGGGATGAAGTCCAGAGCTACATTAGAAAGAGAACAGCCGAGCATGAGGCAGCCCAGCAAGGTAAGGGGAAGAGGTGTTCGTGCCAACTTTGTGTGTAGTTTTGGGCAAAATTTCTTCTCCTCTTCATCTGTGAAACGAGTATTATGTTGCATTTTTGACTATAGATTAATAAAAGCAGCTTTATATTCTCAGAATATCTATTTTTTGACATTTGTTATGGTTTTAAAACAAGCCACCTACTAGCTTTGCCCGAAGCATTAAGTTGGTTGCAGTCACGATTATAGTGTGTAACAGGGCAATGGGAACCTTGCTGTGTTTCTTTTCTGTGGTTATTCCTTCTGGTTCTTTGATAAACTCTTCATTTTATTTTATTTTTTGTTTCTAAGGAAAGACTCACTTCCTGTCTTGGGAATAGAAAAGTAGTGAGCATATTATCATCCCAGTTTAATAGATGCTAACTTCTTTGACTACTCATTTGTTCTTAATTTGGTGGATGAGAGATAACAGGGCACATGCTCATGTATTGTTTTTGTCTCCATGATTCCCTTCCTCCCATGAAAGGCAGCACAGGCTGCTGTAGGAGCAAGTGAAAGGGAAGTGAGCAAGTGTTGAGGAAGGTTTCCTAGAGGAGTGATCCCCACTAGAGGTGAGGACAAGAAACTAGACAGGGAGAGACATCTGTGAAGTGTAATGTGTTGTTTCAGATTTACAAGGTAAATTTGTGGCCAAAGAAAATGAAGTCCAGAGTCTGCACAGTAAGCTTACAGATACCTTGGTGTCAAAGCAGCAGTTGGAGCAAAGACTGATGCAGTTAATGGAATCAGAGCAAAAAAGGGTGAACAAAGAGGAGGCTCTGCAGATGCAAGTGCAGGTATCTATTGTTCCTTTCTTTTTAAAAAAATGAAGATGAGCGGTGAGTAGATCTGTGTGTCTAGGAGAGGGAGTGAGGTCTACTTGATCCTGATTCTGGAGGGTGATGGGTAATTATAACCTCATCTTTGAGCACTTGTCACGGTATGGTGTTTTGGAAGATGTATCTACCCACAGTCTTCTATCCCTTGTGGTAGATTAGGTACAACACAACATACCCTTCATTTCTACCTTACAGACTAGCAGAGAATGTCTCCTCATTGTTTAAAATAATGTCTTTTGATATCTGAGAATGCCTTTTTAAAGATAAACAGATCTGCCTGTAACATGGCTGTGTTCCTGTATGCTGGGATGTTTATGAGCACCCTTTTTTTGTCTTTTTGGTTGCTATTTATGAAAGGATATTTTGGAGCAGAATGAGGCTTTGAAAACTCAAATTCAACAATTCCATTCCCAGATAGCAGCCCAGGTAATGATTTTTTTTTTTTTATTGCTTATCATTAGTAAATAACTCAGTCATTTAAGCAGTCACCTGAGTGCCTATTTAATGTCGAGTACTGGATTAATAATATTTGGGAGATTAGTCAATGAGTCACCAAATGATCATGAGTGTTGTGTTCAGAGCTGTGGGAAAGCACTAAGAAATCCAGATCCTGTTAATCAGAACGGTGGGAGAATCTAGAGGGCTTTTTACCACATGAAGAAAAAACATGTCCCTAGTCCTGGCACAAAACAGGGATTTGGCCAGATGCTATCTAGAAAAGTGGCGTATGCACTGCAGATGTTCATTAAATGTCAGCTAGCCCTGGAAAAACCTTGGCGGGTAGCAGTGTGGTAGCCATAGTGCTCAGATTGTATTTGTGAAAGTATCCATTTAAAATTCATGCCTCAGCCGGGCTCGGTGGCTCAGCCTGTAATCCCGTGCCTTTGGGAGGCTGAGGTGAGTGTATTGCCTGAACCCGCGGGCTCGAGACCTGCCTGGGCAGGTGAGACCTCATCTCTACAATAAATAAAAAAAAAATTAGCCGGACGTGGTAGTGCGTGCCTGTAGTTCCAGCTTGGAAGGCTGAGTGGAAGGATCGCCAGAGCCCAGCAGGTCGAGGCTGCGGTGGCTGGGAGTGGCCACTGCACTCCAGTCTGGGCAACAGAGTGAGATTCCAAATCAAAAAAACAAAAAAAAAAAATAAAATGAAATAAAATAAAATTCATGCCTCAGTTTAATTAGTGGTAAACCTTCCAGAGTTTTGCAGGTGATATTGTAGGCCTGTTAATTCTTTGGCAACGTTGCCCTGCGATTTGAGATGGAAATAGGGACCTTTACAAATGATTAAAAAAATTTTAAAGAGTACCAACTTCTAAGTATGTAGCTTGTTCTTATAATATACATCTTGTGAATTCCAATTTCAATTCTTCACCTTTAAAACTCTAAAAGTTATTTGTACCAAAAAGTGTTAGTTTAGAGGCCTGACTTTTCTGTGTAAAAGTGGTTTTAACAGTAAAGACTTACTTTTAAGGTTTAGACAAGTTCAAATTCCCAAAGCTTTGAGCACATAAACATTTTTTTCTACTTGCTTTCTTTGTAAAAACACTATAGTCTAAAATTAATTGAGGAATAATTATTAGTATAGGAAAGGTTGTTGTATATGTATGTGTGAATTATCAACTCAGATAGGAAGAGATCTCTGCTGAGAAAGTAGCTCTAGAAAATTTATTAGGAATTAAATACTCAGATAATGCTATAAGTACTTTTTAAAAAGTAAAGATGAGCATGGGTATTACCAAACTACTTAATCGTCTTAATCATGAATTAGATCATTTCATGATCTGGGGCTATTTTTCCTTGTATTTTTTGCTGGTCAGTTATGTAGGTCTGTCAGCCTGTTTTATTCCAAATGTCTTATGATACATAATTCCCCTATGACTGTTGGTGATCCAGCTTGCTTTCAGAATGATAACTACTCTTTATTGAACACTCACTGTGAGCCAGATACTTTCTTAACAATTTTGTGTACATTAATTTCTTTTAATTTTTAAAGCTTTGTTGTGATGATTATTGTACAACTTTTAAGCTTTCTCTTAAATGCTTTTATGTTGACCGTGTTTTTCTTTCTTAGACCTCCGCTTCAGTTCTAGCAGAAGAGTTACATAAAGTGTAAGCCTGCCTTTCCACACTTCTCTTATAATTGTATAGTCACCACTAACTAATCTTTGTTAGATGCAATACTTGTGATTAACTTGACACTCCGACCTGTTCAAAAAGTACTCTGAACTGGATTTGGAGCAACTTTGGCCTTTTTTTCCCTTTAGTGAGTTGGGTCCCTAAACATTGCACATTCTGTTTTTATTTTTGTTTTTACCATATGAAGAGTTGAGAGACTTTCATTTGAGTGTTAACAGTTATGCATTATAGAAGAGGTAATTGTGTTTAGAGAATAGTGTAAATAAATTAGTGTTTGTGTCTGATAAGTAGTTGTAGTTATTCTGTATTTAGTTCTGTGATAGTATACCCAAAAGCAAAGTTCTGTTTTTTTGTTGTTGTAGTAGTATAATTTTGCATAGACATTGATCATGAACATTTAGAAGACACAAAAATCTGGTTTTGGCATTGTCAGTCTTGTGAGCTTAGACAAATTATTTAACCTCTTAGAGCTTGAGTATTAAAATTAAGGGTATGTATTTTAAGGAGTTGTAGTAATGCATACGACAGTTACTAGGAAACTGAAAGCAGCTGTAGAAATGAAAGGTATATTAGAAACCACTCAAGTAAGAGTAACCCTATTCAAGACTTTTAATCCTGTGATTTGTGAATTGACTTCTAAATATTTGTTGGACGTACAAATGTCTTTCCTCTTAAAGGATTGCAGAAAAGGATAAGCAGATAAAACAGACAGAAGATTCTTTAGCAAATGAACATGATCACTTAACAAGTAAAGAGGAGGAACTTAAGGTATGGTAATTTATATAAATGACTGCAATATTTTACAAAACTTAAAATGGAATTACCTTGAGCATGAAAGCATATGAAGAATGAAAAATTTTCTGTAGCTCAGTTGAAAAGTGTCTTCTCTTTTCTAAACTACAAAATCCTCTAGCTGTCTATGAAGAACAGTTTGAAGGGCTTTTCTCCCATGATGTAATTCACAGCAATTTGGTGGGAAATATGCTAAATAACAGGAATTGATGGTTTATCTTTCAGATTTAGGAAATTTGTATTTTGAGACTTTTGCCTAACTCTTAGGTAGAAGAGAGGTTTACAAACTTGAAGGTCAATTATATTTTTTCTAATACTTTTTTCTGATTCCAGGATATACAGAATATGAATTTCTTACTAAAAGCTGAAGTGCAGAAGTTACAGGCGTTGGCAAATGAACAGGTAGATCTTTATTGCTTTTGAGCAATTACTTCAGCATTTCAATTTGCTTATTCTTGTTTTCACTGATTTTGTGAGCCCCTGTT
Organism: Cephalopachus bancanus; assembly: GCA_027257055.1. Classification (NCBI taxonomy): domain Eukaryota; kingdom Metazoa; phylum Chordata; class Mammalia; order Primates; family Tarsiidae; genus Cephalopachus; species Cephalopachus bancanus. The sequence goes on along the minus strand of JAPVLO010001009.1, from coordinate 83,048 downwards.
TTGTCTGTATAAGTAAAAAATACAACAGTTTTTTGTCTTTGGCTGTGTGGCGTATTGTTGAAAGCCGCTTCTTTTTGACCCTGACTCTCATAGCCTACCTAGATGTCGCTATTTTTATGTTGAAATTAATGTTTTAATCCTATGAATTGATCACTTTGAGATATCAGAGAAGTCAGTTAAGATGATCTTAATGTGCTGGCTTGCTTTAACCTTCTGCTGCTTAATCCAGAAAGGATAAAAATTGATCGGTAAGAAGTAAAAAATAGAGCAAAATGTCTTACAGAAATATGCATTGTTGCTGTAACTTTACTTCATGTGTGTGAAAACCAAACTTTTTAATATGTAAAAATAAGTGAAAGAAATAGTTTGAGCTCTTGCTTCAGAAATGGTGTTATTCTCTTCTCATTCCAAACACAGGCAGCTGCTGCACTCGAATTGGAGAAGATGCAAAAAAGGTGATTAAAGTATTGCTTACATTGAGCCATTCATACATGTATGTTCAAGTATAATTGCAAGTTTTACATTTCAAGTATGATATTGCTACTTGTGATAGTTGTGCTCATACTTTATGTAAATTTTCTGAATGTTTGAAGTATTTTAACTGACAGTTTTTTCCCTCATAGTATTCATGTTAAAGATGATAAAATAAGATTGCTTGAAGAGCAACTACAATGTGAAATTTCCAACAAAATGGAAGAATTTAAGGTGTGTGATTCAGCCTATAAATACAGGTTTCTTAGAACAACCATGTACAATTTTCAGTTGAAAAAAATCCAGAAATGCTACTTTTTTATATGAATTCACCCTGAAATAATGCTTCTGTCATTTATTTGGGGACTTAGGCAAACAGTGAATCTGTGACAGGCTTTTTGCCCAGGTTTCTTGCCTGCACTTACAATAGACTTCTGAGACTTTGTTTTGCCCCAACCTCTTCTTGGCAGTTTTCAGCTGGCAGTTTGTGACTACTTTACTTGCCACCACTGTTGTCACAGTGCTGGTCTCTGGGCATGGCCAGCCAGCTGCCAGAGTGCATCTCTGTGTCCATTGAGATTTGAGGGTTTTTTTTGTTGTTGTTGTTTTGTTTTTTTGTGTTGGAGTCTCACTCTGTTGCCCAGACTGGAATGCAGTGGCTGCTCCCGGCCACCGCAGCCTCGACCTCGACCAGCGATCCTTCCACCTCAGCCTTCCAAGTAGCTGGAATTACAGGCATGCGCTACCACGCCTGGGTGATTTTTTGATTTATTGTAGAGATGAGGTCTCGCTGCCAGGGCGGGTCTCGAACCCGCAGGCTCAGGCAATCCACTCACCTCAGCCTCCCAAAGGCGTGGGATTACAGCCTGAGCTACTGAGCCCGGCTTGAATTTTTATGTCAATTGTAAAATTCACCTATCACTTTATGAGTACTTAAAGCAATAATATGGGTTTGGCTGTTCAAAAATAGCCACAGTTCACATGATTGTTTATTACCTTTTTTCTTAATAAAACAGTAAATTGAGGTTCTTTATTATAGATCTTAAATGACCAAAACAAAGCGTTAAAATTAGAAGTTCAGAAGCTACAGGCTCTTGTTACTGAACAGGTAAGATTTTTCATCAATTACAATGTAGACATATCCAGTATAATCTAACACAATCTGGTTATTCTTAATTAGTGACCCAACTTACTAATTAAGGAATTTTGCTGAAACTTAGGTATGTCTGTTAATTGCAATTCTGTTCATCTTGTATCATGAGATGAAACTAATGCTAATCTGCTCATGAGCACTTTCTTTTTTCTTTTTTTTTTTTTTTTGAGTTGGAGTCTCACTCTGTCACCCAGACTGGAGTGCAGTGGCCGCTTCCGGCCACCGCAGCCTCGACCTGCTGGGCTCTGGCGATCCTTCCGCCTCAGCCTTCCAAGTAGCCGGAATTACAGGCATGCACTACCATGCCCGGCTGATTTTTTTTTTATTTATTGTAGAGATGAGGTCTCGCTGCCCAGGCGGGTCTCGAACCCGCGGGCTCAGGCAATCTACTCACCTCAGCCTCCCAAAGGCGCGGGATTACAGGCTGAGCCACCGAGCCCGGCTGAGCACTTTCTTAAAAGAAAAAGAAAGAAAAAAAAAACCCGGAGTGTAATAGGATGCATGAAAAGAGTTTCTTTAAGCCATTTGAATATGTTTGGCTCTCAGGATAAAAGTTCTGCCTTAGGTTTTAGGAGCCTCAACTTTTTCTTAGAGGCAGCATGGTATCCTAAAAAGAGGGCCTGAAACCTGTTGATCAGATAAGCTTAACATATTTGATACCTCTCATTCCAACTCTTTCATAGCAAGATTATATTTACACGACAAGGTTGTTAGACTTAAATGGAGATGCTTATATATAGTGCTTAACCTAGTGCTTTGCATGTAGCATGTATTTAAACTTTAATTCTTTTCCTTTAGTGTATCTATTTTTTTCACCTCATCTTTGCCCCCTACCACCATCACTTCCTTTTATATTTATAGCAAGCCTTCAAAACCGTTGCAGCTTTGAATAAGCATGGCTTCATAAATCTGAGCACTGTGGTATCTGTTCTCTGGCTATTCCTAAGTGTTGCTTTCATACTCTTTCTACACAATTCTTCAAATGATAGTTTTTAAAAACGTACTAGAAATTCTTGATAGTAGAATACAAATTACACTAGAAGGTTTGCATGTTTCTCTGATTTTATGTTTTTGGAATGTACTTTTATTAGAAGCTGAAATGTAAACTTTCACGAATTATAGCACTTGCTTCAATGGATGCATGCATTCTTTGATTTATTTTAATATTCACATTTTTGCTAATATTGAATAGGTATAAGTAGCTGTGCATCTGGAAGTATTTTGTTAACACCTATTAACTTGTCAAAAAATAAATCTACTTATTCTCCCCCCACATGGGATATTAAATGCTTTGCATAAAGTTATTACTTTGTATATTCTTTACCCTTGTAAAGTTAAGGTTAATAGAGGAGAAAATGTTGAAAGGATGATATTTTATCTAAATGGTATTTAAGTCCTTATTTCCCTTTCTGGTATAGCTTATGTATGATATTTTATCAGTTATAAGATTTCCCTCTTCCCCTCCAATTTACTGTCTCTGAAATATGAATGTATCTTGTGGTCTCTGGGTACAGGCAGGATTTTTAATTTTTAGTGTTAAATAAAATGTTGGTTGTGTTATGCAACATTGTGACCTGGAAAAGCAGAATATAGTTTTTGTGTGTTACTGAGATTTTGAAGCATCTATTTCAGTGTATAAAGTTTTAAACTTCCTAAAATTAATTTCATAGAGGCAAAACATATGCTTAGAGACTTCTGAATCTGTCCTAGAATTCAGGTGCTGGTAACTCTTATCTAGGCATAAACAGAAAACCTTAATCTTTAAAAAAAACTTTTAACGTTTTTGTTTTCTTACAAAAAAATGTTATATTCCATCATTAGAATAAAACCACCAGCCTTAAACTTGTCTTTTCCTTTAAGATTGTATGATGCCAGCCGGGCTCGGTGGCTCAGCCTGTAATCCCGCGCCTTGGGAGGCTGAGGTGAGTGGATTGCCTGAGCCCATGGGTTCGAGACCCGCCTGGGCAACTTGGCAAGACCTCATCTCTACAATAAATCAAAAACTAGCCAGGCGTGGTAGCGCACGCCTGTAGTTCCAGCTACTTGGAAGGCTGAGGCGGAAGGATCGCCGGAGTCCAGCAGGTCGAGGCTGTGGTGGCTGGGAGCAACCACTGCACTCCACTCTGGACGAGAGTGAGACTCCAACTCGGGGGGAAAAAAAAAAGATTGTATGATGCCTTGAGAAATGCCATTCTAGTATCTGAATGTCCATTTCCCAATCACATTGTGGTAGTTAATATTATTTAAAAACATTCTTTTATTGCTGTCTCACTGAGTCCACCTTCTATCTCTTACCAGGTTTCTGTTCATTTTTAGATGTTAAAATGACAACTTTTAGTATGAGATGGGTTTCTGTTACGAAGACTAGTCCACAGAATAGCCACATTTTTGGACTTAGTTAAAAGAACTATTTGATAAGAGGGGAAACTCATTTTGTGATACTAATTTAATATCTGCTGTTGGGTAATTCTTAGAATTGTTCTTCTAATTGTCAAAGCTTTTTCTTTTAAAAATAGCCTAGAAGCCGGGCTCGGTGGCTCAGCCTGTAATCCCGTGCCTTTGGGAAGCTAAGTTGAGTGGATTGCCTGAGCCGGCGGGTTCGAGACCTGCCCGGGCAAGCAAGACCTCATCTCCACAATAAATAAAAAATCAGCCGGGTGTGGTAGTGCGCGCCTGTAGTTCCAGCTACTTGGAAGGCTGAGGCGGAAGGATCGCCAGAGCCCAGCAGGTTGAGGCTGCAGTGACTGGGAGCGGCCACTGCACTCCAGTCTGGGCGACTGAGTGAGACTCCAACTCAAAAAAAAAAAGAAAATAGCTCAGAAAGCTTATGAATGTAGTGTTTCAGTTGTAGTTGTGATTTCTCTCTTTCATACTGGCAGACCAGAGAACTATCTTTGTGATTTTTTTTCTCTAGGCATTTGTATTTCTGTTGCTAGTGAAAAAAAGAGATAAAGACCGTTTTAATTTTTTATAATATGATTTTAATTTCTTTCATTTATGCCTTCCTTTAACCCCTTCCCACCCAGCAGTCAGAATTCCAAGTGGCAGTTGAGAGATGAACAGTTTAGTTATGTAAAAATTTTAGTTCTTTTACCACATGGATTTTTATCCTGGAGGAAAATTTATTAAAGCAAAAGCCAAAAATGGTGCCAAACTGTTGTTTCTTTAGGTGTAGGAAGCAGAAAGACAGCAGGTACCAGGTAAGGAAACCTGTTTAGACATTAAAGAAGGGAAGGCTCCATTTGGTTGTAGCCTTGTTGGTTGGATAATGCAAAGAAATCAGTGACTGTGATCTCATTTACTTTGAATAAAGTAAAACTATTTTTGGAGGGGACAAGGCACATCCTGACTTTTAGTGAGGGTGCAACATGACTTTTTCGTATTCCAGTAGATTTTAAGATTCAGTGGTTAAGAGTATAGTTTCTTCTCTTTACCCTGCTGGGTACAATACCTGGGTGTATTTTATTGCAGAATTAAAGAATAAAATTCTTGAGCTATGAGTACAGGTTTAGAGGAAGAGGGTGACCCATTCTATTTGAAGGAGTGGTGGAGAGGTGACACAAGGGCCAGCTAAGCCTGACTTTCAGAAATGACTGTGAATTTGCCAAGCAGCTAAGAGACAGTCCAGGCTGAGGGAATAGTGTTCAAGGTCATGGCAGTATGGCAGAGCATATTACTATTTACAGATGTGCAAATCACGGGTGGAGGGACTAGTAGAGAAAGATTTGTGACAGCCTAATGAAGGAATTTGCATGCTGTGTGAGGAACATGAACCTGATCTAGCATTTGGGTAAGCACTAAAGGCTCCTGCAGGGGCGAATGAGCATTCAGCATCACGTGATTGCTACTTATTTTTTTGTGTGTCTTTTGTGTAGATGTGTCTCTTCTTTTTTGTGTTTTCTGAATTCTGTAATTATTAGCAGGCTTCAAACAAAGGTCATCTTCCAAAATTTTGGATCTATTTAAAACCCTCATCAGTTTTAAAAATTCTATTTCTAAACTAGTTTTACTTCTTGCAAATTTAGTAAAATTAAACTTTTTTGGTGGTTTTTATTTTAGCCTAATAAAGATGTTGTGGAACAAATGGAAAAATGGTAAGAGTTTAAAATTTTCTTTTTGAATTTTGGTGACTCACTTCTGCCAAATTTGAGATAATAGAATAAACTATAATACATTCATCTAGATTCTTACATAGTGTTCAGGGTCATGGCAGTATGGCAAAAATGGCATATTGTAATGGAAGAGAGTATGGTGTGCTGTTGATTATTCAGGATTTACGTTATGGTTTGTGAAGTTCATGTGTGGCACTGATTTTACTTGTTTAGGCTAGCATGTGAGTATGCATTACTTGAGAACATTTCATTTATTGGTAAAGAGGAAGCACCTCAGACTATGATCAAAGATCCGCAGAAACATTTCTAGAGTTAAAAGTTTATAAGAAAAGATGAATAGAGGAGTTGATCTATATAAAATATTTAGGAATGGTATCATTTACCTTGAAAAATAGTTCATACATGTGTTTTAAATTTATAATTTCAGCATTCAAGAAAAAGACGAGAAGTTAAAAACTGTAGAAGAGTTACTTGAGACTGGACTTATTCAGGTGGCCACTAAAGAGGAGGAACTGAATGTAAAGCATTTTGTAGATTTCTTTTCCTTGTGGTTATTCAGTGAACTTGAACACTGTAATTTGTGTGAGGCTTCTCCCATAGTTTTTAACTTAATATTAGTCACATGTGTACATTTATGTAATGTCTTTCAATTAAGTTTAATATTTTTTTAGAAATTAAAAAATACGTAGTTGTAGCATTCACTGCCTTATGAGGTAATACCATTGCTGTAGTTTGTAATACAAGCTTCCCCGCTTGTTACCCATGTCCAAATTATGATAAAATTATAACTAGCAAACTTTGTACATTCCTGAAATGGTATTGGAGGCCAGAGAAAGAAGAGATTGGTGTAGTATTTATGGTTATCATTAGCTTTACTAACTTGATTGGGAAAAGGTTGCTTGAAGAAGTAAGTTAAAAGGTGTATTTGAATTTAGGGAGAGTCATGACTTACTTCACAGATTGCATATGATGTATTTTTGAGGTTCAATTATAAGTAGAAATATTTGTGGGTGTTATTGAATTGCAATAAAAATCTATTTGGTTGGCTATAAAAGTTACAGAATTATAGACAGAGGGAAAAATTGGGAATTTGAGCCTTCAAGAGAGGAAAAGAAGCAGCTAAAGAAAAATGAGAAGTTAGTGTGTTTTGAAACTAGCCACTTCAGAAAAAAAGTTGTGCTTATGTGTCTTTGAAAAAGGCAATAAGAACAGAAAATTCATCTCTGACGAAGGAAGTTCAAGACTTAAAAGCTAAGCAAAATGATCAGGTAATGTATACAGTAATTCCTTCAACTGTTCTGTTTTTGATATAGTGATCAGACTTGTTATATAAAAACATAACAAGTCTTGTCTGCTCCTCCTTTTCCAAGGTGGAACTTGTCAATTATAGTGTTAATCTGTGAACAATTGATTATCAGTAATGGAAGCTGCAGTTTATTGGATACTGACTGTATGCCAGATACTGTGGAAAGTATACTAGGATGGGATGTCATTGCTTCTTACTGTAGTGACAAAAAGGTTTTGAGTATACAAATAGAAATTACTAATAAGACTCTAATAAAAGAGACTGCCTCAAATGAGACAGTTACCTAATTATGTTTTCTCTTTATTTGATAAGAATTATTGATCAAATAATTTTAACATCTATCTAATGATTTTTTCTTTTGGCCTTCTTCCAAGTAGCCTTAAGTCTGCTTGTTATCAAAATACTATTTATTTTCATCATCATTACAACATTGGAAAAATCTTACAATAATTAATTTTTGGCTTTTCCCGTTTGGATTTTGGTATAGTGGAAATTGAAGGATAATGTACTTTTCTACTGTTGACCCATTTAAATTTTGAGCACATAACTAAATAGGATACTTTCCTATCTCTAGGTTTCCTTTGCATCTCTCGTTGAAGAGCTTAAGAAAGTGTAAGTGATAACATTATCATAAGCTGGTTTTTCTTTTTTGGTCTGTTTTTTGTTTTTTTTTTTTTAGTGCTCCTAAGTCTGGTTTTATTGTACAGTTGGGACGGCTGATGTGTGTTAGTTTCACTTTCACTCTATAGTTTTTTATTGATGGAATGAGGGAACTTAGCTGAGCTTTCCCAAAATCTGTGTGATTTTTTTAAAATCAGCTTCCATAATTGATTCTATTTATTTTCTTAGGATTTCAGATTGTTAATTTTCTGGTTCTATAGTAGGAACTATTAAAGAACAGGTTATGTTGGATAGAAAGATCTATGCATCCTTTTGCATGCATCCTCTTCTTGAGGTGTCTGTAAAGTTTGATGCCATAACTGTAAAGAAGTTGCTCTACAGTTTGCAGAGCCTGAGAGGCCAATATTGTTGAATGGAACTTGATTGTCCCTCGTGTTCCCCAGGGTAAAAATCTTGTATTTTCTATGTACTTTTGAAGCATTTAACCAACTTCCTGTGTACATAGTCTTCAGCCATCTGTTGGGGGAACTTTATGTTTTTTGTCCTGCTCTCTCTGCAGAGATGTTGATCTTTTACTTAAAATAGGAAGAGATTGATTTGTAGAGCATTTGCATTATTTGATGCTATTGTTGTATCTTAGTTGGTGATTTCTATTCACATTAATACTATTGCATTTATTTAAGGATTCATGAAAAAGATGGAAAGATCAAGTCTGTGGAAGAGCTTCTAGAAGCTGAACTTCTCAAAGTTGCTAATAAGGAGAAAACTGTTCAGGTATTGGGAGACTGAGAATTGTGTTTTATTTTTTGTTTATCAACTTTAGTCATTATCATTTTTGTGTGTATTTGTCTGTGCATTGCATTTTATGTCAATTTCTATGTTTCCATTGTCCAATCTTGTCTGTTTTGTCATTGTCAAGGATTTGAAACAGGAAATAAAGGCTCTAAAAGAAGAAATAGAAAATGTCCAGCTTGAAAAGGCTCAACAGGTAAAAATCCCAGAGCCATAGCATGACAGATCTGTTAGTGTGTGTGTGTAATTTATGAGCTATCTGGTTTTTATCTTGTTACTCAGAAAAGTCTCTCAGTAGTGTACTGTAAGAATATTGGGTTATTTGCTTTTTTTTAAAATTTATTTTTGCCTGGTTTGGAAAAGTAGCCTTGATATTTTAATGTCTTAAAATTTTTAAGCATTAAAGGTTATTTTCTAGAAAGTTTTTTGCATTAATGTTTCATTTTAGTTTGCCAACTTAAAAAAAAAAGAAACACAAAACACTTTGGTAAATTTTTTTTAACCAACCCCCCTTTTTAAAAAACTGTGGACCAGAATGTCTTGTTGTAGAATAAATATTGCTCATCCTCCACCTATAGATGAACAAAGTACAAGTTTCATTGGGGATTTTAGAGGTAGATGTGATTACTGGAAGTGATAGGTTTTGATGATTTTCATCTGATAAGGCTTCCTTGAAAAAAATGGTGAGATTACAATGAAGAGATAATTCATCTAACAGATTCATTCAATATTTATTGTCAAAGCACTGAACTAATGATTGGAGGTAATGTATTGAACAAAACAAGTATGATGAAAAAATCATATTTCTGTAATAGACTGAGCTCAGGAAAGTCTCCTCTTGAGGAACTGACATCTAAGCCAAGATAGAAAGGAACTATAAGAAGAGAGTCGAGCATAAAAGGTGTTACTGTACTGTGTTTGATTTACAAAAGAGAGAGAGAGATAAAGGATGATATAGAGTACTGTTGATTAGCTGGCCGAGAAGACTGGGACGGAGGAGGGAGGGCAACAGCTACGTGGAGAGTTAGCATTATAATTATCACAGTTGTAGAAGTATCACATTATTTAGACTTCTTTATAACTGTCTTGCTTGGCCCCTCCCCCCTTATATCTTTACTTTATTACTTTTACTGTCATTGGAGTCAAAGGAAGGTAAAATCAAAACATCTCATTTTGGCGTGAAAAATTCAGCTAACTCTTTGTAATTTAAAGTGCACACCTTGTTGAGACTTATATCACAAAGCTAAGTGAGATAAGTTGAAACGAGTATGAATTGCTTTTTCTGTCCTTTATATTTCAGTTATCTGTCACTTCTCAAGTTCAGGAGCTTCAGAACTTGTAAGTACCATTTCTCTCATTTCCCTTTAGCATTTTTTCCCCACAAGTTGAATACTAGTGTTACTAAAATCATAGGTTCTTTTTATTTGCTTTCAAGTAATATTTTTAAAAATATCAGATTATCTCAAGGGGCCTTATGGTCTTAAGTTTTTCATCAGACTTTAACATATAGGTTTTAGACCGGGCTGGGTGACTCAGTCTGTAATCCCAGCACTTTGGGAGGCTGAGGTGAGTAGCTTGCCTGAGCCCGCTGGTACAATACCAGCCTGGGCAACTTGGTGAGACCTCGTCTCTAAAATAAAATAAAATAATTTAAAAAAATTAGACGGGCGTGGTAGCGCTTGCCTGTAGTTCCGATTACTTGGAAGGCTGAGGTGGAAGGATCACCGGAGCCCGGCAGGTCGAGGCTCCGGTAGCTGGAATTGTGCCACTGCATTCCAGTCTGGGCGACAGAGTGAGACTCCAACTCACACACACACACACACACAAAAATGTGTGTGTGTGTTTTGTGGGCAGGAGGTAGGCTGGAAAGTCTTATTTTTCATGATTTGTAATCCGAATATGACCTTAAACTGAGATATTACTCTGTTTCTGTTTTAATAGACACATGAAACACCCTGGTGTATATTTCACACCCAAGTCAGTTATAGTGAATTGTCTGGACTTGCTTGTGTTGACTTAAACAGGGTCATATATGTTAAAGGTAGAGCTACCCTCATATCTGGACCTTCAGTGGTAGAATGCTTTTTTAAATCATTTTATACTCCCTAATTTGATTATGCCTCCAGAGTCTTGCATGACTTTATACTTAAGAAAATTTTTATCTTAAGTCACGTTGGACTGTGAGTGCTACTTATAGTATACTTTTCCAGTCTCTAAGATTTTTTGCTTTTCATGATCATGTAGTATTTTCACTTATAGTTCTGATTGATTTATTATCAGATTAAAAGGAAAAGAGGAACAGATGAACACTATGAAGGCTGTTTTAGAAGAAAAAGAGAAAGACCTAGCCAACAGAGGGAATTGGTTGCAGGTAAGACGTTAAAAACAGCCGTAAAGAATGATCTTTTTATACGCGAATATCAATTCAGTTTATGCCTTTTCTTTTTAAGGATCTTCAGGAAGAAAATGAGTCTCTGAAATCGCATGTTCAGGAGCTTGCACAGCATAACTTGAAGGAGGTATTGTGTAAATATATTGCCAGCATACCACACAGAGGATGTGACGTTTTTATTGAAAGTTCTAGGAAGAGGATAATATGTTCTGAATTTCCTTGCTAGAATAATTATGTTGTACTATATTTTTGTTGTTGCTAAAACAAATTAACTTTTATTCCTGTCAAGTCATAATTAACTGCCTGGTTTGTCAACCTAAGCCTAAAAACATTTCCTCATTCTTACTTTTTCAAATAGACTCTGAAGCTCGTCCTTAACTGTTTGGTTAATTAACAGATTAATCTGTCATCCCTCAAGAAATATTAAAAATTGTTTAAAAAAAGAAGACTCATTCTGCTTCTGTTATACAAATGGCTTAATCTTAAATTTACCACATATAATTACGCTTTTTGTTTTTATTGGTAGGTGACTTTATGTATGTTGTAGTACCTTCATTTGTTTAATGTTGGCATTAAAAATGTGACTTTGTTTCTTAGGCATGTTCTACATCACAATTTGAAGAACTTGAGATTATGTAAGTATTAAGTATACCTTAAACCAGCATTTTGAAGAGGAACTTCTCATTTTTTCTAAAATGTGCTTGAATAGTATGGTGGGTTTCTTGTATAAATAGGAATTATAGTCCAGAGGCACATAAGCTGAGTCTCTGTTTGGTGCAATAAAACAAAGGCTTTTTCAATACTGTCAAATACCTGGAGACTTTATCCTCTTCAAATCCATTAAACCCATTTTTTCAATATTTCTGCAAATGTAGACTGTTTTAAGGTTTTTTTTAATAAACAAAGTATGCAGTTATTGTAAAGTGAGATTAAATTCGTTTCAAATTAATGTCACTTTAGTATTTGAAAGAATAACATCTCTGAGTTAACCAGAAGATAATCTTAGCCATAATCTTGATAATGAATATTAAATCTAGAATGGTAACTTATTTATGGGGGAAATAGGATTCGTCATAACAGTTATCCTTTGCTATATGGTAAAAGTCTTGAATTTAACCAACATAGGTTGTGCAGTCTTTGTAGAGGTTCATCCTAGATGGTTTTTTATTCTATAAAGTCTGTTGTTTAAGCTCTGTCAGTCTACTGTGGTGAGGAAGGGTATCAGGACCTCATCTTTTTGGCCCCCTATAGCATTGCTTTCAATGGATTTTTCTTTGATACCATGAGTCTTTATTGATATCTGTTTTAAAGAAATGCCTCCTTTAAAATTGTGTCTTTTAAAAAGTAAGATGTTGATGATATTTATCATTATCATTATAAAAACAAGGGAGATAACTATTTTTTGATACCAAGATGGCCAACTAGCTTATCTTTGTGTAACTGTCAGGGTGCTTATCTCTTACTTACTTAGAACAATTAGAGACATATTTGTGACCTACTTACAGTAGATGTATAGATCATTAATATGTAATTTTAGGTTTATTTCTGTCCTATATTTTCCTTGTCTGTATCTTTTTTAAATTAATAGACTTTATTTTTGAGTGGGGGAGCAGTTTTAGGTTTATAGAAAAAAAATGAGAGAAAAATACAGAGTTTCCATATGCCCCTTCCCATTTCCCCTTATTAACACCTTGCATTAGCATGATACATTTGTTACAATTGATGAGCCGATAGCAATGCATTGTTAACAGAGTTTGTAGTATCCATTAAGGTTCACTTTTTGTGGGTTTTAACAAATGTATAATAACATGTATCCATCATTATATTATCATATATCATAGTGTCATACAGAATAGTTTTACTGCCCTAAAAATCTCCTCTGTGTCACCTATTCATCCCTTCCTCCAACACACTACCCTCGCTCCCCAACCAATAGATCTTCTTACTTTCCCAGGAAAAGGCAAAGTTGGAATCATATAGTATGTGGCCATTTCTGGTTGGCTTCTTTTACTTAGCAATATGCATTCAGAATTTGTCCTTTCTTTTCATTCTTTAATCCTACTCTTCATGTATGCTGTTTTGTCATTTTCATATAGAGTTATAAGCATCTTAAAATTCTCAGTTAAGGTGAGATAAGAAATTTTCAACTCAGCAGATACTTGAGACTTTGCCTTTTGCTACTGGGGATACTGAGATGGATAAGATGGGTTCCTTCCCTGAGGAAATTGTTAAACTGATCATTTTCATAGTGGTAAGTGTTATGTTAGGGTCTATTGCTTAGGATAACAAGGGCAGTTGAGATTCACTTGGGCTAGATAGAGTAAGACTCACATCAACATTAGGTAAATGAGAACCAGATTACATTCTATGTAGCATCTCTTCAGCACAAGGATTAGACATACTATATTTCCAGGGTCAGCAATTTATGGTTAAGATTCTTAGGGGTAAAACGCATTTCATTTTAAGTGATAATTTGATAATGAATTGATGAAATACACTTTTGCTGTTAATCTTTGTTTTAAAGTTTTTTCATAAATAAAGCCATATTTGCTTAACAAATATTAAACATGAAATAAGGTATAGCAATTTTAGGATGTACTTGACTTTGAGTAGGATGGTCCTGGAAAATAGTGCCTTTTAAAACAAACTTGTGAGTTGGTACATTATGGGGAGAAAAGCTGGTAGGTGTTGTTTCTGCTGACTATTTCTTGGTAGTGATAGTGGAGTCTGGTTTTTCTTTTTAATATACATTAGTAAATATGAGTCTTTATAAACTTCTAGGTTGAAAGAAAAGGAAAATGAAATGAAGAGAATAGAAGCTATGCTAAAAGAGAGGGAGAGCGACCTTTCTAGCAAAACAAGGCTGTTACAGGTGAATATGATTACTTAAAATTAATTGCCATGTGAATTATTGTCTTTGTATGTTTTAAAAAAATTTACCTGCTGCAAAAGGAGATAGAATACACAGCCTGTCCCCTCACCCCAACTACTAACAATTGTTAGTGAATCTTTTGGAAAAGTACCATGTATAAAATGTGTGTATGTGTATATACTTACTTATTTTTAAAACATACCATATTTATTTATTTATTTATTTTTTTTTTTTTGAGTAGGAGTCTCAGTCTGTTGCCCAGACTGGAGTGCAGTGGGCGCTCCCGGCCACCGCAGCCTCGACCTGCTGGGCTCCAGCAATCCTTCCGCCTCAGCCTTCCGAGTAGCCAGAATTACAGGCGCGCGCTACCACGCCCGGCTAATTTTTTTTGATTTATTGTAGAGATGAGGTCTTGCCTGCCCAGGCGGGTCTCGAACCCGCGGGCGCAGGCAATCCACTCACCTCAGCCTCCCAAAGGTGCGGGATTACAGGCTGAGCCACTGAGCCTGGCTTATTATATTTAACTGTACATATTTTTGCATTTTTTTTTTTGCTCCCTCACTCCCTAGTTTACAGTATTTTATGAGATCTTTCTATATAAGCATATTTCTACCTTTAATAACTAATAACATTGTATGGTTGCATCATTGTTTATATAACTAGTCATAGCTGGTGGATGCATAGGTTATTTAGGGCTGTTTTTCCTGTTACAAACAGTGCAGCAGTGAATATCATTGCACACATATTTTGAATATTTTTGCTAGTATATCTGTATTATAAATTCCTAGAAGTGAAATTCTGGGTCAGGGTTTATTCAGGATTTTTGTTTGTTTGAAAGAGATGATAGTTTAAACAGAAAATCAGTGTCTTTTCAACCTCATGTAGTTAGTATTCAGAGTGCTTACAGAACATTGATTTGAAGTGATAGTAAATGTATGGATGCTTGCATCATTGTGGATTAGTCTTGTTCATGTTTCATGCTTCGAGGGTTCAGTTTATCATATTTTTCTCTCCCCCCACCAAGTAGATTCCGTTTTAATTTTGTTAGACAATGCCACTTTCCCCTCCAAAAGTGTTTTTACTAATTTATACTCTGACCAACTAAGGCCAATTTCCTCCTCTTCTCCAACACCGACAAAGATGAAAACATAGTATGTGTAATAGATGATAGGATTATTTTTAGTTTGCATTTGATTATGAGAGAAGTTAAACATTTCTGCACATATTAGTTAGTTTTTCCACTTTTTTCCTCTGGGTTGATTTTTTTCTTACTAATTTTTAATATCTTTTTTGTATAATAAGGACAATTAACCTTTTGTCATTATATGTGGTGATTTATTTTCCCTGTTTTTTCTTTTGACTTCATTTGTGTTTTTCCCTTCTGAGAGTTTAAAACTTTGATATACTCAAATATAAGTAATCTTCCCAGTTTTAAATCTTGGGAAGAAAGCTGTCTCTTATTCTATGATCATAAAAATATTTTCACGTTTTCTCCTAATACATTTATAATTTATTTTTTTGTTTAGCCTGTGTATATATAATTTATTTCAGTAAGCTGTGCGAATAACATTCTAACCTGTAAAAAAGAGAAGGCTAGCCACATTATTAAATAATCAATCATTACTACAGTGGTTCTGCTTCCCAGGGAACATTTCTCAACATTTGGGGATGCTTTTGGTTGTTACAGTTTGGGGGAGGATGCTGCTACATCTAGTAGCTGGAGGTGTCATGGATGCTACTAAATGTCCCACAGAGAATAAATAGGACAGACCCCTCAACAAAGAAATATCCAGCCCAACACATCACTAAAGCCAAGGTCAAGAAACTTTGCTCTATTGATTTGAAATGTCATCTCACATTATATATATATATATATTTTTTTTTTTTTTTGACTTGGAGTCTCACTCGGTTGCCCAGACTGGAGTGCAGTGGCTGCTCCTGGCCACTGCAGCATCGCCTGCTGGGCTCCGGCTATCCTTCTGCCTCAGCCTCCCGAGTAGCCAGAATTACAGGCATGCACTACCACGCCCGGCTGATTTTTTGATTTATTGTAGAGGTGAGGTCTCGCTGCTCAGGCAGGTCTCGAACCTGCAGGCTCAGGCAATCCACTCACCTCAGCCTCCCAAAGGCGTGGGATTACAGGCTGAGCCACTGAGCCCGGCTCATATTATATTTTTAGAGGTGTTAGGGTCTATTTCTGGGTTCTGTTCTGTTCCTTTGAGCTGTGTCCACTTCCAGAATACTATTATATTTTTAATAAATGTAATTACCCTCATTTTATCATAACTTTTAATAAAGGACTTATTATACCCTTTTAAAATAACTACTATTTTGGAATTTTTTAAAACTTGTATGATATGTTTCAGAAGTTTATGTGGAAAATAAAAATCTCTGTTTAGGTACTCATTTTTAATTTTTGTTTAAATAGATGGTACAAGATGAGAACAGATCATTTAAATCCCGCATTGAGCAGCTTAAACAACAGAACTACCAACAGGTAGGTACTGTTAGATGTCTTGCATTTCACTGTGGTAAAAAAATTATACAACCAGTATCTGTCTATGTATATTCTTGCTATTTTTGCATTTTCATTGAGAATAAAATACAAGTTTTATTTGTAAGTTTTTCAGATTTCCTATAAAACAAAGCAATTTGCTATGCCATAGCCAAGATAAAATAAAACTTACGAAGTATATACACAAGTACTATATCAATTTAGATAGTAGTGCAGCACTGTTTTGTATCTGTGTATATGTTTTCTGGTTATAGTAGTTTCATTTGGAAGATTATAGTCATCAAGGACTATATACTCTTACATATTATGTATAATTAACTTTTGGTTGTATGTGAGGAAATTGACATTCAGTTGTTTTTCTTTTAATTTCATTTAGTGTTTTTTGTTTTATTTTTGGAAGCTTAACACTTTTATGTAGTCAGATATGAATTGAACAGCATAAAAATTAAAGGTATTACCTCAGTACTTTGCACATAGTAGGAAATTGGTAAAATACTGTTAAATGATGAGTTTGCTTAGTATGTAGTGCAATGAAGATTGGATTTAGCATTCAGTACATTTTATAAATTATGTGTTTTTATTAAAATTACTGGAGTAAGCCAGGTGCAATGGCTCATGCCTGTAATTCCAGCACTTTGGGAGGCAGAAGTGAGAGGATCGCCTGAGTCCAGGGGTTTGAGACCAGCCTGGGCAATTTGGCGAGACCTTGCCTCTGCAATAAATAAAAAAATTAGCCGGATGTGGTGGTGCATGTCTGTAGTTCCAGCTACTTGGAAAGGCTGAGGCAGAGAGATCGCCTGAGCCCAGCAGGTTGAGGCTGCAATAGCTGTGATTGTGCTACCACACTCCAGCCTGGGTGATACTTCACCTCAAAAAAAAATTTTTTTTTTTTTTTTTCTGGATTAAAGTCAAGGTGACTGGCATATGGAATAAATGGTATTTTTATTTTTGGTGTTGTTTCGTTTATATCTGAGAAGAAATTTAGGGTTTTTTTTAAGTCTTCTAAAAAGCTTTATTTTGAAATAACATTTAACTCTTTTAATAGGCATCTTCTTTTTCCCCTCAAGAAGAATTATTAAAAGTGTAAGTAATATGTTTGAGTCATGGTTTGGGAAGTGGAAACTATTTTTATGTGCTTAAACATTTTTCAGATAAGCAATTTATTGTATCTGCAAATGGTCACCTAATTTTCACAGTTCTATTTGTATATCTTGCACTACAGATTAGTAGAGCTTAGCTCTGCCTTTGGCTGAGTAAGGTGGCTTTTTTATGGTATTTAGATTTTTTGGAATGTTTTGTTGAAGGAGATGTTTGTTTTTAGGCATTAGAAGACATCCAGTCAAATGAAACCCTACCTTGAAGACTTTACTAGATCACCTTCGGTTATCTCAATTATCCTGAGTCTTCTTTCTTCTAGTTATCATTGTGTAATCGAATTTTGATTTAGCTTCATTTTTTTAAGTAAATGTGTAGTCTTTATAGTTGTCTCATCTAAGGAGAGCTTTTTTTACTGAGACATTTTCTTATCGGCCTATAATTTTTCTCTAAGAGGCTACATTTCGGGGCATGCCATTTCAGATAAATTAGTGTATTTAAACATTTTAAATTCAGCCATATTAAGTGTGCTAATAGGAGATGTAAGGAATCTCAGTGTTTTTTCATCTTGGCCTAATACATACATATGTATGTGTATGTATAAAGACATTCCTTTAAAAGTGTGAAAATAGCTCTTAATTTTGAGGGCCATAAAAACCAGTCTGTAGGCCTAGAGCCCTAGATTACCAACCCCTTATATTGTGCTTTGTTCTTAGGGAAGAGCTATTTGTGTTCAGCTTTCTATCCAGCCACTTACAACTAGAGCATAATTTGATTGTGAGTCTTTGACATTGCTTTCTTGCATTTCTTGGAAATAATTAATTCATTGAACAGTACCAGAAAAAAATGTGAAACTTGAGATTGGTATGAAAATGACAAGGAAGCACCTAGCTCACTTTTAGTATTTAGTACTACTGTTGTGGGTTAGTCACTGAGTCATAACTGACTTTTTTGCCTTCTGAAAAAATATATGTATTTAAGGGACTGTTTATGTATTGGTTTTAAGTCTTCTGAAAATTGCTACTGTACTTACCCAGGTAAAAAGACTACAACAGTTCACATATTCCTGAACTGTGTCTTAGGGGGATAAGATTTCTCTTTAGCACAGACCTCAGTGTGTCATATTTTTTGTAGAAAGGTATTTTAAAAATCGTTTCTGAGCCAGGCTTGGTGGCTCAACCTGTAATCCCGTGCTTTGGGAGGCAGAGGTGAGTGGATTGCCTGAGCCCATGGGTTTGAGACCCGCCTGGTCAACTTGGCGAGACCTCATCTCTACAATAAATCAAAAATTAGCCGGGTGTGGTAGCGCGCGCTTGTAGTTCCAGCTACCTGGAAGGCTGAGGCGGAAGGATCGCTGGAGCCCAGCAGGTCGAGGCTGCGGTGGCCGGGAGCGTGCCACTGTGCTCCAGTCTGGGTGATGGAGTGAGACTCCAACTCAAAAAAAAAAAAAAAAAATCGTTTCTGAAGTTAAGAATTCATAGGATGGACTTTCTATGGTAAACAATTGCTAAGCTATTAAGTTAATGCACCTTTCAAAGTATCATTTAGTTGGGTTTTTTTGTTTGTTGTTTGTGGTAGTAACAAATGTTCCTAGGTAGGAATCTAAGTTGTATTACTCTTTACCTAAAATTTGGCTATATGTATTCATATCCTGGTTTAGAATTTCAGAAAGAGAGAAAGAAATAAGTGGTCTCCAAAATGAATTAGAGTCTTTGAAGGATGCTGTTGAATACCAGAGGAAGAAAAACAATGTAAGTAAACCTTTACCAGAATGAAGCTTTTCACATAGAAATATGGTTCAGGGATTTTTAAATTTGTATCTACTTTTACTTTAGACTTCTTAATCTTTGTAAGAAAATACTATTGTTTTGTGTGTAGCTTTTGGGGGGCATTATTGGTGTAATCATTTAATTGGAGAGCAGATTATTTTTTAGTAAGTGAAGAACCCAATTCTTACACTTCTGAATATCATTCCAAATATTGTGGCTGTAATTATTATACTTTCAGGTTTTTTAACTAAAAATGCAGTTGATTTTTTGTTGAACTTTTTTTTTTTGAGTTGGCGTCTCACTCTGTCAAACCTGCGGGCTCAGGCAATCCGCTCACCTCAGCCTCCCAAAGCGCGGGATTACCGGCTGAGCCACCAAGCCCGGCTTTTTTTGAACTTTTATTTGGAAAATTATCTTTTCAGCTCAGAATTTTAAAATCAAAGGTATTTCCTCTTACTTAGATTGGACTGGTCTGCTTGTAAACTAAAAGTAATGCCACTATTCAAATCCAGTATGGTCAATAATTCTTTTCAAAGCCTCCTGAAACCTCTTTTTTTCTTTTAAACTAAGAGGTGGTTCGTTCATATTTTGGTAATCAAAATGTTAGAGGCCCCAGAACCTGAATAAATGTATACTTAAATAAGAACTGATAGTGCTTTAAGAAATACAAACTCTAAAACTTCTGAATAGATAAACAATGCATTTAAATGAATTTCTTAGGTTTTCTGATATCAGAGGGTGACACCTATAAGTAGAATCCAAGCATTCTTTCTAGAAAAGGAATTTTTACACATAAAAAATGTGATTGCTATGACTTGAGCAAGGCTAAAATGTTATTGCAATCTAAGGGGGTATTGCTAATAAATGGGTATGTATTTTCTATTATAAGTCAAATTTTTCAAAGGCTATGTTAAATTGTTAATTTTAAAAGTTGGCATTTTCTTGCACTCCTGAGTTTGTCAAAATTAGGTATCTGAATTGACCTTTGTGTGTTTGTGTAACATTACTAATAGTATTGCTTAGCCATAAAACTTGAGGTGAGCTTATCAGTACACTGCTAACATCCTAGCTGTCTTTTATTATCGGGATTCTGCGATCAGGAGGGCATGGTAATGCCAGTCTAGTACAGCAACAGTGGCAGCAGTGCTGGAGGCATTGGCTGTGTAAAAAGAGCCAGGACACTGGAGTTCAGCTTATTGCAGCGTCCAGCCATTCTAGTTCTGCCCCTTCATTTGCTGTGTGTACTTGACCATGTTTCTTAACTTACTTAGGCGGTGGTTTCCCCAACTATAGAATGGGAATAAATACCTCATGGGATTGTTGCAAGGATGAGAATTTGTGAAGTACCAACTACAGTGTTTGGCACATAATTAAGCATTTAATAAATGGTGATTATTGGCTTTTCATTTTTGTTGTTGATTTTTGTCTGTTTAGATTTTTAATTCTGAAGAATGAATTATAGTGCCTGTCTTTATATTTGCTAATGAAATGCTGTTAAAATTCAGATCTTTCAGATCTCAGTTTTTGATGACCTCTGTTTCTCCTCCAAAAGAAGGCGTTTTCTAGCTTTCCAGCCTTGCCTTTTGCCTCTGTCAGCTAGCTCATTCATGTCAGATTGTTTTGTGGCATAAGCATTTGGCCACAAAGATACAGAACACAGTGAGTTAGTACAGCGGTCATAAGTAGATTTGAAATGTGTTAATTGTATTGAAACATCATTAGAGAAAAAGAGAATTATGCTGCAGTGGAAAGTGCCATGAGTGATATTAGGCCTTGTCTAAAAATCACATGAGGAACCTTTTGTAATTCTCTTATATTTGCTTTGTCTTAATCCTGTAACGTTTGGTGTGCCTGAAATCATACTTGCAAACTTGGTTTGTGTGCTTACTTTTGAATATTTTCTTCTTTGTCATATGTGCACAGTAATTATTATAAAAGCTGGCATATTTGGTGTATATACTAAAACATAGAAAGTGGGCATCTTTATTTTCTCATTTGAACTCTAAACATTGCTTTTTATTTTTTGCTAATTTGCATATTTTCCCATGGAAATAATTTTGCAGTAACCAGCATTTAAATGCAGTGCAAAATACTGATGAAGTAAAAAGCGTAACTCTTTCAATAATGGATAAACTGAAATCATTCTTTCTAAAAATGATTAGGACCTTCGGGAGAAAAACTGGGAAGCAATGGAAGCATTGGCATCAACTGAAAAAATGCTGCAGGACAAAGTGAACAAGACTTCCAAGGTTGTAATGCTAACTCCTAGAAACAATCTGCTGAACAGAGAAAATCTGCAGCTTGTCTTAAAATCAGACTAAAGCATTTGATTTTGCTGCAATTTAAATATAAACTCTCCTTGTCATCCACATTTGTCATCTTGACCATTTTTGCTTTTTCATCTACTCCTTGAAGCTTTAATTTTGGGCATGCTGATTTGTTGTGATTTGCCTAATTGTTTGGGCTTTGTTGGGCATTACTTTAAACTGCAGAGTCTCAAAAGACCTTTGTTAACCTCTTGTTAGACAGTATGTACCTTTTGGGTTTGTTAAGAGGACCTTTGTGAAAACTCTGAACCAAACAAATCTAACTGAATTAACAAACATTTGAATGTATAGGATGTACCATGAACTGGATTGGGAGTGGCATACCAAGTTGTCTCAGATAAGGTGGAAAAGTGAGAAAAGTCTTCTTTGGGTGTGTTGCTGGGGATGATTCATTAGAGGCGGTGGACTCAAACTTTCTATATTGTTGGATAGTAATGACATACGTGTAATGTTCAGTGTGGAATATTAGTATTAAGGAATAATTCTCTTGACCACAGGGTAAAGTATTCCTGAAATATATTGCTCCCTCTGACTTCAAAACAATGGAGGACATTCTCCTTGAGCTTAGGTTGTTTTGATGGGTATGAAGATTTCAAATGAATTGTAATTGAGAAGTTGTTTTTAAAGATTGGAGAATTGAGTGTGCCAGTTTAGTCAAGTATTTTGAAAATTCCCACGAAGAATAAATATGGAACAGGCATATTGAATTTTACATAGGTAAAGAAAAGAACCTATGTGATGCATTTCAGCATTCTTAAGGTGTTTTGTGTGCCAAGATAATCTGTTGATTTTTAAATGTCTTAGTGACAGTTGAAGAGCTTTTTTTAAGCACAGCATAGTTTTATAATTTTTTTTTTAGCAAGTATGTTTGTAGTTACAGTTCCTTTAGTTTAACAGATTTGTATTTACCTATACTTATTCACTTGGCTGTAATTTTAGCTGAAACTTGAATTTGAGATAGCTGGCAGGTATTGGGACAAGAGAAATTTAGATCAGAGAATAGAAGAACCTAGGTCAGGTAGGATATTATTGTTTCATTGCGTATGATTTCAAATGTATAGTCAGGTCTGTCAGCATTGAGAGCATTGGTATAGTTTCTGGTTGTTTTTCTAACTTTGCTTTTTTTCTGTTAAGCGCTACCTTTTTATTTTTATATTGTTAGTGAGACTGGGTATCCAGACAGTGCTAATCATGCCATTCATGCAAGAAGTTATATGCCACTTGCATTGGCATTTTGACATATTATGACTCCAAAAGAAAGCTAGAATTTATGTGCATGATGCCATCTTGTAGCTAAACGTCTGCAGAGAATAGAATTCAAAGTCTTCTGTATTTCAATGGAATTTAGACAGTCCATAGACAGCGTAGGTATAAAGTGATGTTGATTGACCCAGTGCCATAAATTGTGCTATAAGAAGGAACTGTGTGAAACACTTTAAATGTTTTAAATGCTGGAAATAAGCAACAGTCAGCTGATCTAGAATGTAACAGAGGATGACATATTATCTATCCAGGATGTTTTTTACGTAGCGAAGACTGAAGGAGGTCGCATGAAAGATATGCTTTACTTAGATAAAGTTGATATGCAAATTATAATCAATTTTCTTATTAGTTCTTTCCCAGATGTAAGCGGGGTTTGGAAATTGCTGTCTATAACCAAACTACTGTGTCAAATGAAAACTTTTTAGGTAAATTTGTTAGTATAGAATAAAAGTAACTTCTGGGCTGGGCTTGGTGGCTCAGTCTGTAATCCCAGCACTTTGGGAGGCCAAGACAAGTGGATTGTCTGAGCCTGCGGGTTCGAGACCAGCCTGGGAAACTTGATGAGACCTCGTCTCTACAATAAATCAAAAAATTAGCCGGGTGTGGTAGTGCACACCTGTAGTTCCAGCTACTTGGAAGGCTGAGGTGGAAGGATCGCTGGAGCCAGCAGGTCAATGCTGGGGTGGCCGTGAGTGTACCACTGCACTTCAGCCTGGGCGACAGAGTGAGGGTCCAACTCAAAAAAAAAGTAACGTCTTATCTTTGTTGCTCTGTTAGACACTTATTTCCTTTAGAGTCTTTTTTCCTTGGTAAGTTTCAGAAAGCTGTTCCATGGTGTCTCCTTTCCTATAACTGATTTTCTTTAAAGATTCCTTTAGCACTTCTCTGATCAAATGATAAAAATTACCTCTTAATGTCTCCAAATGACAAATACTTATTTTCCTTGAATGAATATACCTTATTTTATGCAGTTAGGTGTATTGCTGAAAATTCGTGGATGTTATCGAATAATTTTGAAAATACCCCATGAAAACACTTACTTTAAAAATACTGCATCATAATAATAAATAAATAAATAGAAATACTGCCAGTATTCCTTAATTAACAGCTTTGTATTTATATAGAATATGTCAGAATCTCTAGCTTTTTATTGTGTAAAATTAGATTTTCACTTGTTGGATTTCGTAAAATGAAGTGCGTGTACTTTGAGTCAGTAATTGATTTCAAAATTCACCTCTGATTGACAGGGGAAAGATGTGGTTGAGATGTTTCTAGCTTGCTTGCTGTCCTGTCACCTGCTGAACTTTGAGTGTTGTTTTTAGACAATTTTCTTGGCTTGGTTTAGATGTGTATTTTTATAGTTGTCATTTTTAATCTGATAAAGATAGATAGTTTGAACATTAGATTTTTTTTTTTTTGCGTGTGATCAAGTCTTACCCTAATTTTGACAAACCATGGTCTTGTGTCTATAATTGATATCCATTAGACTTGGATTTAAAATCAGAAAATTTAGACTTACACATTGTAGTATTTGCCTTTAAATTTACAGTTGACAAGAGTCTATATACGAGTGTCAGAATTAGTCTTAATGCTTGGCATTAGTGAAGTGATATGCCATCAGTTTCTCCTTGTTCTCACCTTTTCCCTATCCCTACCACTCATCAGATTTTGATGGTCCTTTCTGCTTTGTTTAGCATGAAGATTTTCACCTGACCTTGAAGCTGGAAATATAAAATTTGCCATTTTAATCCCATAACATTATAGTCCATCAGTTACTCATTTTTTAGTAGAAATTTAGCAGTCAGTAAGCCTTAGTTATGTTGCTCCAATGTATATTTAGTATAGATGGTTTGTAAATTTTTTGACTTTAAGAATTCTGTGTGTGTGTGTGTGTGTGTGTGTGTGCGCGCGCGTGCGCGTGCACGCACGCGCGTGTTTTGAATTGTTCCTGGAGAGGCAAATCACTTGATTTCCAATGCCAAGGAAAGTGTCCATATTGCTAAAACATTTGCCATGTAGGATGCTTTAGAGATTTTGCAGATTTTTTCTGTGGAAGCATTTTAATATCTTAAAATAGGACATTTTTAACATTTCTCAGTATTAAAGTATTTTTTAGACTGGCTTTTTCTCCCCTGAGAATGTAAAAGATGATAGTTTTTTAATGTTTTTGTTTTTCAAATTCTGTGTTCCTGCAAGTTTGATTTGATTCATCTTTTGCTTTAGGAAAGACAGCAACATGTAGAAGCTGTTGAGTTGGAGTCTAAAGATGTTCTCAGAAAATTATTTCCAAAGGTGTCTGTCCCTTCTAGTTTGGTAAGACTGATTTATTACTTTTTAACATGGCATCGTTATTCAAGAAACATGTGAACAAGAGCCATCATTTGCACTCTGCACTTGATTTCAGTAATGTGCTGATTTCTTAATCTTTCCCATTGTTAACCTAAGGTGCTTTTGAGTAGTTAAGATCTGTAACTTGGTTCAAAACTCATTTCTGTGTATTCACCTGATACCTTTGTTGTAGTTTATAAAATTTACATGTGAGACATATTATTTATAGAATTATAAACATATTTGGGAAAGAAATATTTCTTTTTTTTTTTTTTTTGAGTTGGAGTCTCACTCTCTCGCCCAGACTGGAGTGCAGTGGCTGCTCCTGGCCACCGCAGCCTCGACCTGCTGGGCTCCAGCCATCCTTCCGCCTCAGCCTTCCAAGTAGCTGGAACTACAGGCGCGCGCTACCACACCCGGCTAATTTTTTGATTTATTGTAGAGATGAGGTCTCAGATTAATGGTTAATAAAATGAATACTAGTTTGGGCTTGGTGGCTCAGCCTGTAATCCCAGTGCTTTGGGAGGCCTCGGCGAGAGGATTGCCTGAGCCCGCAGGTTCAAGACCTGCCGGGCAACTTGGCGAGACCTCGTCTCTACAATAAATCAAAAACTAACTGGGCATGGTAGCATGCGCCTGTAGTTCCGGCTACTTGGAAGGCTGAGGTGGAAGGATCGCCGGAGCCCAGCAACTCGAGGCTGTGGTGGCCAGGAGCGTGCCACTGCACTCCAGTCTGGGCTGCATAGTGAGATTCCAACTCAAAAAAATAAAAAAATAAATAAAAAACGAATACTGTAATGTTCTTGATGGCTTCATGCAAAATGGAACTTAATTTTAAATTGTAACTTAGTTTTAGCAACACTTCATTTCTTAATGTATTTGATATATGAATATGTTGTTTACATTTTAAAACTCAAGATTTTGGTAATCTGTTAACTTCCTCAAGCTAAAGTTATTTCTCCAGTTGTCATATAAATTGCCTATTTTAACTAAATAATAACAACGCATTGTAGTTTGTTTTAATCAGGGACCAAATCAGATCAACATATGACTGGTTTCTTTTTATTGCACTGGTTCCCCTCTATTTTTCAGCAAGTTTTACCCCTCGTTTTTTTTTTAATCTGGTGGTTTAAAGACATTGCTGTTCAGAATGTTCCTCTCCCCCTTGTGTATCCCACAAATTGGTAGTCAGTAGATTCCTGATCAAATTGAGGCTCAATATTTTGGGGGTAGGATGGGTAGTATGGGATGGGGGCAGGACCACTTCTCAGGTGGTGGTGTGCACTTTCACCTGGAGATTGGTAATGTCTGCTTGTCTTCCTTGGCCCATGGAAGCTTATTTAGGCTGGTTACTGACTCCTTTTGACATAATACTGCTAAGCTTTGATCGCTTATATGCTTTATGGTATGATAAGATGCTCCTGATTGTATATGTTTCCTATCTCACACTTGGAATCAGCTGTTTCTCCAAGGAGTTCTGACTCCTAGCCATGGGTGCTAGGCGTGGTATAAGTAAATTTAGTAGCCTGTTTAAACAAATAGCCGTGTTCAAATTTAGAGTGTGAGAATGTTAAATGGAGTTTTTTAAATAGCTAATTTGATATTAAAAGTATTGTACTATGGGCTGATATCATCATCAAGTTTTGTTTTTTATTTTCGTTTGATAGTTTATAGAGAATTCTAATTCAGCCACATAAGTAAAGCTTTATATTATAGCAGTTAGTAGGAATTTCTTGAGAGTTCCTTTTTTGTTTTTCCCCTCAAATGTAACTAAACCAAATACTTAGAGGAGAATAAGAAATTTGGTTTAAAGTGTCTAACAATGGGCCCTGAACACCAGTCACATGAGCTCCAGGGTGGGATCAGAGGCACTGCTAGGGGAAGGAGGACTGGAGGGCAAGGAAGAGGCACGTGGTAACACAGTAGGTACTTGGTCCACCACTGGGGGAGTGAGAGCCGTCTAGAAGCCCAAACTTCATGTGCATGCAGCTGACTTAGGTAGCAAATCCTTCCTTGTACACTACAACTCTTGACTCTAACAAATATTCTTTATTAGAGTCTAAAATTCAGATAAGCATAAAAATTTAGAATAATTTGTTCTGAAATTTGTAGTAATTGCTAAAGCTACAATTTATACATATTTACATCGACTGGCTTGTCAGCGCAAATTGAGCTTCTCTGGATTTAAACAAATAAATGTGTATGTGTCTCATTTTTCATTATGATTTAAAGATACTTTATAACATGTTTTTTTATTTGAATGAAATACTTTCAGAATCTGTGGAGCACTGTCATAGAATTTGAAATCCTTTGAATAGGACATCGTCAGTTGAATTTTTACTTTGTAAACTCAGAATTCTCAGTTTTGAAGAACTGTTTTGGGGCAACCCCTTCGGGTCCCCTCCCACTGTGGGAGCTTTTCGTCCTCTCTCAGTAAATCCTGCTTTCTCACTTTAAATACATACATACATACATACATACATACATACATACATACATACATAAGTAAGAACTGTTTCACCTGAAAAACTGTTTTGAAAAATTATTTATTCTGGGTTTTCTGTGTTCTAAAGATTGAGGCCATCAGTCCTGCTGCTAGTAAGTGGTGGAGGCCAGGTTTGAACACAGGTTTTCTACCTGCAGCTCTAGACTTCAGCGGCAGAGTTCTCTGTCGGGATGGATAAGATTTTATTTTGATTGTAGTATACAGATATATTCTTAGCATTTGTTTTCAAGACTGGGTTATGTTTAACTCACTCACTAGTTATAATCTTTGAAGTTTCTAGCAGAGCAGTGTTTGTCTATGTAGGTTTCTTAAATGTTTGATCTATTTCATTTTAGATTTTTTTTCTTTCGGAAATTGATGGGTTTTTTTACTTTTCTCCTACAGAGTTACAGTGAATGGCTGTATGGATTTGAAAAGAAGGCAAAAGAATATATGGCTGGAACTTCAGGTTCAGAGGAGGTTAAGGTAAGTTCAAGATATGAACTCTGTATTTTAGTCAAACATAGAAAAAAGTGAGTACCCCACAAAACCATAATAAAAAATATTAAAAAAAAAAAAGAAAAATGAAACAGTTTGTCTTCATGAGCTTGGGAAAAATAGGTTAAGGATCTTTTAAGAAAGCGGAAGACGGTGGTTCTTTTGTGGAAATACTATACCTTCTTTGCTTTTAATTTGTGCATAGCTAATGTTTACTATTCTTTAACTTGGTATCTTAATAATTTCTAAAACTGGATATTTACCCCTAGTTGGGATAGGTAGGTAGGATCTCAGTGGTTTGTCAAAGTATCCCCAAATATATCATTAGAAATGTTCAGAAACTGGATTTGTTTTTGTGTTTGCCTACTGAAATTGGATTATTACTATTATTATTTTTTTGTACCTCAAGCGGCATGGATAAAATCCTCCTTCCCATGTATGTAACATAGGCATTGTGACCTGACTTCACATAGTTCTGCTTTGATTTTATCACCTGGCTACAGAGTAGCAAGCCTATTTATAATATTGTTTAATATATTTTGTAGTAAACAGACTTAAACATTTTATTAGTAGAAACCAAGTGAACAAAAAGGTAATTGAATTTCATTGCTACCTAGAAAGGCTGAAATGTAGTGTTTTCTTATAAAACAGTTTGAAACTGTTTGTCATAATTTGCCATTAACTAGTGAAACAAATTTGAAGCACAAAACTTTCTGGTAAAATTATAGCATTTTTCTTTATTTCATTCTTTGCAGGTTCTAGAGCGCAAGTTGAAAGAAGCTGATGAAATGCACACATTGTTACAACTAGAGTGTGAAAAATATAAATCCGTCCTTGCAGAAACAGTAGGAAATGATTTTTAATCTACGTTTTGACTTTATTTTAAAATCATTAGCTCATTCCTTCATGGCCTAAATAGTTTGTCTTGGCATTAGAATATGGATTTTTCAAAACAACTATACTTTTGTCTATAGGAAGGAATTTTACAGAAGCTACAGAGAAGTGTTGAACAAGAAGAAAATAAATGGAAAGTTAAGGTCGACGAGTCCCAAAAGACTATTAAACAGGTATTTACAAAAGACAAACTCAGAGCTGTGATTCTCAGAGCGTTGCTGGGCCCAGATCAGCCGCCGCAGTGTCACCTACGAATGTGTGAGAAGTGCGCACTTCAGGGGCCCAACCCAGCTACTGAATCCAACATGCATGGGGAGTGGGGGGCAGCAGTCTGTGTTTTAATGAGCCCTCAGGGGATCCTGATGCCCACCCGAGTTTGAAGATACCTGGCTTAGAGCACAACTAAGGGGTAGTGACATAGAGTGGTATAGTGTGCTAGTTATAGAACTACTATATGACAACATCTGGTGAAGAATTTTGCGTTCAAAATTAGTTTTAAAATATTGGTATTGAACTCACGCTATAGAATTCTTTTTTGGTTTTAATTGTGTATTCTTTTTTTTTTTTGGATTGGAGTCTCACTCCGTTGCCCAGGCTGGAGTGCAGTGGCATGCTCATGGCCACCCCAGCATCAACCTGGTGAGCTCCAGGGATCCTTCTGCCTCAGCCTTCCAAGTAGCTGGAACTACAGGCATACGCTACCACGCCCAGCTAATTTTTGATTTATTGTAGAACTGCCTGGGCTGGTCTCGAACCCATGAATCCAGGCAATTCACTCCCCTCGGCCTTCCAAAGGTTGAGACACCGAGCCTGGGCAGAATTCAAGAAAAAGTTAATAAATTGTTCTTCTGTTGTAGGACCTGAATGTTATTGTGCAGTCTTAATTTTTCTCCCGTGTACTTGGGTGTGGTAAAGAGTACCATCTGGTACTTATTTTCTTGGGCCAAGGTGTGCAGAATTCAGGATTGATGATAGTACTACATTAATGCATTTGGGCGTTAAATACAGCTAATTATCAGTTAATTGTTGACAAAATGTTAAGCACTTTAGCTGGGCCTAATATACAAATGGAGTAGGTTTTGACAAAAATTTAAATCAAATGTTACTCATTATTAAGGTATTTTAAAATTCAGTATGACTTTAAATGAGATACACTTCAAAACCTCTGGATTATCTTTTAATTCAGAATTCTACAAAGTAGAAATGTCTATATCCGTAGTGGTTTACTTGGTCATTTAATTGTTTCACATTTCAGATGCAGTCATCATTTATATCTTCAGAACAAGAGCTAGAGCGATTAAGAAGAGAAAATAAGGAGATTGAAAATGTATGTTATTTGATTGATTGTTACAGCCTGTGGACTCAATTTTTAACATTAAGAGTATTCATAAGTGTCATAACTTCCCATTGTGGGGAAAAATGAAAGGAAATCTTAAATGTGTTATCTTTTTCTTCTTGCATTGCTAGCTGAGAAAAGAACGAGAGCATTTGGAAATGGAACTAGAGAAGGCAGAGATTGAACGATCTACCTATGTTACAGAAGTCAGAGAGGTACTTGTAATAGAATTTTTTCAAACTTACTGATAAATTCAAATTAAGTTTACAACAGAGTGATATTTCAGTCTAAGTTGTTTGTGGCCGAGCTTCCGAGTAGCCTACAAAACGTGGGATATCTTAAGGAGATCAATCTTAAACTCTAAACTTCATTGCAGCTGAAAGATCTGTTGACTGAATTGCAGAAAAAACTTGATGATTCATATTCTGAAGCAGTAAGACAGAATGAAGAGCTAAATTTGGTAAGAAGCTTGTCCTCCGCTGGGTATCAAGTAGGCTCTGAAAACACTTGTGTTGACATGGTGGAGAAACCATCCAAACTTTTCTTCTTTGCTAACATCTTTAGCTTGGCATTTTTTAAATTTAAGATAATCTTCATATTCTGATGACTCCTAAGATGGTCCTTCTTTCCTTAGCTCCTAACAATGGCATGTGTGGCTTCCAACTCTGTTTTTCAAAATTTTCTGTTTTTAAGAAGTCTAATTTCTCAAACGGCACTGTTTTCAGTGACTAGAGAATCAAGACAAAGATTGGCAGAGTTATGAGGTTTCTCTTCTTACACTTTCATAGTTAACTGGGCCTCTTCTTTTCTTTTCTTTTCTTTTTTTTTTTTTTGAGTCGGAGTCTCACTCTGTCACCCAGACTGGAGTGCAGTGGCTGCTCCCGGCCACTGCAGCCTCCACCTGCTGGGCTCCAGCGATCCTTCTGCCTCAGCCTTCCAAGTAGCTGGAACTACAGGCGCGCGCTACCGTGCCCGGCTAATTTTTGATTTGTTGTAGAGATGAGGTCTCGTCAAGTTGCCCATGAGGGTCTTGAACCTGCGGGCTCAGGCAATCCACTCACCTCGGCCTCCCAAAGTGCTGGGATTGCAGGCTGAGCCACCAAGCCTGGCCGGGCCTCTTACTTGCTAACCTGGGAGACTGTTATTGAAGGTAAAAGATAACGAACTCTTTATGCAAGGGCAGTCATCTAATCCAATTTCTAATTTTAACTCATCTTGGTATAAATTATAAATATCAGAAAGCTTATTAAATTCATCATCAGCATATTATTTAAAGCATAGTAATACTAAAAGTGTAGACTCTGAGATAAACAGATAAAAAGTACTGGCCAGGCATGGTGGCTCAAGGCTGTAATCCCTGCACTTTGGGAGGCCGTGGCAAGAGGACTGCCTGAGCCCAGGGGTTCGAGACCAGCCTGGGCAACTTGATGAGTCCTCGTCTCTACAATAAATCAGAAAATAAACCAGGAGTGGTATTGGGTGCCTGTAGTTTCAGCTACTTGGAAGGCTGAGGCGGAGGGATTGCCCGAGCCCAGCAGGTAGAGATTGCAGTGGCTGTCAGCGTGCCACTGCACTCCAGCCTGGACAACAGAGTGAGACTCCCAACTCAAAAAAAAAAAAAAAAAAAAAAAGATGTAAAGTACCCTGTATTCTGATTCTTAAATTTTCTGGAAATTTATACTGACTGCAACAAGCTTAGCTGTCAGACAACTACGACTGTCTTGTTCTGTTTCAAACAGCAATCATTATGTCTTCCTGTGAATTAAAAATTGCTGTAGCATGGGATCAGATTTTTTTTCTTTTTTTGAGTTGGAATCTCACTATCACCCAGACTGGAGTGCAGTGGCCACTCCTGGCCACTGCAGCCTCGACCTGCTGGGCTCCGGCAATCCTTCCGCCTCAGCCTTCCAGGTAGCTGGAACTACAGGTGTGCGCTACCTTGCCCGGTTAAGTTTTTGATTTACTGTAGAGATGAGGTCTCACCAAGTTGCCCAGGTGGGTCTCGAACCTGTGGGCTCAGGCAGTCCACTCACCTCAGCCTCCCAAAGCACGGTATTACAGGCTGAGCCAATGAGCCCGGCAAGATAAATAATTTTATTTGCCTGTACATACTTTGTGTGTTCTTGGGCGAAAAGATTAATTTTCTCTGATGTAGGGTGTTAAAACTCAGAGTTAAGATAAAGAGCAAGGCTGAGCTTGGTGACTCAGCCTGTAAACCCAGCGCTTTGGGAGGCCGAGGGGAGTGAATTGCCTGAACCCGCGGGTTCAAGACCTGCCTGGGCAACTTGGCGAGACCTCATCTCTACAATAAATCAAAAGTCAGCCGGGCGTGGTAGTACATGCCTGTAGTTCTAGCTACTTGGAAGGCTGAGGCAGAAGGATTGCCGGAGCCCAGCAGGTCGAGGCTGCGGTGACCGGGAGTGGCCACTGCACTCCAGTCTGGGTGACAGAGTGAGACTCCGACTCAAAAAAAGAAAGAAAAAAAAGAAAAAGAGCAAAAGCTATTAATATTTGGCTATTTAAATAGAATTCCCCAGATACAATTTTCAAGTAAGAATGCCCCTCGTTAATTTTCTCTCCAATCTTAAGTAGCACTGTCTTATATTTCTTCCTTTTGAGTCTTCAGAACCATTTAGAAAGTTGTACCTGTGGGTGGGAAGCAAAAACAAATAACTTGATGAGTATAATGAGAAAGGGTTTTTTGTTTTTTGGTTTTTTTGGCAATATAGTTTATTTTCCTTTTCCATAATTAATTGAAAAAGTTGACAGAGAAGAGGCATGATATATTGGCACTACAATCTTACAGAGCTTCATAACTGTTTGGATAGGTTGGTTGTTAGGAAGTGAATCTTAAGCTACTTCGTGTCGGTATAATTTAGGCCAGCATGATCCTGCACTGCTGTCTTGAATAAACCATTTAAATGTTGGGAGTTTTTATTTTATTGGGTTTATAGTCTTTTGTTCAATGTGTTTTAAAATATCACACAGTTGACTTTTTAACTGAACTATATACGTTTTTTTAAAAAGTCTTTAAAGACAGGTAAAGTATTTGCCTTTTAATTTGTAATAGTTTCAATGACTATTACAAATTAAAAGGCACTATATATAGTGACACTCTTAAAAGGCACTTCACTGGAATGTGATGATTTTGTTTTTACATTTGCAGTTTTCTACTCTAAGCTCTTGTTCATTTCCATAGCTTTTCTTATGTTTAGCTTCACAGATGGGGACCTCCACTGCTTAGCTTTTCTATACATCTGGTGCAGCATATTGGCTAATCTACTGTGCATAATAACTGTTAACGATTCCATTCATCCTTCAGTCCTAGAGGTATCTGCATAATGAAAGAATAATGCAAATTAAGTTAATTGTGGTGTTTATTTTTACAGTTGAAGTCACAGTTAAATGCAACAGTCACAAAGCTTAAAACTGAACAAAGTGAAAGACAGAAGGTAGCTGGCGATTTGCATAAGGTGAGATACTGCTTGTCCTAGAGCTTAATGTCAGTAGCCTGTGCTGTGCCTCGGATCTTAAGCAAGCACACGGTTCATTCTGGATGTGTTCTTTCTCTTCGTTATATTAACTTGTTGTACATTTAAGCCATTATAGCTTTTTTCTGGAAATAATTTTTTTGGCTTGCTTTCTTTTTTTCTCACTCCATCGCCCAGACTGGAGTGCAGTGGCATGCTCCTGGCCACTGGAGCCTCAATCTGCTGGGCTCTGGCGATCCTTCCACCTCAGCCTTCCAAATAGCTGGCGCTACAGCTGCGCGCTACCACGCCTGGCTAATTTTTGATTTATTGTAGAGATGAGGTCTCACCAAGTTGCCCAGGTGGGTCTCGAACCTGTGGCCTCAGGCAGTCCACTCACCTCGGCCTTCCAAAGCGCTGGGATTACAGGTTGAGCCACCGAGCCTGGCCTGCCGGCTTGCTTTTTTAACATACCTCATTATTTTGTCACATTTCTATAATTAATTGTTTAAATAAATATAGAGTAAAACTTTAATTGGGGTTATTCATTAAAATTTAGTTATATCCATTTTTTTAAAATTGAGATTTGGCTATGTATTCATTTTCAAAGTACATTTCTTTTGACTTTTTGGATAAAATTAAAAGATGTACAAATTTATGTTTCAGAAGTTTTTCCTTCACTTAATTCTTAATACAAATACAATTTTCTTTATCTAATATATAGATGTGTAATTTTTAGGATGTAGTTCTTAATGCTTGCATTAGTTTGAATTATTGATAATTCTTTCAGATATTTTTAGTGGTATAATTCATATATGCTTATCAAAGCCATTGTAGCACTATGATAGTGTTTATGGGAGAGACATAGTCATTAACAAAATAAATATGTCTCTTCTTTGGAATTGCAGGAACAAAGGGTATACACATCTTAAATCTGGATAATTTCCAAAACCCACTAGTAGTGAGTTATACTCCTCCCAACATGGTATGACAACACCTGTTTCCCTATACCCGCAACAATATTGGCTATTGTCAAACATTTAAGTATTGGATATTCTAATAGATTTTTAAATGTGTCTTGTTTAAAAAATGACTCCTTTAAAAATTGAAAGTAATATCTTTGTTGTTTCTCTGTGCGTATAGTCTATAATTGTTATGTGAAAGTGTAGGAATCTGGAAGTGCTTCATATTATTTTATTGTCGATAAAAATGTAAATTTAAGAAGTTTGTTTTAGAGTACAAATTTTGATACATAATACACTGTCCAGAGCAGTCAATTTATTTTGATACATTTTTGACCTCTGGATCAAAATACTTAGCCTAGCAATGTAGTTTCTCAGAAAGTACTTTTAAGGATATTAAACAGGTGCTCAAAGATATATGTATGCCATGTTATTTATGATGACTAAAATGGCAATGATAGGTGAAGTTAATTGGCTCATATCTATATGGCAGAAATATTGTACAGTACTCAATAGGATATGTACATAAATATTGGCTAAAAAAGGTTAGCAGAGTACTTTGTGAAATAGGCAAGTATGTTTATATAGCATTTTGGCCAATGTTCTTAAGCATATAATATCCACAGAGAGAACTCTAGTCTGGGGACTGGCAAACTCACCAACTATAATATTTTAGGGTTTGTGGACCATAAAAGATCTCTTTCAAATATTCTCTCTCCCCCTCTTCTCTCCTCTTTCCCCACTCTCTTCCTCCTTCCCTTCTCTGTCTCCCTCTTCTCTTTGCATCTTCTCTCCTGTGCTTTCCTTCCTTCCTCTCTCTCCCCTCCCCCCCTTCTCTCCTCTTTACGTTTGCTCTTCTCTTTCATATAACTCTTTTTAAAAAGCCAAAATCATTCTTAGCTTGTTAGCTGTACAAAAACAACCTGTGAACTAGATTTGGGTAAGCCCTAATTTAGGGTAATACCTAAATATTAATTGTGGTT
This sequence comes from Cephalopachus bancanus, assembly GCA_027257055.1. NCBI lineage: Eukaryota > Metazoa > Chordata > Mammalia > Primates > Tarsiidae > Cephalopachus > Cephalopachus bancanus. Next base: position 47,404 of record JAPVLO010001009.1, on the reverse strand, counting down.
ATTTTTTTTTATTTATTTTAATTTTCTTATGCAATTTCTTTATTGCGTGAACTTTTTAAAGCAATCATCATGTGTTCTTATAATCTGGTGTGGGATGAAGCTGTTTCCATTTTGGAGAAAAAAACTTTACATTGTATTTTGAGAGGAGCTTTAATCTTGTACAAAATGAGTAATAAAATTATTATTTATTATTGAGTAATAAAATTACTCATTTTGTATGTATTTATTTATAAATTGTATTTTTTAGTAGCTACCATATTGCTTTCCTTACAGGCCCAACAGTCTCTGGATCTTATTCAGTCAAAAATAGTAAAAGCTGCTGGAGACACTACTGTTATTGAGAATAGTGACATTTCCCCAGAAACAGTATGTATTTTTTTTAACTCCAAACCTCTGGGATGGTTACCTTGTAAGCTATGCAAAGAATAAAAAATATATGGGATCTACAAAGGGTGCCCCCAAAATGTGTACACATTCTAAGAAGGAAAAAACTGTACTAAAATTGTAATACTAAACAAGATGAACACAAGTCATGTTTGACTTATGCAATTACAAGAGTTGCTCAGAGTAGTGAACATCAGCGTCCAGACACTTCTGATGAATAACATCTCTTAACATTGCTTAAGATGTGTATACTTTTTCTGGCACCCCTGGTATTTTTAAAGGTAATTGTTTTTCAAGATATTTTGTCTCAGAAGTACAGTGTTTTCATTGTTGGTTTTCACTTTAACTTGTTGGTGAGGCTTTATGTTCTCTTTGGGTTGAGAATTATTATTGCATACTGCTTCTGAGTGTAGACTCTGGAACTGGCCTGCCTGTATTTGAATCCTGGCCCTGCCACTTAGCTTTGTGACTTTGGGCAGATTCCTTAGCCACACTGTACTTCAGTGCCCCCATCTGTAAAAGGCAATGACAGAGGTAGTGATTCTGTAAGGCTGTCACGAGGAATGACTTAATATATGGGGGGCGGGGTGGGGGGCAAAAATAACCTGGAACTTATTTATAAAAATTTGTGTATTTATTCTTACATGTTTAAACTCAATCACCTTCAAAGTACTCTCTGTTGAATGCAGTATACTTAATGAGACGTTTTTTCCACTGGTCAAAACAGTTTTTGATCTTGTCAGTTTTGATGCCTTTTAGTGCTTGTGCCGCTTTTTGTTTCACCTCTTCCACATGGGCAAAACGTTTCTCTGTGAAGACTTTTTTCATTGGGGAAACAAAAAAAGTTGCTTGGGCAAGATCAGGTGAATAGGGAGGGTGGGGCACAAGGACCTTGTTGTTTTTGGTCAAAAACTGCTGAACACTCAGTGCATGTGAGCAGGTGTGTTGTCATGGTGGAAGAACCAGTCACCTGTTTGCCACAAAAATGTTCACTGAAGTTGAACGCAGCCCCTGACAACAACGCTAGCTGGTACACTGATGCTGATGGGTTCCTGCAACACTCACCGAGCTGCGGAAGCCTATACTGCAAGGGGTCTGCCCTCCAAAAGCACATTCTGGGGTTTTTTGAATCTCCCTTCATAAAACATTTAAAATAATGAGTAGCACTTACAACAGTGTCTGGCACTTAGTAAGAGCTCTCTACATGTTAACTGTTATTTGTACCATTTTGAATGTGTTCTCCTTTGCCCGGCAAGTTTTTTTTTTCCTGAGAGGAAAAATGGCTTTTTTTTTTTTTTTTTTAATGTTTGTAGAGCCTAGACTTTTCCCCTGTGGCCAAATGACAACATTTATAATAGTTTTATTTGGTGCCAACTGGTTTGCACTACTTGTTAGTAAACAGTATTTCTCTGTAGTTTTCACTGTCATTGATTTTCATGTCATTCCGACTTTTTAGTGTTTGTATTTAAAACACCAATAAAATGTCTTCTGTTTTTGACTGCAAGATTCTTTTCCTTGTGTGTGGAGTTTTTCGCCACTGCTGTCTTCTTTTCAGGAGTCTTCTGAGAAGGAGACGATGGCTGTGAGTCTCAATCAGACCATCACACAGTTGCAGCAGTTGCTTCAGGCAGTGAACCAGCAACTCACGAAGGAGAAGGAGCCGGAGCCCTGCCTGGTCCCAGGTGGGGAAAACGGAAGCATTGCTGCCTCTTTATGGGGAGTCAACATAATGTGTGTGAATGTGGGTTTATCCTAAACAGAGGAAACTCATTTCACTAAAGAAAGGATTCCCTCTCTCAGAACTTCCATTTCATAGTCTTTTGCTTTCTTGGAGGCTTGTTTCCATTTTGTGCATATTTTGAAGGCCTTGTAGCTTGGAGGGAAAAAAAATTAAACCTTTATTATGACCTTTTTATGAAACAGACTCTTGTGACTTGGGCTGGATTTAGTTCGTTGCCTTAATGCTTCCAACTGCCTCTTTGGTTTATTCTGTTCTTAGTTCAGGGACAGTATCTGTTATTTTTTTTTCTTTCTCCCTCTTGCCTTCCCTCCCTTTCTTCCTCCCACCCAGAATAAAGTGATCTTAACACTTCTACTGAGGTAAGATTGCTGAACTGAAAATCAAAATTGGAAATTGGATTTTATGTAATTGTGCTTTTGTAGGTAATCTAAAAATTCATTCTTGAACTCCTGGAGTGAGTGTTTTACTTGATGGTAAGCAAGCCCACTGTTAGCCACATCGTATGATGAGCTTTCATTACCTACACCACCTTGAAAAGCTCAGCTTTAGCAGCATTTAAAAGTATTTCAGCAGGTTGATGCAGATTTCATTTATTTTTGTTACCTAGGTTCTGCCTGTTTTATGAATCAGTTGAGTCTCACTGCTTAGGGCGATCAGAGTATTCAGTCATGCACTGGGTGCATCAGATATTCTTCTTTTGGGGCGATTTTCTGTAACATAGTCTTGATATCACTGAGTAGTCCTTTCAGAACCCATGCATAAGACTGTGGTGGCTGTCCAAGGCCTCGAGTAGATTAGGCGTCTTAGAAAAGTTGGGAGGGACTTCTGTCCTGATGTTCAGGGTAGTCTCTCTCACTTGTGTAGCATGGTCATCCTGTGGCCTGCCTTAGCATGCTCTTCTTGAAATTGTTAATTCACGTCAGCTGCCTCTAAGAAAACTTTCTAGTTAATAAATCCAGCTTATTCTTTTAACATTAGTGGCAAAATATCTATGCCTTGTGTCAGTCTTCTCTCCTTGCTAAGCTGACCTCTCTAGCTTCCCAATGTTAAACTTCTACCATATTGTCCCCACTCCCAAAATTAGGACATAACCTTGCTTCCTGCTTCCTGAGGAAACACTCTCTCACTCCTTCCTGTGACTTCAGCTTTACTGTCCCCACACACTCCTGTTTAGTCTTGGAAACATGCCCAATTTTTTTTTTAGCTGAAGTATTGCTTGTGCTGCCTTCAGGTTACCACCTTAATTTTTTACTTCATTATTGAATAGAGATTATTAAAATAAGAAACTACTCTCACACTATCTACTTCTTTACTTGCTGCTAATTCCTCTATTCACTCCAGAATGACTTCCTCTTCCTGCCATTCCAGTGAAATCGTTTTTCTGAAAATTATTAATGATTTCATAATCGCTAGATCTGTAGCCCTAGCTACTCGGGACATTGAGGAGGGCTTGAACCCAGGAGTTTGAGACTGCAGTGAGCTGTGATCATGCCACTGCGCTCCAGTCTAAGTGACAGTGCGACCCTAACTCTTTTGTATATCTTAGTGGGGCCCTTCTTTTGTATATAAGGAGACATTGAAAATAGTTATGAAGTATGCTAAAAATGCTGAAGTTAGTCAGCAGGTTGCCTATTACTCCTTATTTTTAGACCTTGTCAATATTCTCTCTATAGCATCTCATAGATTTTTTTTTTTTTTTTTGAGTTGGGGCCCCACTGTCACTTAGACTGGAATGCAGTGGCATGATCACAGCTGACTGCAGTCTCAGACTCCTGGGTTCAAACCTTCCTCAACCTCCTGAGTAGCTGGGACTGCGGGCACATGCCACTATGCCTGGCTAATTTTTTGGGGGGGGGTGGGTAGAGACGAGGTCTTGCTATGTTGCCCTGGTCTTGAACTCCTGGGCTCAAGCAATTCTTTTATCTCAGCCTCCCAAAGTGCTGGGCTTACAGACATGAGTCACTGTACCCAGCCAGATGTTCTTTAGTATTTTCCTCTTCTTCCTAAATGTATGGTCTACTCATTTTAAGTCTTTTTTTTTTTTTTTTTTTTTTTTGAGTTGGAGTTTTACTCTGTGGTTCAGGCTGGAGTGCGGTTACGTGCTCACGGCCACCGCAGCCTCCACCTGCTGGACTCTGGCGATACTTCCGCCTCAGCCTTCCAAGTAGCTGGAACTACAGGCGTGTGCCACCATGCCCAGCTAATTTTTATTTATTTATTTATTTACTGTAGAGACAAGGTCTCACAGGCTGGTCTCGAACCCGTGGGGTCAGGCAGTACTCTCGCCTCAGCCTCCCAAAGTGCTAGAGTTAGAGGCTTGAGCCACCGTACCCGGCTTTAAGTCTTATGAGCCATTTTTGGCTTGCCTGTTTTCACATGTGTTTTAGTCGTATTACAGTTGAGACTTACACTAGCTGTTGGTAATAACACTTTTTCTTCTTGATTTATAAAGTTGTGGTAATTTGTTAAAATACATATGCGTATCCTGACATCATAATGTTAGTGGGCGGCTCCTCTATGTGATAACCGGACATTCTTCTTTTCTCCTGATGAACCTAAGTCCAAATCGGGGCAGTGAAAGGGTACTGGCAGCATCATATCGTGAATGAGCAGACAGGTGGCATGAAACAGATGTCCCCCGGCACTTGCCAACATGGTCCTCCTTGGCCTCCACCGGTATTGACATTGGTGATGCCTTTTGTGTGTGGAGCCCTTGGCTCCCGGTGCTCCTCCCACTGTTTATAACAGTTTCTGCTACCCTCAGGTGTTCATCCTCAGCCATCCTTTTTGCTCAGTATAGTCTCCCTGTCATGTACTTTATTAAACCTACCACCAGATGATTAAATTGAATCATTGAATCACATTCCTGAATCGTTAGAACATAGGTATAAGTTAGTATATGTATTTGATGTCAAGAACCTTCTTTTTTCGTATACATTACAAGTTTATATCAACTGTTTAAGATAATGCTGAACATATTCAATAAGAGGAAAGCTATTTTTAAAAACAAATAAGAGAGAGATGATATGCAATGATTTAGTTTTTCTAAATCCTGACACATAGTACTTAGCATTTCTGGGAGCTATGTATATTTAGCTCTTCTTTTTTTTTTTTTTTTTTTTTTTGAGATGGAGTCTCACTCTGTTGCCCAGACTGGAGTGCAGTGGCATGCTCCTGGCCACCACAGCCTCGACCTGCTGAGCTCTGGTGATCCTTCCACCTCAGCCTTCCAAGTCATTGGAACTATAGGCATGCGCTACCACACCCAACTAATTTTTTATTTATTGTAGAAATGAGGTCTCACCAAGTTGCCTGGGTGGGTCTCGAACCCGCGGGCTCAGGCAATCCACTCGCCTTGGTCTCCCAAAATGCTAGGATTACAGGCTGAGCCACTGAGCCCAGCCTGTATTTAACTCTTATCTGTAATTTATGAAAACCTTAACTGTTCCTTTTGGAAATCTTGCTTTCCAGTTCCTATTTTACCCCCCCCATTAAAAAAAGGCTGCCATCCCCGTCTTTCTTTTTGTGGGACTAGGGGACTGATTAGGATGGCTGGATCGGCAATATTGGCATTTTAGGATATACTTCCTTTGTCCCCAGGTATCTGCTTTTCCTTATATTTCACATTAGCCTGGTTTCTAAGTGTTCTAAGTGTATTTCTGACCACGTCAGAACAGTTTTATTATGCCATGTTCCCTTACCTTGGAACCAGTCTGCAGAATCCAGTGGAGGGAGGATGAAAATTGTAATAGCCGATACTTGTGAATAAGTGTAAGCACAGGGATGCTGCTCACGTGGGGCAGCTCATTTAGTCTTCACAGCGGTCCTGGGCGTTAGGTAGGCAGTGCTTTCGTTGTTACTATCATTCCTGTTTTACAGCAGACCCAAAGAGATACTATAACTTGCCCAAGGCCACATAGCTAATAACTGGGATTTAGATTGAGGTCTTCTGTCCGGGGTTGCCCTTCGTCAGTGTTCTTCTCCCTGATCCAGGCACTCTGTGCCCTACTCCTCTTGTCACTGCTTTCTTTCCTCCTCATTCTGTCAAGTTCCTTGTTGCCAGCATCTGACAAGTAGGTTTCTTCAGTCAGCTCTGACTTTCTCCTAAAGTTGATACTTGGTTTGCCAGTAGTGAATGGGGGAGGCTCACAGTCATCTCCAGAGAAAATTGCGGTGAAGCTCCACGTTTGTATTGTGTGTGTGCTCTCTTCTCCCTCTTGTGATGCCGGGTCAGTACAAAGTCAGCGTTCCAGATAAAAGCTGTCTTGTGTTTCTCCTCATGACACTTGGCTATTACATGGATTGAGTTTTAATTTTCTGGTTTGGGAAAAGTAGCTAAAAACCTGTTTTGGGACACCTGGGAAAACCTGAACATAGGCGTCACGGGGGTTATTACAGGACTGCGGTTTTGTCTCTCTTGGCTGTAATGGTGGTGCTCTAGATTATACGATGTCGTGAAATTGACTTTCAGGAGGAGGCTTAACGTCCACTTCAGAGTTTGGTGTGCCAGTGGGCTCTGTGGACTTTCTGATCAAATGTTAATCTTGTTTTAATCCAGGAAGACAGTGGCTGGCAGTGATTTTGCTTTTTCACTTTCTGGTTGCTTCTTTTCCTCTCAACTTTCTTTTTTTTTTTGAGTTGAAGTCTCACTCCGTCGCCCAGGCTGTCGTGCAGTGGCATACTCATGGCCACCCCAGCGTCGACCTGCTGGGCTCCGGTGATCCTTCGGCCTCAGTCCCAAGTAGCCGGAACTACAGGCGTGCGCTACCACACCTGGCTAATTTTTTTCTCTTAATTGTAGAGACGAGGCATTGCCAAGTTGCCCGGGCTGTTCTCGAACCCGCAGGCTCAGGCAATCCATTCGCCTTGGCCTCCCAAAGTGCTGGGATTACAGGCTGAGCCACCAAGCCCAGCCTCAACTCTTTATTGTAGACAATTTTGCAAACGAGGTTGGGAGAAAAGCACGCTACCCATGAGCTCTCCACCCACTCCACTTCTTCCTGTATGTCTGTGCATGTTTTGTGGACGTTAAGCCTCCTCCTGAAAGTCAATTTCACGACATCGGATAATCTAGAGCACCACCATTACAGCCAAGAGAGACAAAACCGCAGTCCTGTAATAACCCCCGTGAAGCCTATGTTCAGGTTTTCCCAGTTGTGCCCAAAATAGGTTTTTAGCTACTTTTCCCAAACCAGGATCCAAATCAAAATTTACCTTTTGCCTTTTGTGAAGTTCTTTGATCTCTCAGTGTGTTTTGAAGTTGACTTTTCTTAGTCGCCTTGCCTGATTTGGAAGGCTTCACATGGCCTCCGAAGGTCTGTGGTGACTTATGAGGCACACTTGCATGTGTCTGTCCTCAGTGTCACTCAGCTCAGCTGAACCTTCTTCTGGGGAGCACTAAGAAAAATGATTCCCATGTTGGTCTCTTAATGTTTTCTCAAAAGATTGGGCTCTCAATTTAAAATAACTACCAAAAAGCCTGTTCTTTTCGAATCCTGAGACCGTTTCTCTTGTTTTGATTACCATTAGTGTGAATTGCTTTGAGCCCATTGAAAGGACCATGCTAGATGAAAGGGAATGCACACTTTGGGTGTTTGATGGATGTCTTCTGATTGCCTTTTGTTGCTCTGTTTTAAAATGAGTTTTTTTTCTTTCTGATCTTTTACAGAGTGAAGTAATTGGGAAACTGTTCATTCGAGGATAAAAAAGGCATTGTATTATATTTTGCCAAATTAAAGCCTTATTTATGTTTTCACCCTTTCTACTTTGTCAGAAACACTGAACAGAGTTTTGTCTTTTCTAATCCTTGTTAGACTACTGATTTAAAGAGAAAAGTTTAAAAAAAAAAAGCCAACTCTGTAGACACCTTCAGAGTTTAGTTTTATAATAAAACTGTTTGAATAATTAGACCTTTACATTCCTGAAGATAAAATATACATGTAATCTTTTATTTTGCTCAATAAAATTGTTCAGAAGATCAAAGTGGTAAAGACAATGTAAAATATAACATTTTAATACTGATGTTGTACACTGTTTTACTTAACATTTTGGGGAGTAACTGTCTCTGACTTCAACTCAAGAAGACACTTTTTGTTGCTAATGTAATTGGTTTTTGTAATGGCGTCAGCAAATAAAAGGATGCTTATTCAAACTTGTTCTGATTTTTATTGAGCTTTAACATTTCGTTAGCATTGCAGATCAACATACTTTAGAACTTAGTTATTAATTGCAGCCATTGAACAAGGTGTGAGGTAGGTTGTGTTGTTTGTGTAGCCTTTCTCTCTAGAGTGCTGAGTCCTCTCTGTTCTGTGCAGTGTAAACTGTGCCCTGGAGTGCTGGGGCTTCAGGCTGCCACCCACACTTCAGGTAGGGGAGCTCTACTTTATTTTTTCCTTTTGGAAAGAGGAAGAGGTACCTATAGAAATCCAGAATAAACTTAGTTTAGCATATCTTTTTGCCTTAGCATAGCCATTTTTGCTTAGACTTTACCCCTGATGTGCTTTGAATCGAGTACAGGTTAGACTTAGATTAATTTCCAATAGGCAGGTTATGGGAAGCCTTCAGACATTCTACTGCAAGCCAAGCTGGCAGCCTACCCCACCCCCTCAGCAAATCGCCATCTGATGAAGACCAGGACAGCCCAACCTTTCACGTCATGGTTTAGCATAATAATCTCTAGGAAACTTTCAAGTTCCTTGTCAAGGCAGAAGATCAAAGGTTACCCCTTGGCTGGCATAGAAATGACAATAGACCAGCTTTTGGTCAAGCAGTTTGTGGTCTGCAAATGTCTGACAAGTCTCTTGCAGGAAACCCCCCTCCCCTTGTCTCCTCCCATCTAGCCCACCACCATGGCAGCAGTCATGTGACTTATCCACCCATCTGCCCGCTGTCCTTACATGCCCTTTGTGATGACATGGAGTAGACTACCACCCATCACCTTGATGACCTTCCCTCACTCAAGGGAGATGGTTCAAAGGACTCACCCGTGAGCAGCTATTTTGCCATTGCCTTGCCAAGCTGTGGTGTGGCCATGTACTCTTTGAGCTGTGACCAGGCCATGTTTTCTTAAGCTTTGGCCCCCTTACCTACCTTGGGAGATGAATCTCCTCTCTGTCTCTCTAATTTACTTTCCAAATAAATGATATTTTCTAATCTAACTTTTGTGCAATTTTTTGCATCTTTCATGCAGCATCAGATGCACACCAGGCAGACTCCACACCCCCAGTGGGCCTTACCTAACATCCTGGAGACCCCACCAGGAGTGTGGCCTAACGCCTTTACTAGTATTTTTTAAAGTAATAATATCCCAGGCCCTGGTGACTCACACCTGCAAGCATGTTAGAAGGCCAAGGTGGATCCGGGCTCGGTGGCTCAGCCTGTAATCCCGTGCTTTGGGAGGCTGAGGTGAGTGGATTGCCTGAGCCTGTGGGTTCGAGACCCACCCGGGCAACTTGGCGAGACCTCATCGCTACAATAAATCAAAAAATCAGCCGGGCGTGGTAGCACATGCCTGTAATTCCGGCTACTGGGAAGGCTGAGGTGGAAGGATCGCCAGAGCCCAGCAGGTTGAGGCTGCAGTGGCCGGGAGCGGCCACTGCACACCAGTATGGTCGACAGAGTGAGACTCCCACTCAAAAAAAAAAAAGGAAGGCCAAAGTGGGAGGATTGCTTGAGCCCAGGAGTTTGAAACTAGTCTGGGCAACATAGCAAGACCTTTTTTTGTCTCTACAAAAAAATAAAATGAGCCAGGCATGGTGATGTGCACCTGAAGGTGGACCACTTCCCAGCAACTTGGGCAGCTAAGGCAGAAGGACCACCTGAGCTGACAAGGTTGAGGCTGCAATGAGCCACGTTCATACCACTGCATCCCAGCCTGGATGAGAGTAAGCCCGACTCAAACATAAATTATAAGGTTTTACTTTTCTTTTTCAGGTACTATATTACAGGTCACGTGTGTTTTTTGTTGTTGAGAGTTTTTTTAAGTAATTGAATGGAAACAGATCTCTTAAGATGCTGAGTAACTATTGACAAATAACTTGCACTTTTGAATATTAAAGTACTCATTAGATGATCCTGTGGTCTTGCTGTTTCTTCAACACAGCAGTCATGATTCTACCGTGGGGCCTTTGCATTTTGTCTCTGCCTAGAGCTCTCTCAGATACCAGCTTTGGTGTGCTCCTTCACCGTGATGAAGTCAGCTTACATGTCACCCCTCAAATGAGCTCTTTCCTGACTACCCAGTGACCCCTTGCCCTCTCTATTCTGCTTTGTTTTTGTCTGAAATACTTGATTGCCCCCAGACCCCACCAGGATGTAAGCTCCGCAAGGGTAGGACCTGTCTCCTGGTTCTCTGCTGTATCTCTGGCCCTGAGAAAGAGCCTGGAACTTCACGGTGCTCCAGTATTTGAATGACCAAATGGGTGAAACTCCCATTTAGAGACTGAAGATTATCTAAAGCAGTGCCTCTTCATCTCACAGCACGTCACTTACTGCCTCCTGGGGCATGTGGTTGCTCGAGCATGCCGGTGATGGCTGGCGCTGGCGTACTCAGAGTAACTCAGGCCTTACTTGCTGCTTTCAGCAAATCATGGGGAAGCCGAGCTGAAGGCTAGGTTTGCTGCCAGCAGTCTGTTTCTGCTATCTGAAATGGCCTGCCTTCCAAGCTACAACCTCTTCGTGCTTCTCTCCTTTCTATCCATTTGTGTCTTGTCCCCAGTGTCCAACCACACGTTCATTTTTTGCCCCGGAAGTGGCAGGAGATTCACAACATTGCCTGGTCCAATTTGGGACTGCTGAAATTGCTCATGGTTCTGGCATGAAATTACTGAAGGTTGTGTCCCTGGTACTTGCATGAATCTGTCCTCCTTTCTCTCTCCAGAACCACGCAGGAGGAGCTTGTTACACCCCACTCAGTGGTTGTTCAGCTATGCAGATATAACTCCATTCTCTTAAGTTCACTCATTCCCCTTGATATGTTTGCCATTCCTTGGTGGCGATGAATGCTGACATGCCAAACTAGCTTCCTTGCCTCATCAATCCCCAGCCATCCACCTTTTCCTGGTGCAGAGCGGAGTATCCAAAGAGTATCTGGTGTCATCAGGCTCCAGGGGCTCCTCTTGTCATTATCACAGCCAATTGGGGGCAGGAAGTCCTAAGAGAATCACTTAGACTGGGAAAGCTTACAGGAATGGGGGAGAGAATAAAGGTAGTTAGCAGTATTTTAACCACAACTTATACCCAGTAAAAACACTGTCAAAGTCACCTAAGAATGTCTTCTCTGATGGGATAACAGTGACTAATGCTTGTGGCCTGTGGGTCTTCAATATGTATAATGAAATGTGTCAGCACATTTCAACATTCAGAAGATCTGTGTAACTTAGTGAACTCTTTTCCACATGATCAGTGTACAGTGTTACAAGTCACGCATGGGTAAAAGATCCCTTAAAGAGCAAGATAAACCAAGGGATTTTCAATATAACAGTATGCAAAAAGTTCACTGATATGGTTTCAGACTCCATATTGTGAGGAATCTTTAAGAAACTACCACTTGGCCAGGTGCGGTGGCTCAACCTGTAATCCCCCGTAATCCCAGTTTTGGGAGGCCGAGGTGAGAGGATTGCCTGAGCCTGGGGTTTTGAGACCAGCCTAGACAACTTGGTGAGACCTCGTCTCTACAATAAATCACAAAATACGCCAGACATGGTAGCACGTGCCAATAGTTCCAGCTACTCTGGAATGTTAAGGCGGAAGGATCGCCTAAGCCCAGGAAGTCAAGGACGTGGTAGCCATGAGTCTCCAGCCTGGGTGACAGAATGAGGGTCCAACTCAAAAAAAAGGGAAACTATCACTTGGTTGAGTTTGACTGTGGCTCAGCCTATATTCCCAGCACTTTGGGAGGCTGAGGTGAATGGATTTTCTGAGCCTGCAGGTTTGAGATCAGCCCAGGCAACTTGGTGAGACCTCATCTCTACAATAAATAAATAACATTAACTGAGTGTGGTAGCGTGCACTTATAGTTCCAACTACTTGGAAGGCTGAGGCAGAAGGATTGCCGGAGTCCAGCAGGTTGAGGCTGCGGTGGCCAAGAGGCATGCCACTGCCCTCCAGCCTGGGTGACAGAGTGAGACTCAACTCAAAAAAAAAAATAAATAAAGTGCCTGGCATGTAGCAGACACTCAATATTTAGTGAATGGAAGAGTCAATGGATGTGACAAATGTCACTGAGCCTGACTCCCACACTCATGGCAGACATTGCTAATCAATTGTGATAGTTTTTCATACTGAAAGTAGTTGCATTGCAGTATCAAAATTCTCAGCATAATGCTCCAGACAGGCACAGTCAATCTATTAGCAATCACATGTGAAATGATATCTATTTGCCATACTGGAATGAGTTCTTGGGTTTTTCCACATTTGACTTTTCTAGCAAGGGAAATACTGAAAGGTAGACTAATTGTCACTCAGAGAAAATAAACGTGACTGAATATTTTGGTCTTATCTGCATAAGAATCTGAATTTGTATCACACTGGATTTGTATCACACTGACTAGGGCAGACATTCCGTTTGTTCAGTGAAGACTCAAAAAAAAGACTCCAACTCAAAAAAAGGGAAATTATCACTTGTGAAAGGGTTTAGTCTTTTTGCCTCAGCATAACCATTAGAAAGCATTCAGACATTCTACTGCAAAACAAGCAGCAGCTTATACCATCCCCTCGGCAAATCTCCTTCAGATGCAAGACTAAGACAACCCAACCATTCATAGTTTACCATAATAATCTCTAGTAAACTTTTAGGTTCCTTGTTAAGACTGAAGATCAAACATCACCCTTTGACTGGCCAAGATCATAAAAGTAATAATATGACCATCCCACATTTGGTCAAAGAATTTGTGAGATGCAAATGTCTGAGTTTTTAAATTGCAAATATCTTAACAAGTCTCTTGCAGGAACCCCCCCCCCAGGGTTAACCTAATCAGCCCTTTGTGACCTACATGACTCGAATAAGCCCCACCATGGCAGCAATCATGTGACTAACCCACCCATCTGCCTGCTGTCCATCACCTGACATCAATACCTGCGCTTGTCTGCCCCTTTGTGATGACGTGGAAGCAGACCACCACCCAATCACCTTAATGATCTTTCCTCATCTAGGGGAATGGTTAAAAGGACTCAACCACAAGCAACCAGGAGCCGTTGCCTTGCTAGACTCTGGTGTGGCCATGTGCTCTTTGAGCTATGGCTGTCACCAGGCTTCCTGGCTTTGTTCCCCCCCTCCTTGGGGAGGTGAATCTTTTTCCCCTTCTTTCTCTCTCTCTAATTAATTTTAAATAAACTTTTCTTTCTTAACCTTTTTGTTTGTTGCAATTCTTTGCATTTACTCAGATCTCTGGGTTGCTGTTGCTGTGCCTCTTCCCCCCCTCTCCATCTATCCATCCCCCCCCCCATTCGTACCCTAACAACTTGGTTGAGTTCGACTGTGGCATTAAAGAATATCCATGGCCAGGCTCGGTGGCTCAGCCTGTAATCCCAGGAGGCTGAGGCGAGTGAATTGCCTGAGCCCGCAGGTTGAGGCTGTGGTGGCCGGGAGTGTGCCACTGCACTCCAGTCTGGGCAAAGGAGTGAAACTCCAACTCAAAAAAAAAAAAAGGAGTCTAAAGGAGTTCAATGGCTAAACATTTGGAAGCCACCGGTATGGTGTGATTTTTTTTCCCCCAGCAACTTTCCTATAAAGTTTAGTTCACTTATTGCCAGTTCTTATTTATTCATTTATTTATTTAAAAATTTTTTTTATTTTCAAATTGTGGGGTACAATTATACAAACATTCATTGTGCAGGTACCCCTGTTGATGAGGTGTGCTGCCACCCATCCCCAGTCAGATTTCAACCACTTTCATCCCCCCCGCCCCGCTTATTTTCTAATAATTCACTTTAGGCTACACATTTTGCTCTGTACTTCTTTGTCTGCATCTCAGATTTTGGTTGTATTTCAGTTCCTACTTTTCAAAAAATGAATATTTCAGATACACTGAAAAGTACAGAAAATAAGAGAAAAGAACCAGTAGGTTCTTTAGGTACAGTTAAAGCATCCTGTATGTTCCCCCATCCCATCTCCTTTCCCTGCCTTTCCAGAGGTAGCCACTGCCCTGAAGTTGAGGCTTACTTTGTGGCAGAGAGGGGCTAAAAACAATTAAAATTACTCCTTTTACAGATCAGCCTGCAAGCTCCAAAACCTGTCAGACATGGGGCTTGAGAAAACCAAATAGTCAAAGGTCACTTTCCTGGAAATGCAAGATAGTAATCCATTCACAATCTTACCCCTACATCCTCTCTTTGTGAAGTTATCGGTTTACAACCCGTTTGTCATTTATACCCTGGAGACAATTTGTTCTTTGAAACTCTGGTTTTGCTAAATACCACCTTGCACATGCCAAAGAAAAGTGTATAACCATACAACCCAACCCCCTCCCTTACCTACACTAACGGATAAAACCTCTCTTCTCTTTTTCTGGGTTGTTCAGCCTTGGATCATCAGTCCTCTGAGTCACGCTGGCGCTAATAAACTGCTACTTCCTAAGATAGGCTTGGTGTTACAGTCTCTCTGTTTTCCTGCAACAACTGAATTTCATGTATTAACACCTATGTAGGTATCAAAAACAACAACACTATTTTGCGTGTTTTCAAGCTTTATGTAAATCCTTCAGCCATTTGCTTTATTTGTTCAATGTTAGCTTTGACATTTATGTATGCGTCTTTTTTTTTTTTTTGAGTTGGAGTCTCACTCTGTCACCCAGACTGAAGTGCAGTGGCCGCTCCCAGTCACGGCAGCCGTAACCTGCTGGGCTCCAACGATCCTTCCACCTCAGCCTTCCAAGGAGCTGGAACTACAGGCGTGCGCTACCATGCCCGGCTAATTTTTTGATTTATTGTAGAGATGAGGTCTCGCCAAGTTGCCCAGGCGGGTCTCAAACCTACGGGCTCAGGCAATCCACTCACCTCAGCCTCCCAAGGAGCAGGATTACAGGCTGAGCCACCGAGCCCGGCTTGTATGCATCTTTTATTTGTTCATTTTAAACTTTGAATATGCTGCAATTTATTTGTGCACTGCTCTGCTAAGGGACATTTAAATTGTCACAAATTCATTAAAATATTATGTAACAAGCCAGGCTTGGTGGCTCAGCCTGTAATCCCGCACCTTGGGAGGCTGAGGTGAGTGGATTGCCTGAGTCTGCAGGTTCAAGACCCACCTGGGCAACTTGGCAAGACCTCATCTCTACAATAAATCAAAAAATTAGCCAGGTGTGGTAGCACGCGCCTGTAGTTCCAGCTACTTGGTGTGAAAGGGAAAAGAAGCAGGCTCTGCCCCTGGGATTGTAAGGAGGGGAGATGAAAGAGATGGCTTCAGCCTTGAAACAGGCATTACTCCCTTCCTGGAGGTTTTTCTTTGAAAGTTTGTCTTCTGTAAACATTGCAAGATAAATTGTACCCTTACCCACTACACCTGCCTAATTAGCACATCTACTTCTGTAAACTCACTAACTTGCTGATATCAGCAGAATATTGTGATAAGAGCTCTGGAAAACGTCCAACTCTAACTTTAGCTAACCAAAATGTAAGCTAGGACTATCTTGCCTGAGCCCGCAGGTTCAAGACCCACCTGGGCAGTGAGACCCCATCTCTACAATAAATCAAAAAATCAGCCGGGCGTGGTAGCGCATGCCTGTAATTCTGGCTACTTGGAAGGCTGAGGCAGAAGGATCGCCGGAGCCCAGCAGGTCGAGGCTGCAGTGGCCGGGAGTGGCCACTGCACTCCAGTGTGGGTGACAGAGTGAGACTCCAACTCAAAAAAAAAAAAAGGAAGCTCTGAGTGGCTGCTCAAGGCCAACTTGCTTGGAATTCTCTTCCTGCAAGCAGTCACCAGCTGGCAGAGCCTTGACTAATAAACTTCTCCTTTGTTAAAATTAAGTTGGTGGACTGTTATTTAATCGCTCGGACCCTACTTCATATGGGGGCTTGTCCGGGAGAACCGAGCGCTTAAATTGCACCCATTTTAACCAACGGGCCTTGTGGGGCTGCGTCCCTGTGAACTCTCTGGGTTCGATTGGGCCTGTATCTGGCAGACTCACAATGCCCCTGGAAGCCCTCAGAGAGGTAAGTCAGGCTCCTGATTTCTGTTTTGAGTGCACTCTTGTAGGGACCCTCAGGAAAGCTGGGTGCAGCACTAACTCCAGGGTCCGAGGTCCTAGTGAGACGTCACTGGGATCTCCTGTTTTGCCCTCAGGCAGCCAGATCTCTCTGTTCAGTTTTTGCTGTCTTGTTTGTGTGTTCAGTGTTTGTTACTGTTGTGTCTGTTATTGTAATTAATATCATGGTTGGGACGGGAGCCCTGTCTTTATGCCCACATGGGATAATTGCCAACAGCTTCTCCAAGCTCTCTTCACCACAGGAGAGAGGGAGAGAATCCACCAGGAAGCAAGGAAGTTAATCCTGGGACCTGGGGGCCAGTCAGCAGAACCTGCAGGATTGAAGCGCGTCTTTCCCCCTGACAAACCGAACTGGGACCCTAACACTAATCACGGTGGGGAGTGTCTCACCACTTATTACCGGATTCTGTTGGGGGTTTCCGGGCTGTTGCAAGGCGCCCCACAAATTTATCTAGGATGAGTGAAGTCACTTAAGGGCCACAGAAATCTCCCACTGCTTTTCTGGAGTGTCTCATGAAGGCCTATCGGACATACACCCCAATAGACCCAAAGGCACCAGAAAACCAGAGGGCATTAGTCATAGCCTACGTCTCCCAGTCGGCCCCAATATATATATATATATATATAATATATATATATATATATATATATATATATATTTTAGGAGCTGGTTAAGTTGTTATACTTCATTTAAAGGGACATGTCTTTTAAAAACTTAATTGTGAGCCGGGCTCGGTGGCTCAGCCTGTAATCCCGCGCCTTTGGGAGGCTGAGGTGAGTGGATTGCCTGAGCCCGCGGGTTCGAGACCCACCTGGGCAGCAAGACCTCATCTCTACAATAAATCAAAAAATCAGCCGGGCGTGGTAGCACATGCCTGTAATTCCAGCTACTTGGAAGGCTGAGGCAGAAGGATCACCGGAGCCCAGCAGGTCGAGCCTGAGGTGGCCGGGAGCGGCCACTGCATTCCAGTCTGGGTGACAGAGTGAGACTCCAACTCGAAAAAACAAACAAACAAAAAAAAACTTAATTGTGTATGTTTCTTTATGTCATTGTATGTTTCCCTCCCTTCCTTAGCCTGTGTTCTTCTTCACTAATTCTGAAAGAGTTCATTCTAATCTACCTGTAAAGAAACATAAAAATATCTCTCATATGCTACTTAGCCTTTTGCTAGCTCAGTGCAAGTTAATGCTAGCCTTGAAAAAAATAATTTTTTAATCTTTCTCTGGCAACTAAGGAACTAAATAAACTGTTTTTGTATTCAACGCTGAGCCAGGTTAGTTGAAAGTTAGTCTGTTTCTAAAGGTTTAGGCCTTGCCTAAGATGGTAATCAACTGCTCGTCCCTGTAAAACTGTTGGGAAGTCTCTTAGAGTCGCGTAATGTATGCTGAGTTCCTACTTTATATTGTAATGCTAAATAACACTAATGCTTGCGTTTTTGGCTATGCCTGACTAGCACACCTCTTACAAGATTGGTAAAGCTTTAAATGCTAAATACTTTGCAGGACTTGATAAGGCATGGGAACTGGCCATTCCCACCTGATTAAGCCACCTTGTAAGCTCGGTACTCCACCTAAGGGACAGGTCAAGTACTAGGCACACTCTGTGGCGCATAGAGTGAGACTTAATCCCTCTCATTTAATTGTCCAGGTCTTACGGCTAAGGCTGCTGTTTAGTAATTCCATGAGGATTTTTGACAATTTTTGCTGTTCATAATTAGGGATAAGTAGGAACAGATCATTTTACATCTACGTGATCTGTTCACTCTAAAAAGGTTTTGTACCAGGCCATTTTTGTAGACATCATTGGGAAGTCATGGAGCAAAAAAAAAAGGCGGGGGGGAGAGGCTTCAAGAAAGGCTGAGAACACTCAGTCTGGGAGAAGCCATCAGGGTTCCAGGAATTCCTGGCATTGCTGTTTACGACTTTATTTAGTTATTTGTTTGTTTTAGAATTCTCCATTGAGAAATAAATTCTAAGTGTTCAGAGCAATTCTGGGTTTTTAAGAAACGTGACCAAGAGAGTGTGTAGTGGTCTGTGCCCTCGACACCTCGATGGGACAGATTTTGAATGATTTGGAGCAAATTAAATTATGTGGCTTAATAATAATAATAAGTACATTATTTTAAAAAATCAAATTTAAACTCACTCCAAGTTAGCAGATAATAAGATTTGGAAAAGAACAAAACTATCTGGCAATTAAATTCACTTTGTAGACCTAAGGAAAAATAAAATGGTCAAAAGTTCTGTATGCAGAGGCATTTAAAAAATTCATTTCACTACTTTGCAAACAAGATTATATCCTATAGAATATTAAATGCCAAACTCCAGAAGCTTAACTCAGGACTAGGAATACCAAACTCCCAATTATAGAAAGCCTCTGAAGTTCTTAGAAACTGAAACATTAAGAAAAACAGGAGAAGCACTCCAAAATGAGCACCAGCCAGAGGAAAGATAAACAAATTGGCAGTTGCCACTAAAAGCAAAGCTCCAGCCACCCAAAAGAGGCCTGAAAAGGATAAACCCACTAAGGGGGATGGTATCAGCTGCTATGAATGTGGTCAATCTGGGCACCTAAAGCATAATTGTTCTTAATGGCCTAAGCCCCCAGAACCTTGTCCAATATCTGGACTGAAAGAAATGGTGCAGCCTCTCCCGAAGGGGGGAAGAACACCTAGCTCGGTGATGGTGGCTGTTGACTGAAGGGGGAGGGCACGGCCCAGCGCAGCACTCTGTATGCCATCCACCCAGAGAACCCTTGGGTCTATATGAATGTGACTGGGGTCCATATTAATTTCTTAATTAATACTGAGGCTAAGTTTCTAGCCCTTGTGCTCATATTGAACTTCTTTCTCCTAAAACCGACTCTCTAGTGGGAGTTAAATGTGTTCCCAAAACTAAATGTTTCACCTAACAGTTACTAAAAGGTAAATTCAAATTATGACTGTAAAAGGTTACCCATAAATAAATAAAAAGGAAAGCAAAAAGCAAAGGAAAAACATAAAAAGGTTGTTGGTATATAAATAAGGTTTTAGTAAGAAAACAAAAATAAAATGGTATAAGCACACCAAAAATGGTATAAGGAAAGTTTATGAAAAATATACATACAAAAGAAATTCTATAAACAATCTAGGCATAATAAAGTCTTTCTGGATGCAAGTCTCCAAACATTTTTGAATTTCTCTTCAAATTTTATATAAAATTTACTTAAGTGTCTAGTTCAAATTATAGTCTAAAACAATCTGTCAGGCTACCATTATAGTCCAGAATACAAAAGCTGGTTCTTGTAATAAAGTCACAGAAATTAAAGTTTATCATTTAAATTATGTTAATAACTTCGGGCCTTGTAGCTTTTGTACAAAAAGGTAATCAGCCACTGTCTACAATTGTCAAAATGTAGGCCTGACTTTATTTCTTTTATTGAGCCAGAATCCAGTAATTTCATGCCCATATAACGGTCATGCAAAAATTCCAGCCAGTGCCTGCAAACAATGCCACTGCTGAAACAAATCTGGACACCTCAAGTCAGACAGGGAAAAATTTCCGATCTCTGGCTAGGTAGGACTGTGCCCATTATCAGCTCTGAAGAAATTACAGATGGACCCTTTACCCCTCAGCACTCCAAATGATTATGGGATCAAAAAATCTCTAAAGAATAAATAATTGAGTCAGGGTAGCTAGCACAGGCTAGGCATAAATAAATTTCCTATAGGTAGGTTTTAAAAGGCGTTCAAACATTTCTACTGCAGGCTGAATGGCAACCTATCCCACCCCTTGGCAAATCCAGGGAAAACTCCATCAGATGTAAAACTAGGACAGTACAATCTTTCAATTTGTGAGTTAGCATGATTATCACTAGAAATCCTTTGGAAACATGAGTAAACTAAACATAAGTATTTGGTATTGCATCACTCAGGATCCAAGTCCCTGAAATGGAATTTGTTAAACCTTTGAAATTGTTTAACGGAGTAGGCCTTTTTCCTACACCTCTGAAGGAAAGGAAGGCCACAAACATAAATGCTCATAAGAAAATGTGTTGTCCATTTGGGACAAATTTTAATCACAATTTATGAACTTATTTCCATAGACACTTCTTGGACCAGAAAACTCAAATATCCCAGGGGAGTAAGTGCTGCTAAAAATTGAAGAAAGGAAGAACCCAACCAACAACTGTAAGAAAAGAAAAAAAGACCCTAGGGGTGGTCCTTTTCCTATACTGGTCTATAGAAATTAAATACCTAACTTCTCTATCATGATAAAACCCCTCTATGAAGTCTCAAAGAGGGGTGAACAAAAGCCCTTGCTATGGGAAAAGGCCCCCAAACAGGCCTTTGAATAAAGTAAACAGGCTCCTTGCCTTTTGAAATTCTTTATGGGCGGCCACCCCCTCTCGCTAGGGGCGTACAGGGAAACTTAAAAAGGAATTAGGAAGTCTTGCCCTAAAACAGCAAATGCAAGCCTCAGGTTCAGACCTAAATGCCATCCATTGTCAAGTCAGAAAACAATTGCCAATTAGTTTAACTACCGATGCCCATTCTTTTAAGCCAGGTAATATGGTATGGATTAAAAAAAAAAGAAAGAAGGAAATGTATAACCTCTAAAGCCCCTCTGGAGGGGGGCATTTACTGTTCTTTTATATAGCAAAACTAAGCTGACCTTCCAGACTGGGAGTGCACCACAGATTCAGCAACATCCCTTAAGCCGACCGTCCGGAAACTCAAAATTTCTCAAGCCCTGCTCTAGAAGCCTGAGAATTCTCCAGCCCTGCTTCAGTCACACACCAGAGGCTGACTGATCAATGCGCGGCAGAAGATTAAGGATTCAGTTTAAGAACTCAGTGGACATTACTGATAAGCCATTGTTTTGCTTTGTCAACCTTTATATTTGCTAAACTGTTTGTCATTTCAATTGCTGTGAAACTAACTTTATTTGCTGTAGGATTAACAGAGTTGTTCCCATTGAGCATGTTAGAAAAGGGTTTCACTAGCATTCCCATTCTTTCTTATAATAGTAAATGTTCTTGTGCTTTTATGTATTTCTGCCTAATTTGGGTGTTTATCGCTTCCCTCACACACCCAGCATATACATGTATAGAAACTATCTGGTCAGACATAAGAGTTTTCCATCGTTATTCATCCCAGCTAGGAGTTTGTTCTGGTGGCAAACAAGGCCTGTTTGGTATTGGGCATCTGCTTATGCAACTAAATCTTCTCAACGTACTAAAGGGCTATTTTGGACATACAAAAAGGTTGCATATGCCCAGCTCCCAGCATTATGAAAAGGCACATGTACCATAGGAACAATCCAGCCAGGATTTTTCCTTCTGCCTAACCCAAGGGGGGATGAACTAGGCATCCCCCTTTATGAAAGCCTCAAAACCCGAGGTGCTCGATCCCTCGATCAAGTTCCTAATATAGGAGGGACCCAAGTTTGGAAAAATGACGAATGGCCACCCCAGAGAATTATAAATACTTATGGCCCAGTCACATGGGCTCAAGATGGGAGTTGGAAATGCCGCACCCTCTCTATATATGCTAAATCACATTATTAGGTTACAAACTGTCTTAGAAATTATAACTAATCAAACAGCCATGGCTTTTGAGCTTGTTGCTCAGCAGCAAGCCCAAATGTGCGCAGCTATTTATCAAAACCGCCTAGCTTTGGACTACCTGCTGGTGGAAGAAGGAGGAGTATGTGGTAAATTTAATAGCTCTAACTGTTGTTTGCAAATAAATAATAAGGGTTCTCAGATCCACTACACCCCTTTGTCTGAAGAGTCAATGATTTGACTTTCGGCACAACTGAAAGGGGGAATGTGAAAGGGAAAGAAGCAGCCTCTGCCCCTGGGATTGTAAGGGGGGGAGATGAAAGAGATGGCTTCAGCCTTGAAACAGGCGTTACTCCCTTCCTGGAGGTTTTTCTTTGAAGGTTTCTCCTCTGTGAACATTGCAAGATAAATTGTATCCTTACCCACTACACCTGCCTAATTAGCACATCTGCTTCTGTAAACTCGTTAGCTTGCTGATGTCAGCAGAATATTGCGTTAAGAGCTCTGGAAAATGTCCAACTTTAACTTTAGCTAACCAAAATGTAAGCTAGGACTACTTAAGGAAGCTCTGAGCGGTGGCTCGAGGCCAAATTGGTTGGAATTCTCTTCCTGCAAGTGGTCGCCAGCTGACAGAGCCTTGACTAATAAATTTCTCCTTTGTTAAAAATTAAGTTGGTGGACTGTTATTTAATCGCTCGGACCCTACTTCACTTGGAAGGCTGAGGCGGAAGGATTGCAGAGCCCAGCAGGTTGAGGCTGCGGTGGCTGGGAGCAGCCACTGCACTCCAGTCTGGGCGACAGAGTGAGACTCTGACTCAAAAAAATACATATATATTATTTAACAGAAAATAAGAGAAAAGAACTTTAAATTTTATATCATTTCAGCCTAAGAGTTTTTTTTTTTTTTTGGAGTGTATGTTTTATGTTTTTCACATGCATGGATTTTTTTTGACACTGCATTTATGTTCATGAACATGATCTCTGTGTCACCAATTTCCTGAGTATGTGGAGACATCAGAAAGAAATTATAAACCAAAAAAGAAAAAAAACTTATTTAATCTTGGTTTAGAATAAAAGAGAGTGTCACCAAGAATGTGAAGTTTTGCAGGAAATGATTTCATTATCTGAAGTAGTCTGAGTTTCCAAATTAGTTTATCAGGCTGGTTATTATCCTCCTCAATTAAAAAAATGAGAGGGAGTTGGGGAGCATTTATTTTCCGGTAATCTCAGAACACAAGAAACAGTCGATTGGAGAGGGGTCTTACATTTACGTTTCTGCATTGTCTCTTGCTTTTGCTGTGAAGAATCTAGCAGTTATTAGTTTATGAGTCAACAGCGAGTTCTTCTTGAGCTATTTAGTACAAAGTTTTTGGTATTTGTTTGTTTGCCTGCTGAATTCAATATTCATTTCAAAACAATAAAATATGGTATTATTGAATGAATCTGTGGACTACAGCTGTAGGGAATGGAAAGTTGCTTACCTAGGTTGATGAATTGTGTCAATAAGCTCCGTACCCACCTAAATTGTGCAGGCTCATCAGACGTGTGTATTGAGTTTTTCTCCTTGCTAGCTGTGCAATTAAAATAAAAACATGACTAGCAATTAGCCCGGCATGGTGGCGCACACCTGTAGTTCCAGCTATTTGGAAGGTTGAGGCTGTGGTGACTGTGAGCGTGCCACTGCACTCCAGCCTGGGCACAGAGTGAGACTCAGACCCCAAAACGAAGTCAAAAACAAACAAGCAAACAAAAAAACAAAAAACACTACTAGCAAATTCTAACCCCAAGACAATGAGTTTTCTTGTTGTCAATTATATGGTCAATATTTGTAAGTATTCCAAACAATTGAAAAGAATATCTATTTTCTACTTGATACATTCAAATGTGTACGTTATACATTCCCAGTTCCCAAACTGTGTTTCTGGTTCAATAGGTCTGGGGTAGGGTTCAACAATTTGCATTTCAAACACATTCCAGCAGCTAATGCTGCTGGTCTGGGGACTACACTTTGAAACGATGCACATCATCTTCAAGTTGCCTTTCATCTTCTGCAATTTCTTCCCAGTTTCTTATTAAATGAGAGTTCTTGTTTTCAAGATGCTAAAATATTTACTAGTTCTTTCTTTTTTTTTTTTTTGAGTTGGAGTCTCACTCTGTCACCCAGACTGGAGTGCAGTGGCCGCTCCCGGCCACCGCAGCCTCGACCTGCTGGGCTCCGGCGATCCTTCCGCCTCAGCCTTCCGAGTAGCCGGAACTACAGGCGCGCGCTACCACGCCCGGCTGATTTTTTTGTTTATTGTAGAGATGAGGTCTCTGCCCAGGCGGGTCGCGAACCTGCGGGCTCAGGCAATCCACTCACTTCAGCCTCCCAAAGGCACGGGTTTACAGGCTGAGCCACCGAGCCCGGCTTTCACTAGTTATTTCATACTGTTTCTATAAATTCTACAGATTTGGAGTGGAAAAGAAAAATGGCAGCACCAACTTGAAACTACATTGCTCCCAAAATAAACGACAAAAAGACAAAGCACTAGTTGGTGCTTTTCTTTGAGTCTCTCTTTTCTTTGGGGGTGGGTTGGAGTCTCACTCTGTTGCCCAGGCTGGAGTGCAGTGGCACACTCACAGCCACTGCAGCCTCGACCTGCTGGGCTCAGGAGATCCTTCTGCTTCAGCCTTCCAAGTAGCTGGAACTACAGGCATGCACAACCAGTCTGGCTAATTTTTTGATTTATTGTAGAGATGAGGTCTCCCCAAGTTGCCCGGCTGGTCTTGAACCTGTGGGCTCAGGCAATCCAGATGCCTCCGCCTCCCAAGTTGCTGGGATCACCGAACCTGGCATCCATTCTACTCTAAATGGACAGTAGCAGCAGCTTTCCAGTTTTGAGCTATTGGGGAAATGCTGCTATGAACATTCCGGTGCAAAATTTCCTTGTGCGTCTGGATCTGAGTTTTTCTAGGGCATGTATTTAGGAGCTTTTGGTTTATAAGAGTATGCACACGTTCAATTTTATTGGGAACCAACGGGCTGTTTTCTATAGTGGCTGTTTTAATTTGCATTTCCATAAAGAGTATGTGGGAGTTCCTATTGCTCTTGACCTTTGCAACACTTGATATTAGTCTACAAAGTATTTTTTCTTTCACCAGTGCGAGTGAACTGAGATCTCATGTTTTGCTTTAAACAATTATTAAAATATAATGGCTACAGAATAAACTGCACTTATGTACACAGTTGGATATATCCTGAAATATGTATACACCTGTGAAACCACCACGAGATTATGGACATAACCTAACCCACAAAAGATTTCTTGTGTCCCCTTGTAATCTATCTTCTTCCCTACATCCCTGTTCCCAGGCAACTCCTGATACACTTTCTGTCACTAGGGAGGAGCTCACATTTCTAGAATTTTATGTGAAGGGAAAATCAAGCAGTAGGTGCTCATTTGTGGCTGGCTTCTTTCAGCATAATACAATTAATAGTTTGTTCCTTTTATTTCTAATATATTGCATTTACATGCTACAGTCAGTTTAAGTGTTTTTGTGTGTGTGTGTGTGTATATGTGTAAGTCGAGATCTCTCTCAGGTCCCAGGCTGGAGTGCAGTGGCACAATCACGGTTACCTGAAGCCTTGACCTTCTGGGTTCAGTTGAAACTTCCACCTTAGCCTCCTGAGTAGCCAGGACTGCAGGTGCGTACCACCACACCCAACCAATTTTTTGATCTTTTGAAGAGACAGGGTCTTGCTCTGTTGCCCAGGATGGTCTCGAACTTCTGGACTCCCAAAGTGCTGGGGTTACAGGTGTGAGCCACTGTGCATGGTCTTGCATGAGTGTTCTTAAATACATAAACCAAATACCAAGCTATAATTAAACATCAGGAGGTGTTCGTCATGATAATCCATATCAGCACAGATCATCATCCTGTTAGTAATCAGGGCTACTCCAGCAATCAAATCACAGAGCAGGAAGACTCGGAGTGAATAATAATTTGGGGTGTGATGGACAGGAAGGGATCAAGAGACAGCGGCCCTGCATTCCCCACCAGTCTTTGCCTTTCAGACCTCATTACCCATCAGCCTCTACCCTTTGACCTCATTCTTCTGCCAGTCCCATCACCACTGCCAAGCCGGGCTGGTCCACCTTCCCACTGGGATTCTCTGTGATCTTTGTTTCTGTTTGCTTCAGGGCAATGACAATCGTTCACATTTGTGGAGTTTTCTATTTGCTGCCACCCCTCTCCCTG
Organism: Cephalopachus bancanus; assembly: GCA_027257055.1. Classification (NCBI taxonomy): domain Eukaryota; kingdom Metazoa; phylum Chordata; class Mammalia; order Primates; family Tarsiidae; genus Cephalopachus; species Cephalopachus bancanus. The sequence continues at coordinate 21,294 of JAPVLO010001009.1, read as the reverse complement.
ATGGTTTATCCTTACCCTGTTTTATCCCCACAACCACCTCAGGAAGTCAGTAATGTTTTTTTATTCCCCTGCCCCACAGGGCTGTTGTAGGGACGAAATGGGAGATGCCTGGAAGTACTGAGCCTTGTGTCCGAAACACACAGATGTTACTGCTGTTATTAGACCATAGACTGCCTGGACACTAAACCTCTTCTATAGTCATCATATACCCTGTATTTGGATTTGGCCTCTGATGGCTTTGGTACAGTTTTAAAAAAAAACAAAAAAACAAAAACCTTTTCCAGGATAAGACGGAAGGGGGGGGCTAGAAGTGAAGTGGAGAATCCCTTGCAGTCAAGCTTCCAACTTTAGAGAATGCATATTGGAGGCTGGGCACGCTAGCTCATGCCTATGTAATCCCAGTGCTTTGGGAGGCCAAGGCAAGAGAATTGCTTGAGCCCAGGAGTTCAAGACCAGCCGGGGCAACATAGTGAGATCCCCATCTCTACAAAAAAATTTAAAAATTAGCTGATGTGGTGGTGCATGCTTGTAGTCCCAGCTACTCGGGAACTGAGATAGGAAGGTCACTTGAGGCCAGGCGGTGGAGGCTGCAGTGGGGCCCAAAGGGTTTTTCAATGTACCCCAGCCTGGGGGACTCTGTCTCCAAAAAAATTTTTTTTTTTTCCCCTTCTTTCTCCTAATATCCCACTAAAATGATAACAGAACTTATAAAAAGGTATTTGAAGACATTTTCAGATAAAAGAAAGCTGAGATAATTTATCACCCACACACCTGTACTATAAGAAATGCAAAGGTAGTTCCCTCTGGGTGGAACTAGATGATACCAAATGAAAACATAAATGTACAGAAAGAAATGAAGAGTTCTGAAAAGGCAAAATATATGGATAATATTTTAAAAACTATTTTAAAAAAGTTCTAAAGGGGAACTACATTTTAAAGTAAAACTATAATCCTACAGATACAAAATATATGGCAAAGAGAGCACAAAAGACTTGGGACACATGTACTTATATTATTATAAAGTTCTTGCATATGACATGGGTAGTACCATATTAATTTCAAGTAGATGTTGAAAATTAAAGAATCATACTATAATCTCTAGAACAACAATTAAAAGTAATTATACTAAAGGCATAACTAAAAACAAAATGTGAATAAAATGTAATACTAAACAAGATTTGATTAACAGAAAGAAGACAGAAAAAAGCAAAAGTAAAAAACAGTGATAGGTCTGGCATGGTGGCTCAGTCTGTAATCCCAGCACTTTGGGAGACCAGCCTGGGCAACTTGGTGAGACCTCATCTCTAAAATAAATCAAAAAATTAGCCGGGCGTGGTAGCGCACATCTGTGGTTCCTGGTACTTGGAAGGCTGTGGCGGACGGATTGCTGGAGCCCAGCGGGTCAAGGCTGCAGTGGTCGAAGCATGCCGCTGCACTTCAGCCTGGACAACAAGAATGAGACTCCAACTCAAAAAAAAAAAAAAAAAATGACAAAAACAGCCACCAGCAAACAGGCCATGAAGAAGTGAGAGGGTGTAAAATGATCCTCCTGCTATAAATAAGTAATAAGCTGAACAAAATATAGAGCCCACTATTTTTAGGACAATAGGACTATGGTGACTGGATTAAGGAAGGCAAATTAGATAGGTTCTCCCCTCCCCAGAATCTCTGTCTGCGAGCTGTGCCCAGAATGTGGCATAGAGCAGGAGAAATTAAACAGTCACACAATCTCACTGAGTCGGAGAGACAGGTGGCAGAATTTGGGGTAGCTAAAGCAGCTGAGATCTGGGGGCAGCATACCCAAGAGCAGGGAGCTACAGGGAAAGTTCCAGAAATCCTAATGGTGATGTCCTTGAGGCTTTGACTAAATACAAATCTGCTCGTGCACAGGTTGAAACCCCATGAAGCTAAACTAGGACAACTTCCAGGGAAAGGATAATGACTGCTCCTTAAGAATGCCATTTGGGAGCCGGCTCGGTGGCTCAGCCTGTAATCCCGTGCCTTGGGAGGGTGAGGGGAGTGGATTGCCTGACCCGCGGGTTCGAGACCCACCTGGCAACTTGGCAAGACCTCATCTCTACGATAAATCAAAAAATTAGCCCGGTGTGGTAGCACGCCTGTAATTCCGGCTACTCAGAAGGCTGAGGTGGAAGGATCGCCGGAGCCCAGCAGGTCGAGGCTGCGGTGGCCGGGAGCGGCCCCTGCACTCCAGTCTGGTGACAGAGTGAGACTCCAACTCAAAAAAAAAAACAAAAAACCGAAAACCATATTTGGCAGTTCACAATAAATGTTCAGGTGTTATTCACAATCCTGGTCTTTGGTTCTCCCAGGGCTCTGTCTACACCGGTCTTTGGGTCTACAGGTTCCACAGGGTATTGCCCATACTGCCCTGCACTTGGCCTCACATCGGCGAGCTGTGGCTGGCCGCCATGTGGACGCCACCCCATTTTTCAGAGTGACTGAAATCCCAGAGCTTTTCGGGAAATTTAAGACCGAAAACCTCGTAGCTTCATTTTCTTGCCGTTCTCGGTTTCCATCCAAAATTTAAGGTCCTTTGGAGCCAGTTATAAATTTGTTACTTCTCAGCTCCAAACCCACTTTTCTTTCTTTCTTTCTTTCTTTTTTTTGAGTTGGAGTCTCACTCTCGTTGCCCAGGCTGAAGTGCAGTGGCATGCTCACAGACCCACAGCCTCAACCTGCTGAGCTCAGGCGATCCTTCTGCCTCAGCCTTCCAAGTAGCTGGAACTACAGGTGCATACCACCTAGCCTGGCTAATTTTTTTTGTGGGGTGATTTATTGTAGAGACTAGGTCTCACCGAGTTGCCCAGGCTGGTCTTGAACTCCAGGGCTCAGGCAATCCTCTCACCTCGGACTCCCAAAGCGCTGGAATTACAGGATGAGTCACCACCCCAGTCCCAAACCCATTTTTCATTGTCTGCTCTAGAACAAAGCTGGGTCCCCTTCGTGTTAACTTTTTCTGTTCAAATTTTGTGAGCTTTTTTTTTTTTTTTTAAGACAGTGTTTCACTCTATCACCTAGGACAATCATGGCTCACCACAGCCATGAACTCCTTGGTTCAAGTGATCTTCTTGCCTCAGCCTCCCAAGCAGTTGGGACTATAGGCACACACCATCATGCCTAACGAATTTCCCTATTTTTTTTTTCTTTTTATGGAGACAAGGTCTTGCTTTGCTGCCTAGGCTGGTCTTGAACTCCTGGCCTCAAGCAATCCTCCTGCCTTGGCCCCCCGGGAAAGTGCTTGGATTATAGACATGCGCCACCATCCCCGGGCCTTGGTGGACTTTTATCTCCTGATGGGCTCGTGACTGATCCGCCCTCCAATCAGATACCCCCATTCTAAACCCCACACTGCCCTAGCTTTCTCCCCTGACCCAACTCTTGCTGCTTGTTTTTCACCTGGACTATCTACTCCTCCCACTGACAACCCCCTTCTCTTGGAAAACAGATACCCTCCCCCATTCTTTGAAAAAAATCTGCTGCCCTGAGTCTCACACTATCTAGAAATGTGGCCTCTTCTTTTTGCTGGCATCCACATACCTACTGGCTACTCTTCTTGTTTGTCAAACACTGGTGTCTGCCTGGAGCTTTCTCTCCAGGGCAAGTTCCACAACCACCACTTGCAATGGAGTTTCCCCCGAGGTCTCCCACTCAGCGCTCCTGCCTCACTATGATCAGACCTTTTACTCAAGTACAGTTTCTTGTGATTGCCCGGAACACATGGCCACGAACTAGTGCTCAAAATCACCAGAATGTGTACTTTTACAGTTCTAGAGGCTAGAAATCCAAAATCAGTCTCAGGGACAAAGTCAGTGTGTTGTCAGGAGTGGCCCCTGCTGCAGCCTCCAGGGGACACTCTGCCCCTAACCCTTTCCAGAGCCTGGAGGCTTCCCGCTTTTTTCATAGCCCTCCAGTCTCCTGCTTCCATCATTCTGTCTCCTGCAACCTCCTCTGGCCTTTGTGCAAATCTGGATTCTTGAGAGAAGCAGAACCAATAGGAGACGTGCATACATGCGTGTATGAGATTTTTTTTTTTTGAGTCGGAGTCTCACTCTGTCACCCAGGCTGGAAGGTAGTGATATACTCAGGACACCGCAGCCTCAACTTGCTGGGCTCAGGCGATCCTTCCACCTCAGCCTTCCAAGTAGCTGGAACTACAGGCACTTGCCACCAACGTCCAGCTAATTTTTTGATTTATTGTAGAGATGAAGTCTTGCCAGTTGCTCAGGCTGGTCGAAAACCCCTGGGCTCAGGCAATCCTCTCGCCTCGGCCTCCCAAAGTGCCGGGATTACAGGCTTGAGCCACCATGCACAGCAATGTGTGAGATTTAATATGAAGGATCGACTCACATGGTCATGGAGCCTGAGAAGCCTTCCATCGGGTCTGTAAGCTGGAACCCAGGAGCCTGATGGTGGAGTTCCAGCCCAAATCTGAGTCTGAAGGAGGAGAAGACCAATGCCTCAGCATGAAGATAGACACAGTGAATTCTCTCCTGAGGCTTTTGTTCTGTTCAGGCCTCCTGTGAGTTAGAAGAGGCCCAGCCTGGGTGGGAGGGGATCCACCTTACTCATCCTACAGATTCTTATGTTAATCTCATCTAAAAGCATTCTCACAGATGCAGCCTGAATAGTTCAACCACATATATGGGCACTCTGTGACCCAGTCAAGTTGACACATAAAATTAAATAGCACAGGCTGGGCATGGTGGCTCATGCGGGAAATCCCAGCACTTTGTGAGGCCGAGACTGAAGGATCACTTGAGCCCGGGAATTTGAGACCAGCCTGGGTAACATACCCACATCTTGTGGTTTCTACAAAAAAAAAAAAAAAATTAACTGGGTGCACACCTGTGGCTCCAGCTACTTGGGAGGCTGAGGCAGAAGGATCACGTGAGCCCAGGAGGTCAAGACTGCTGTGAGTTGTGACTGTGCCACTGCACTCCAGCCTGAGTGACAGAGTGAAAACCTGACTTAAAAAAATAAAAGCAGGCTGAGCTTCGTGGCTCAGCCTGGAATCCCAGCACTTTGGGAGGCTGAGGCGAGGGGGTTGCCTGAGCCCGCGGGTTTGAGAGCAGCCCAGGCAAGCTGGCAAGACTTCATCTTTACAACAAATCAAAAATTAGCCAGGCACGGTAGCACGGGCCTGTAGTTCCAGCTACTTGGAGGGCTGAGGCAGAAGGACCGCCGGAGCCCAGCAGGTCGACACTGGGGTGGCTGTGAGTGTGCCACCACACTCCAGCCTGGGTGATGGAGTGAGACTCCAACTCAAAGTAAATAAATAAATGAAAATAGACCATTGCTTTGTTAAACTTTGGTGTTCCACGTGGCTCTTTGAGCTAGGGCTGCCATGTTTCCTAGCCTTGGCCCCCTCCCTTCCCTTTGGGGGAGGCGAATCTTCTCTCTCTCTCTAATTTACTTTGTAAATAAACTATATTTTCTAATCTAAAAATAAAAACAAAAATAACAATAATTAAACAGCACAACCTCTTGCAGGCACTCTTAGGATTGCATGTAGGGCCCACCTGAGTGATCCAGGTTGACCCTACCATCAGGGCTCTTAGCTGAGTCACAGACACAAGTTCCCCTTGTCATGCAACACCGATCGCATCACGACACCCCTGCAGGTCGGGAAGGAGGACGAGGTGACTCAGGGGACCCTTCTCCAGGCTCCAGCAATGTCTGGTGAAAAGGCTCTGCCTCTTCTACAGCAGCCGCGCAGCTTGAGCCTGGTTGTTCCCCAGGATTCCTTAGCCCCGATCCCATCGTTCCTGTCATTGGCCCTCGTGGAGGCGTTCACCCCTCAACAACATTTTTTTAAAGATTATCTCTTGATTTTGCTTCTTTCTCTGCAGCCCATTGTGTCTACATGTCTTTTGTCCATGTATTAAAGTCTTGTCTCGCCCTCATGTTTTGCAAAGAGCTCCAAATCTGTATGTGAATGGATCAAGGTGGAAACTCATGTGCACAGAGACCAACTTGCAGAGTGGGGTGTGACTCGAACATATAGGACTCTGATCATGGGTGATGGGGGCTACGGCTGCTGCTTCCAACTCTGTGTCCAGCTGATGCTGTTGGGGTAGGGAGTTGGAGACGAGGAGAGGACATGGGAGCTTTCTGGAGATGGCTGTTCTTGTGCTGTGAGCCCCATGTCCCGGGAGGGGAAATGGGGGAGCCCTTCATCTCAATCAAGGGGAGGGGCTTCAATGGGACCTGCTTGAGCGCCTGGTATGCATCCTCTGCATCTGGAAAACACAGTAGACTGGTGTGCTGCGGCCCACGTCGCTGCCTTGAGGGTCCTGAGAGAGAGTGGCGAGAGATTAAGAAAGACACAGACACAGAGACACAAAGAAAAGCTGGGGCCAGGTGGGACACTTTCCTCTGGTGGAGGAGAAGTGGCCCGAACTAGCTCAGCATGTTTATTTTATCATCAAGCACAAAGGAAGTTGGGAGGGATTCAAAGTCTATGAGGGAGCTGTCACGGAATTTTGTTGCTACCTCAATGGCAAGCTGTTCTGTGATTATCTTGTTGTTGCTAAGGCTTTATCTGCACTATTTGCACCCGGATGTGTGGGCTCTGAGATGCTGTTCTGTGTGGCAGGCTGCATCCCTTACTCTTTGGCTGGGGTGCGAAGCTTGGGGTCTTGCCTTTGCTTGAGGCCTGCTGTCTGGACAGCGCTCATCCGCTCCCCATGCCAGTGACTGACTCCCTCCTGGAAAATCCGGAGGCCAGAGGCGGCTGCTTTGATGCAGGATGGGTGAGCGAGAGCCATGCTGGAGCGCCTGCGTTTCCCCACTTTTTCAGAGCAGAGGATGTGTGGATGCCTGCCATGGACCAGCTGTGAGCCACGTGAGGGAGAAAGCCAGTGGGATTGCCTTAGCTTCTCTCCAGTAGGATCATCTGGAGGCGGGAAGGACCTCGCTAGACAGAAGCTGAAGACGCCACCGGACACCCACAAGCGGAGGAAGAAGCGAGCAACGAGCTGGAGCAGACAGCTCTGGCCCTCCGGGGGCCTGCGGGTGAGAGAACCCTAAGGACTTGGAGCCACACCAGGGGGCTCAGATCCCAGAGTCACAGCCTGGAGGAGAGCTGTGCAGGAGAGCGCCCACAGCACCTTTGGCGTGGGTGAGCTGCTGGGGCTGATGGGCTAGCACAGCATGAGGAGCGTGTGCCCTGTTTACCTCTGAGGGCGGCTGTGAGGAAACGAGGCGTGTGTTGTGCTGGGCACGAAGCTCAGGGGGCTCCCATGGGAGTTCAGGCCAGGGAGGGCTTCAGGAGGACAGGGCAACTAAGCGAAGGCCTGGGCAGGAGGTGCAGGCCAGAAGGGAGTGAAGTGGGTGGGGAGTAGGGTGGGAGGAGGGGACTGTCAGGAGATACAGGCAAGGGGGATGGAACGACGTCAGGCATGTCTCCATCCTTGTCCAAAGGGCTCTGCCTTCCTGTTCTCAGGCAGGCACGTGATCATGGTGGCGTGAATGTTCTGTACGTGGAGCTTCACTCTTTTTTTTTTTTGAGTTGGAGTCTCACTCTGTCGCCCAGACTGGAGTGCAGTGACCGCTCCCAGCCACGACAGCCTCGACCTGCTGGGCTCTGGCGATCCTTCCGCCTCAGCCTTCCAAGTAGCCGGAATTACAGGCATGCGCTACCACTCCCGGCTGATTTTTTGATTTACTGTAGAGATGAGGTCTCGCTGCCCAGGCGGGTCTCGAACCCGCGGGCTCAGGCAATCCACTCACTTCAGCCTCCCAAAGTCGCGGGATTACAGGCTGAGCCACTGAGCCGGCTTTTTTTTTTTTTTTTTGAGTAGGAGTCTCACTCGGTCACCCAGACTGGAGTGCAGTGACCGCTCCCAGCCACCGCAGCCTCGACCTGCTGGGCTCCAGCCATCCTTCCGCCTCAGCCTTCCAAGTAGCCAGAACTACAGGTGCGCGCTGCCATGCCCGGCTGATTTTTTGATATATTGTAGAGATGAGGTCTTGCTGCCAGGTGGGTCTCGAACCCGCGGGCCCAGGCAATCCACTCACCTCAGCCTCCCAAAGGCATGGGATTACAGGCTGAGCCACCGAACCCAGCGGAGTTTCACTCTTAAAGCATATCTTTTCTTTCCTCTTTTTGAGTCTAGGTCTCACTCTGTCACCCAGGCTGGAGTGCAGTGGCATGATCACAGTTCACTGTAGCCTCGAACTCCTGGGCTTGAGTGATCCTTCTGCCTCAGTCCCCTGAGTAGCCGGGATAACAGGCATGCACCGCCATACCTGGCTAAGTCTTAAATTTTTCTGTAGTTATGAGGTCCTGCTGTGTTGCCTCGGCTAGTCTCGAACTCCTGGTCTCAAGCAACCCTCCTGCCTCAGCTCCCCAAATTGCTGGGATGACAGTCATGAGCCACAGTGACCAGCCCACTCTTAAAACGTTTCTAATGAGGGCCAACACATGGATCGTGGGTCCCTCATGGTTGTGAATTAGCAATCATGATTCAGGTTGGCTTACATCTGCTTTTTTTTTTTGAGTTGGAGTCTCACTGTGTCGCCCAGACTGGAGTGCAGCGGCCCCTCCCGGCCACCGCAGCCTCGACCCGCTGGGCTCCGGCGATCCTTCCGCCTCAGCCTTCCGAGTAGCCGGAACTACAGGCGCACGCTACCACGCCCCGGGTCATTTTTTGACTTATTGTAGAGATGAGGTCTTGCCAAGTTGCCCAGGCGGGTCTCGAACCCGCGGGCGCAGGCAATTCACTCACCTCAGCCTCCCAAAGTGTGGGATTACAGGCTGAGCCCTGAGCCCGGCTATTACATCTGCTTTGAAACCCTCCTGACCTGACTACCCAAATGCCACAGCCAGCCTCCTTCTCCCTTGGTGCTTCTCGCTGCAGGGGCTGACAAGCCCGACATTCGCTTTTCCAGCTCCTCTTGCAGCGTAGGGTGGCCATGGAAACTAGATCTGGGCTGTGAGCCTTACACAGATGTCTGCAGGTGAGGCTTCCGGGGAAGCCAATGTTCTCCCGGGTTTAAACAAAAAGAAAAAGAACTCACTTCTTTTTACTGGTCCAGTTATCTTGCCTTTTCTCATTTCCCTGTCTTGAACACAGATGTGGTGGCTGGTGATAGACCAACCATCTTGTGACCAAGAAGGAAGAATTGTAGGCTGGTTCGGTGGCTCAGCCTGTAATCCAGCACTTTGGGAAGCTGAGGTGAGGGGATTGCTGAGCCCACGGGTCTGAGAGCAGCTCAGGCACCTTGGCAAGACCTCATCTCTACTATAAATTAAATTAAAAAATTAGCTGGTCATGGTAGCGCGTGCCTGTAGTTCTGGCAAACTTGGAAGGCTGAGGCGGAAGGATTGCCTGAACCAGCAGATGGACGCTAGGGTGGTCATGAGCATGCCACTGCACTCCAGCTGTGGTGACGGAGTGAGATTTTGACTCCAAAAAAAAAAGAATTGCAGTAGAATAGGCCCAAAGTCATTGAAACTCTGATGTGCCCCTACAACTTCCAGACTTTAGAGTCTACAAACAAAGCAACCAATAAAAAACCACCCCCAACAGACACCATTGGTTTTGTTTAAGCCACTGTAGTGATTTGCAGCCGAAATCAGTCCCAGATACGACACCAGAGACCGGGCAGAACCCAGTAGCCTACCTTCGAGGGTCCACCTCACACGTTGCACAGTTTTATGTTCCATTATCCCTGGGTATTTATCGTTTTTGGCTGGCCTGTCTGACTTTCCGAGACTGTGAGCTTCTTGGAGCCTGGGACTGCCTAATCTATTTTGTTATGGTCGAAGTATGCTTGACTGCTCCTCTGGGAGGAATACATCAAAGGGGCAGAGGGAACTGGTGGAAAGAAGTTTTTTTTGAGCTTGAATCCAGGGAGCAGAGCCGGACTCGAGGTCTTTCTAAAATGGTTTTGCTCACCCTCCAGTCTCTTACAGTTCACTGTTATAAGTCCAGAGTTGTTAGTACCCATACATTAGCCACGTGACCAGAGAGCACTGTACAAGTACAAGATTGAGTTTCAGTGACATTTATCGACAGTGACATTTTTTGGTCCAGACTTCCTGGTGCCAGGTATCAGAGTTATCTCTTAGCTTTTATCAGTAGGACCCAGCAGAAGCGGTAATCAAACTTGCCATAGAGTAAAAGGGAGTTTACAAGACCTAAGACATTGTGCATTACACAAAAGTTATACAGATCACAAAACTTGTAATTACATTGATACAAAGTTATACAAATCACAAGGCTTACGATTACATTGATACTATCTTATTCAAATCATCACACACAGAAAAAGGGAGTAAATGGAGATTTGCATCTTTCGATTGATTGGGCCTAGACTATAGGAAGTCAGGATCCCTGAAACTACTTACTGGGAGTGCATAGGAGACAAGCGGAAATGTACCTGTTATTCGCTCTCAGGAATATTGTTCAGGAATGTACAGGAGCGTTTGCCCTTGCCATGTCCTTCTGTAGGGACTGTGACAATATGGTCAGACATTAGGGGGTCTCTGTATCAGTTTTGGTGACTATAAAATCTACCACCGTGCCTGGCACACACTGGCTGCTTAGGAGTACTTGGTCGTGCTTAGTAATGCTTAGAGAACGGGGGCACAGCTGGTTGGCCATGGTCACGTGGAGGGCAATGTGGGGTGGAGGCACTGGTGGTAGTGAGACCAGCAAAGAGGCTGGAGCAGTGAGAACCCAGGCAGGAGGCGGTGAGCACTCAGCCAGACAAGGCAGAGGCCATTTCAGGTGAGAGAGAGGGATGGGTTTGGGCTTAACCAGGAGGCAGAGGAGGGACAGGGACCAAGGAAGGGGTGTGGGAAACAGAGTGAAAGAAGAGAAGGGTGAGGACTGGGGTGACTGGAAGACCCTTCACGTGTGGTGGGTTTGGGCACCCAAGAGTTCCATGATCTTGGGCAAGCTCTTCATACCGTTGGTCACCTCCTCTGAAAACCAGGGATAACAGTAAGGTGCACTGTTCTTTGTGGAAAAGTCAACGACTTAGTATGTGCAAACGGCTCATGCTAAATTGCCTGGTGCAGAGCACGTGTTCAGCATATGTTTCTAGTCATTGTCATCATCATCACCGGGTGCTGGGGCAGGAGAGCAAGAAAGTGGGAGACTGTGTTGAGAGGAGGGTGGGAATGAGCAGGAAGGGAGTTCAGGAGTGAAGGGGAAGGGGCAGGTTGCTGGCGGGGACTGTGGGTGGCCAAACTTCTCTCTCTCTCTCTCTCCTCTCTCTCTCTCTCTCTGTCTCTCTCTCTCTTTCTTTCTGTCTCTCTGTCTCCGTCTCTCCCTCTTTCCCTTTCTTCCTTTCTCGGTCTCTGTCTCTGTCTTCCTCTCTCTCTCTGTTTCTTTCTGTCTTTCTGTCTGCCTGTCTCTCTCTCTCTCTCTCTCTGTCTGTCTTTCCCTTCCCCTTCCCTTGGACAGAAAGATTCCACTTAAGTGGGACTGAACATCAGTAATGAGCTCAAGGGGATGGATTGGGGACAGCTGGCTTTATTCAAGGCTTGTACTATGCTGTTTTGATTGTTGCTTAAAACACGTTCCAGGAGGCTGGGGGCAAGAAAAGAAGAGTTGAGAATGCTCATTTTTAATGTGAGGAATTGTGAGCTGCTGGGCACAGGAGGGGTCTCAGTGGGCTGCATCTGATGGATTTCTGCAACAATTAATGGGGCCCACAGCAAGGATAGCATAAGAGGTGCCACGTGAGGGCTGTTAGCCTCAAGGCAGCAGCGTGGAATGGGAGGGTGGAAACCTCACGGCCACCAGCAACCAGGGATACATGTCAGGTTACACCGGACAAGGATAAAAACTCCCATAGGACAAAAGCTCCCACTTACGACCGGCCTAACAGGGTCAAGTAGTTTACACCTGTTACTTCAATTCTCTGGATTTCTCTGCAAAGAGTGGGCTTCTAGGTTAGGGGGCAGTGGCACAATCACGGCCACTGCAGCCTCGACCTCAATCCTTCTACCTCAGCCTCCCAAGTAGCTGGGACTACAGCGATGTGTACCATCATGCAATGCTAATTTTTGTGACTTTTTTTTTTTTTGTAGAGATGAGGTCTTGCTAAGTTACTCAGACTCTGGGTTTCCAACAATCCCCCTGCCTTGGCCTCCGTTGTGCTAGGATTACAGATGTGAGCCACATGCCTGGCCTAAGAGTGGGCTATTATTATGCCCATTAAATGGATGAGAAAACAAGATTGTAGAGATTAAGCAATTTTTCCAAGATCCACCAACCAGGAAGAGGTAGAACCAGGATTCAAACTAGATCTGTTCCTGTTAGGGCACACTCCCAGCCAGGCCTCCAGAATATTGGTCAGACCTGCTGGGGGTGTGAGTGTCTGTCTGGTGTGCGATCTGGTGTTGCATGAAAGATGCAAAGAATTGCACAAAAGTTAGATGAGGAAATATCATTTATTTAGAAAGTAAATTAGAGAGAGAGAGAGAAAGAGGAGATTCACCTCCCAAAGTAGGGAGGGGGTCAAAGCTTAAGAAAACACGGCCTGGCCAAAGCTCAAAGAGCACATGGCCGTAGCACAGCTTGGCAAGGCAATGGCAAAATAGCTGCTCGTGGTTGAGTCCTTGTAATCATCTCCCTTGAGTGAGGGAAGGTCATCAAGGTGATGGGTGGTGGTCTAATCCATGTCATCACAAAGGGCATGTAAGAGCAGGTACTGACATCAGGTGAAGGACAGCAGGCAGATGGGTGGACAAGTCACATGACTGCTGCCATGGTGGTGGGCTAGATGGGAGGAGACAAGGGGAGGGGGGTTTCCTGCAAGAGACTTGTCAGACATTTGCAGTCCACAAACTGCTTGACCAAAAGCTGGTCTATTGTCAGGCCTATGCCAGCAAGGGGTGATCTTTGATCTTCTGCCTTGACAAGGAACTTGAAGTTTCCTAGAGATTATTATGCTAAACCATGACTTGAAAGGTTGGGCTGTCCTGGTCTTGCATCAGATGGAGATTTGCTGAGGGGGTGGGGTAGGCTGCCAGCTTGGCTTGCAGTAGAATGTCTGAAGGCTTCCATAACCTGCCTATTGGAAATTAATCTAAGTCTAACCTGTGCTTGATTCAAAGCACACATCAGGGGTAAAGTCTAAGCAAAAATGGTTATGCTGAGGCAAAAAAGACTACGCTAAACTAAGTTTATTCTGGGTTTCTATAGATACCTCCTTTCATCCCGAAAATGTGGTTATTTCCTTTTCACTGTGTTTGTAGCTCAGGAAGTTTTACTCAGTGAATTTTTTCCTCTATATTATAGGAGCTATTCTTCAGCTCACCCTTAGTCTGGAAAGTTTACTTGTCACAGAAGGAGCAGAATATAAATGGTTTAAGAGAGTGAAGTCATAGGCGGGGAGGAGAGTCCAGGGGAGACACAATTACAGTGCAGAGAGGGAAACCTCACATTGCCTGTGGTGGTTAATTTTATGTGTCAACTCGATGGGGCTACCCAAGTGTCAAATATTTGGTCAAACATTATTCTGGGTGTTTCTGTGAGGTTGTTTGGATGAGATGAACATTTAACCAGTAGACTTGATAAAGCAGCTGGCCTTCCTAATATGGGTGTGTTATGCTCCGAGTAACTGCTCCCCTTGATACCAATAAATTAAAGGGGCAGGGAACTTGTAGAAAGAAGCTTATTTCTGAGTTCGAATCCAGGGAGCAGAGCCAGACTTGAGATCTCTCTAAATGGTTCTGCTCACCTTCCAGGCGTTCACTTTTCTAAGTTCCGAGTTGTCAGTACCTATATATTAGCCATGTGACCAGCAGAGCATTGTATAGGATTTGAGTTTCAGTAACATTTTTTGTTCCAGATTTCCTGGTGTCAGATGTCAGGGGTATCTCCTAGCTTTTATCAATAGGGCCTGCAGAAGCATTTATTAAGCTTGCCATAGAGTAAAGGGAGTTTAAAAGGCCTAAGACAGCATGCATTATGCACAAATTATACAGATCACAAAAACTTATGATTACATTGATACAAAAGTTACACACATCACAATGATGTGGGTTTTTCAGGTCAGCCTGAGCTTTGAGAATGTCAGTTCAATGGGTCAGCCAGCCAAGCCCCAGAGAGGGTCATCTCAAGGGACTGGTAAGCCTAGCCCCCGAGTGTTGGCTCTGATGGACTGGCAAGCCAGGCCCTGAGAGTGTTGCTGGTTCAGTGGACTGGCAAGCCTAGCACCCAGAGTGTCAGCTTCAGAGTCTCGCCTTCTTCTAGCCGCTCTCCTGGTTCAGCCGGCTCCATCGGCTGGCAAGTCAGCCTCTGGGGTCCATCACTCTTCAGCTCTGATGATCTTCTGCAGTTCTTCAGGTCTCAGATCTTCAGGGTGGTGGTTCTTGTCTCATGCCCAGGAAGAATGAGAGACACGGACAGTCGGAAAGTGAGAAAGCAGGATTTATTGAGAGGACAGAATAGCTTCCACAGTGGGAGGGGACCCAAAGGGGTTGCCCTACTGGGCCGAAACCTGGTGTTTATATAGCCCCAGGTTCAAGCCGATTGGCTAGCATTAACTGTGGTTCACACTTAGCTGTTCTGATTGGTCAGTACTAAGGACGAATCAGCAGGAAGTAGGGGCCTAATGGTGAGCTGATTGGTTGCTTTTGGATCCTGGCAGTGAGTATTTAAGCTCTAGCTTGAGAGGCTCACAGGGAGCTTGTTTACCAAGGCTGAGCGTGAGAGGCCTGCCAGGAGTTCGCTACATTGTTACCAGAGGACTTGGCCTGTCTGTCCGCCTGGCCTTTCTTTAGCTATCTCCTGTCTCAACAAGGCTTACGATTACATCGATACTATATTATTCAAACTTATAACCACCCAGAAAAATAGAGTAAATGGAGATTTGCATCTCTCAGTTGACTACAGGGACGTCAAAGATCCCCTGAAGCTACTTACTGGGAGTGCATAGCAGACAAGGGGAAATGCACCTGTTATTAGCTCTCAGGAATATTGTTCAGGAATGTACAGGAGCGCTTGTGCCCTTGCCATGCTCTTCTCTAGGTGCTGTGCCAATATGGACAGACATTAGAGAGTCTCTGTGTCAGGTGGGACTCATCCAGTCAGTTGAAGGCCTGATTAAAACAAAAAGGCTGACTCCCTGCTGGGTAGGAAAAAATTCCTCTTGCTTGACTTACTTCAAACTAGGACTGGCTTTTTCCTGTCTTCAAGACCTGAACTAAAATATTCACTTCTGTAGCCTGCTGACTCACCCTGCAGACCTGGGGGCTTGTCAGCTTCCATGATCGCATGAGACTATTCCTTATACTAAATCTTTTTTTTTTTTTTTTTTTTGAGTTGGGGTCTCACTCTGTCGCCCATACTGGAGTGCAGTGGCCGCTCCCGGCCACCGCAGCCTCGACCTGCTGAGCTCCAGCAATCCTTCTGCCTCAGCCTTCCAAGTAGCTGGAACTACAGGTGCATGCTACCACACCTGGCTAATTTTTGATTTATTGTAGAGATGAGGTCTCGCCAAGTTGCCCAGGTGGGTTTCGAACCTGCAGACTCAGGCAATCCACTCACCTCAGCCTCCCAAAGCGCGGGATTACAGGCTGACCACTGAGCCTGGCTACTAAATCTTTTTATATACTCTGTATACTTTTAATATAAGACTCGGTGGCTCACACTGCAATCCCAGCACTTTGGGAGACTGAAGTAGGAGGATTGCTTAAGTCGGAGAGTCTAAGACCAGCCTGGGCAACCAGTGAGTCCCTGTCTCTCTCTAAAAAAAAAAAAAAAAGAAAAGAAAATACAAAATACAGCTGGTTGTGGGTGCCATGAGTCTGTAGTTACAGCTACTTGGGACTCAAGGAGGATCACTTGAGCCCAGGAATTAGAGGCTGCAGTGAGCCGTGGCTGTATCACTGCACTCCAGTGAGACCATCTCTCGAAACAAACAAATGAATAAATCTCTTCATATGCATATGCATATATACATATGTATGTCTGTCTATATGTATATCAATCCTATTGGCTTGATTTCTCTGGGGAGCTCGGGTGGCTACACTGCAGTCCCTCTACGTACATGCCAGCAAGAGGCAGTAAGGCAAGAAAGCATCTTTCCTTTCAAGACGCAGCGAAAGAGACTGCGCTTATGGTCCTGCGCAGACTTAGAGCACATGCCTGTGATCCCCTGGGCCTCCTGCTAGGGACCCTGACTCAAGGAAAGCCCAAGCCAAGGCGGAAGGCTTTGATGAGCAGGTGGTCCATGGCTCTTGTGCTCGAGCCCCGGGGTGGCCTCAACCGGACGCCCAGCACAGCCCTGGTGTACGCACTGTTGCCCACACTGGGGTCTGCTGGCTAGTCTGGAAGCTCCACCTTCCCCGGCACAGGGTGAAGGGGGGAAGGAGAAGGGCCTGCGCTGCACAGGACAGCATCTGCGAAAAATGCAAAACCAAGTCACAGGAAAGCATTTCCTTTCGCTGTATCTGGTGTAAGCTGTTCATCAATTCCTAGCAAGGAAAGCTTGGAAATTGACATCGGAGTCTACCCCACTACAGACTGTTTATCTTTGGTATATGATCATGATTGATAACTGATGATAGCAATAACAATGGTGGGCATGAACTGAATGATTGCTATGCCCCCGCTCTGCACTGAGTCCTTCAAGTACATCACCCTACACTAAGTGAAGTCGATTCTGTTATTATCCCATTAGGCAGATGAAAAAAACTGAGGGCCGGGCACAGTGGCTCAAGCCTGAAATTTCCCAGCATTTTGGGACGTCAAGGCGAGAGGATTGCCTGAGCCCGTGGGTTCGAGACCAGCCTGGGCAGCACGGTGAGACCTCGTGTCTACAACAAATGAAAAAATTAGCAGGGTATGGCAGCACGCGCCTGTAGTTCAGGCTACCTGGAAGGCTGGGGCAGAAGGATCACCGGAGCCCAGTAGGGCGAGGTTGTGGTGGCTGGAAGCGTGGGTGACAGAATGAGACTCTGACTCAGAAAAAAAAAGAAAACTGAGACTCAGAGAGATTCAGTGACTTGCCCCAAATCACATAGTCACTAAGTGGCTCAAGCAAGTTTTCACCAGGCAGTGTGACGCTAGAGTCCATGCTCTTAACCCCAATCCCTAAGGTCTAGTGTGGCTATTCTCATCTGGTTTTTCCGGCTGACTTCATAAAGTTAAATAACCCCTTCTGGTTCCCGAATGGGGTGCGGTCAAGATTCAGGTGTCCAGCCTGGACCGACCGGGTTCACAGCTTGCTTATTAAATGCTGTGCTACCCCACTTGTTTCTAGCCAGTGTTGCATCTTTTTAGGTGATGATTCCCACTCAGAGTAATGTTTGCTGCCTCTTAGGACATCAGCGTTGGAATCAGACCACCTCTGGGTAACTAAGTTTGGTTCCAAATCCTGTTTTGCTCTTCAGGCTGTATAGCCATAAGTGAGTGACCTAAGCTTTCAGAGCCCTGATCTTTTATCTTTTCCGCAGGGATTCTAGTTCCTTCCTCATAGATCATAGTGAGAAATGAAGGATAAATGTGGGCCAAGAGTCTACTGCAGTGCCTGGCACTTAGAAGGTGCTCAGTGAATATGCAGCTTCCAGAGCAAGAGCTGTGACTTCTTGGTCCATAGCCTTCATCCACCATCACCTGAGACTTGGCAACATCTTAGGACTTTTTCTTGTTTTTTTTTTTTTTTTTTGAGTTGGAGTCTCGATCTGTCGCCCAGACTGGAGTGCAGTGGCCGCTCCCGGCCACCGCAGCCTTGACCTGCTGGGCTCCAGCGATCCTTCCACCTCAGCCTTCCAAGTAGCTGGAACTACAGGCGTGCGCTACCATGCCCGGCTGATTTTTGATTTTACTGTAGAGATGAGGTCTCGCCAAATTGCCCAGGCAGGTCTTGAACCTGCAGGCTCAGGCAATCCACTCACCTCAGCCTCCCAAAGTGCTGGGATTACAGGCTGAGTCACTGAGCCCAGCTAGCTGTCTGCTTTTCATCTTGACATCTGCTAAGCCCAGGCCGGAGGTGTTTTTGGTAGCTGACTTCAGGAATTACTTCCCACCATCCCCAAGCAGCTCTCCTAAGCCTATCGTTGCTGTGAGCCTCTGTGTTTGTATATGTGAGTGTGTGTGTGTGTGTGTGAGAGAGAGAGAGAGAGCGAACATGCAGACATGGTTTCACAAGCACACTCACCAATAATAAGCCTGATTTAGATTCTTAAAGAGCTGCCTCCCTGACTTTCTGCCCTTCCTCACGTCCACTGACTCCTCTTGGACCCCAGGGGATGAAGTCCTTGGGGAGGAGAATTGTTCTGAGCAAAGCCTGGACTCAAAGAGCTCTTCTGGCTGTACTTGTTCTCTGGGTTCCTGGTGGTGCACAGACAGACGTTTCTAGGAGCCGAGAGAGGGTCAGGAAAGGGCATCCTGTGGTTTTGCATGCCTTGCTATGTCAAGGCTCTTCTCCTTTAGAAATGAACCATCAGGTCGTAAGCCCGGCCAAGGGGGACAAGTAACTGGAAAATAAGGAAACTGGGACAAGAGAAAACAGATTTAAGTGTTTATGGCAGCATGCTTTTTTGTTAGAGTCAAGGAAGACTTGCCTCCCAGCAGGCTTGGAAATCATGAATGGGATTCTAAAGAAGGGGATGCCCCTCCTGAAAGATGTTCTTTGCCACGGTAGCAGCGGGTGACAACAGCCATGACCTCTTAAAAGGTCTCACCCCAGGCACAACGCTCCATCCAGGAAGGAAGGACTCAGCTGGTTGTTCTGCATCTGTGGGAGGCATGCGGGCTCAACCCCCCCTTTTTCAGGCATGGGCGTGGCTCCTGGTTGAAGCCACTGGCTCGAAATCACACAGGGGTGCCAGGCAGCCCGGGTTTCCCCGTGGAGGCCCGGGGCCACTTTGCAGGCTGTTGCCTTTCTCTGATTTTGATCAACAGGCTCCAAGGCAATGCCAGCGGGAGATGACATACTGCCTGGCTTGGAGCTGTAGTCTGGATATGTGAGTTGTTTTTTGCCCACGTGGAAGCACTTGGAGGAATGTGCATGACTGTTCAAGTACAAAGAGGCAGCGTCGTCATCATCATCACTTAATTTTTCCAACTCCAGGGGATTCTTTTTTTCTTTTCTTTTTTAAATTTTAAAGTTGTGGGGTACAAGTCTAGGTTAGGTATACAAATGTTCATTACGCAGGTACCCCTCCCTGTGGATGAGGTCCCAGTGGATTCTTACGGCGTTTCTCATATTCATCACCAGGGGGCGCCAATAGACAACGCATATGAGTAAGCTTAGCCTTGACCGGAAAGTGTCTTTTTCTGCCAACGGCGCTTACAGATGTTAAGTAAACACGCAGAGGTTTGTTTGGGGGCCTGGCTGCCATTCCCATCCGGTCTGGTCGTGTGCTTTTGTTGACCTCTTTCCGTGAAGGCGTCTCCGTCTGCCACACATACTTTTGGATAGCCAGTCACTGTGGTGCCCGACACTCGGACAAGACACCCGAGGCCACACATGGCCTTCTTAAAAAATCATCCACTGAGCCGGGCTCGGTGGCTCAGCCTGTAATCCCGCGCCTTGGGAGGCTGAGGTGAGTGGACGGCCTGAGCCCGCGGGCTCGAGACCCGCCTGGGCAGCGAGACCTCATCTCTGCAATAAATCAAAAAATTAGCCGGGCGTGGTGGCGCGTGCCTATAATTCCGGCCACTCGCCGGAGCCCGGCAGGTCGAGGCTGCGGTGGCCGGGAGCGGCCGCTGCACTCTAGTCTGGGCGACGGAGTGAGACTCCGACTCAAAAAAAAAAAAAAAAAAAAATCATCCTCTGGCTTCTTGCTTTCTTTCTCCTCCGGGAAGCTACTCGGGGGCCATGTCTGCAGGTGTGGCTTCCCCTTTCTCCTCTCCATTTCTTTTCACTGAAGACTGGTCCTCCGAGGCAGGGCCAGCAAGGCCCATTCCTGCTCTCTCCCACCCTGTCATGGTGCTGTCCTGGGGTAGCTTTGGCCTCCGTGGAATCTCTTCCTCTGTCCGAGGATGGGGGTGGCCCGTTTGGCTATTGCGTGCAGATCATTCTATGGCTATTTTTTTTTTTTTGAGTTGGAGTCTCACTCTGCCGCCCAGACTGGAGGGCAGTGGCCGCTCCCAGCCACCGCAGCCTGGACCTGCTGGGCTCCGGCGATCCTTCCGCCTCAGTCTTCCAAGTAGCTGGAACTACAGGCGCGTGCTACCACGCCCCGGGTGATTTTTTGATTTCTTGTAGAGATGAGGTCTCGCTGCCCAGGCGGGTCTCCCAACCCGCGGGCTCAGGCAATCCACTCACCTCAGCCTCCCAAAGCCGCGGGATTACAGGCTGAGCCACCGAGCCCAGCCATGAAACATATTTTATTTTATTTTTTGAGTTGGAGTCTCACTCTGTCGCCCACACTGGAATGCAGCAATTGTCCTTATTTCTTTCTTTGTGTTTTTGTTTTTTTTGAGTTCAAGTCTCACTCCGTCGCCCAGACTGGAGTGCAGTGGCCGCTCCCGGCCACCGCAGCCTCGACCTGCTGGGCTCTGGCAATCCTTCCGCCTCAGCCTTCCAAGGAGCTGGAACTACAGGCGCGCGCTACCACGCCCGGCTAATTTTTGATTTATTGTAGAGATGAGGTCTCGCCAAGTTGCCCAGGCGGGTCTCGAACCCGTGGGCTCAGGCAATTCACTCACCTCAGCCTCCCAAAGCCCGGGATTACAGGCTGAGCCACGGAGCCTGGCCATTCTATGACTATTTCTAGGTCACTCTCATCCCCTCTTCTTCCTCTGGTGATCTGTTCTCTTCTCTTTCCATCCTTCTACAATTCCATTTCGTTTTCCTTCTGCTGGGTGGAAAGAATGTCGGACTAGGCGTTCAAGCCTTGTGAGTACCACTTACCAGCTAGTTGACCTTGACACATAGCAGAACCCCGCTGGGCCTTTGTTTCAGGGGTAGTCATAACTTCCATGTCTATCTTCCAGCTTACAGCCCAAATTATTCTGGCCCTTGTTGAGGCTGAGCAGTTGCCCAAATAGTCCGTCTTTTCTCCCACTTCAAGTACTTCTGAGGGTGAGTCCCAAGGTTCTCATGGAGAAGCCCTCAAGCGTGGTGTCTGCTCTGTTCTGCCGGGAATGGGAGATCCCCTGGCCAAAGTAGATTCTACGATAGCATTCCTGTAACCAAAGCTATACAGGGTTTATCTCAGTCTGTTTGGGCTGTTATAACAAAGTACCATAGACCGGATGGCTTACAAACAACAGAGATTTATTTCTTACAGTTCTGGAAGCTAGAAATCCAAGATCAGAGTGCCAGGATAGTCAGGTTCTGGTGAAGGCCCTTTCT